>PPKG02000003.1:763522-895320 GCA_003706045.2 Peterozyma toletana | reverse complement strand
GTTGCCATTAAGGCTGGTGAGACCAAGAGTGTCACAATTAAGGTTGCAACAAAATATGCTACCTCATTCTACGATGAATACTCGGATGACTGGTCCTCCGAGGCAGGTAAATATGACGTCGTTATTGGTAAGAGTACCGAGAACATCCAATTGGTTGATACAATTGAATTGAGTGAAACTGTCCACTGGAAGGGTATTTAACCACATTGACATAATGAGACTTATAATTTTTCTTATTTTAGTTTATTATCATTTAATAGTATGAAATTCTCGTGTGTTATTTCAGTACAATCGTCTTCAATTCAAGCCTAAGACTTTCCCCAGCTTGGAATTCCATTGAAAGTACCACTAAACACAACTTTTTGAACAAATAATTTGTAAGATGGCCTTGAACAAGTGCTGTTAGAAACACTTACCCGAGAACTGCTTTATTCGATTTGCCTACCTCAAGTGACGCTTCGAAACAAATCTGAGTATGTAGAATCTCAAGTTTGAAAGAACTCGGGAATAAATCTCTCGCTAATTATACAGCTCACAAGGGAATGAGCTGCAATTTTATACTATCTTTCTTAGCTCTTGAACTCGAAGCAAGTTCCCTAGGATGTCGTAAGGATCTCAAGTGTCAGTGAGTCTCAAAATTCAAAAAACTACAAAAAAACCGGTAGTCACACTTGACCTAAGCTGAACACATACCACCATCAAGTTAATAACAAAATTCAAGAATGCTTGATAACAAGATTTCGGTTGCTTTTGTTTGTCTTGGTAATATGTAAGTCTCGAGTTTCACAGACACTGATACTTGAAAAGCATTCTCCTTAGAATTATCACTAACTTAAATTTGTGAACACAATTTGTAAACACATAGATGCCGAAGTCCCATGGCTGAGTAAGTCTAACAGATACGATTGACTGGTTTTGTCCCTTAAGTACAAGTATTTACTGACATACCACCCTTCCAGAGCTGTTTTTGCAAACATGGTCCAAGAGAAAGGTTACTCATCTCGTTTTGCCAGAATTGATTCTTTCGGTACCGCTGCTTATCACGTTGGCGAAGACCCCGATAGTAGATCTGTTGCAACATGTTTGAGACACAATGTTCCGGTAAATCATGCAGCTCAACAAATAAAGCCAAAGCATTTCTCCGAGTTCGATTATATCATTTGTATGGACGACTCGAATAAGTACAACTTAGAAAAGCTCAAACCAAAAGGGAGTAAAGCAGTCGTGAAGTTATTTGGGGAATGGAGAACTGATACAAGTTATGGTAAAATCGTTGAAGATCCATATTACGGAGGAAGCAGTGGGTTTGAGAGGAATTTCAATCAAATCACTCATTTTTCAGAGGAGTTTTTTAGGCAAGAATTGTAGATGCATATTTTGAGGATATAAATAAGATTATCATTATTGGTACATACTAACAATACTCAAGAGCTAGAACATCACAAGAGTAAAAACACTCAATTAACTAGAACAAAAAGCAAACAAAGAAATTTAGTACTCCGAAACTTGCAAAATAACAAATCAGAGTAATGACAATTAAAGCGAATGAAGGAAGACTAACCAAAAATCTTGCTATCATCATAAACGAATCCATTTGCTCTTTTTGCCAACCAGTCTATTTTATGATCAAAGCACCTCCAAACTTTTTGCTTGCTGCTTTGTATTTCTCCAGGAATCGGCCCAACAATCTCTTCATCTGCAAGATACCATTTTCCCTCTTCCTTTTGATACTTCCAACCTCTTTCGATCAACTCCAATGAAGCCTGGTATTGTAAATGTTCACCATAGGTAGAATGGTACTGAATACCATTATCAATAGGTGTCTTGTGGTGGTAAAATATGTAGAATAATGTTGAATCATCGTACTTGGATATATTCTTAACGTTGTTGACAAGTTGAATAACAGGCTCTTGAGGATAAGCCACCGATGTAGCAAAGGGATTTCCACAGTAGTATTTTTTTGGCTTATCTGCATCCAATGAATCGGGGCAAGTCAATAACGATGTTTGTAGCTTTGTTTCAATCTCACTAAAAGGAACAGGTTCCTTCAATCTTTTCATAGGTCCATCCAACGATGACACCAAATCTTTCAAGGCTGTTAATGACAACAATGGAGAATCGTTCAATTGATCATGCTGTTGTGGTTGTTGACCTTGAATCAGCATTTGCTGAAGTTTTTGCTGTTGTTGTATCTCTTTAAGCGAAGTTGCCAGTAATGCTTGTTCGATTCCTTGCAAAGTATTAGTGGCTTCGATTGCATGTCTCTGTAATTGTTGAGGTTTAGTCAGTTGCGTCAACGTTGTTTTCGAAAATTGAGGAGATTGCGTATTTTCTCGCGTTGCAACGGATGAATTTGTATTAACCTTACTCAATCCCGGTGGTGGTGGGGATGGTGGGATAGATGTACTTGCCACAGACGCATACTTTAACTTCGGTGTTGATGTAGCGGTAGCAGGTTGTGTCCTTATAAAGCTGGATGAATTCAAAGACGTTAACTTTGGCAGTGAAACACCATTATTTATATTTGTTGATGATACGTTTGCTGAGTTTGTTAAACCTGGCGGTGGAGCTAATGATTGTGATTGTGATTCTACCAGTGTTGAGCTTTCAGACGCTATTGAAGCTGCTGAAAGAGGAGTCTGTGAATCATCAGCAGTATCTGGAATTGTTGGAATGGCATTATAATCCTCGGCCTCATCCAAACCTAACTCATCGTATATTGTTTCATCTTCAAAGAAGTGTGCATCAGCATTATTTTCAACATAATCTGCAATGCTTTCTTCCAATTCTTGAATTTGTTCTGTTTCCAAATCTCCGTTTTCTAAAAGCCTCAAGATTGTCTCTAAATTGTCTTGATGCCAGTTATGCCTTTCTATCTTTTCTTTACTCAGATTGATTTCATCTTGCTTTTTGGACGTTAGTCTTTTTTTTCCCGTTCCTTCCAAAGATTCTATTCTGGCTTCCAGCGTCTCCTTTTGAATTTGCAATTCGTCGAGCATACTTTGGATAAATGAAACAACCTCGAGCTTTTCTTTCTCCCTTGGATCCAACTTCAATTGCATATTCAAACCTTGTTTACTGAATGCTTTTGTTTTCATTTCCTTTTCAACATCTTTGAATCTTTCCATATCCAGCTCAATCAATCTCCTCATCTCCAAGATCTGAGATTTGTCCTTCACTTCGTTTCCACCTATCCATGTTTTTATTTGATCTCTTGATCTTTGAAGTTTTTTGATCTCCTTTTTCAAGTCTGTTTCCAACTTCTCTTTTTGCGATGGGTTATCGCAACTCATCAACTTTTCATAGTAAAAGTCAAACTCTTCAACCCCTTCTTTCACCTTTTTGGCAATCTTATCAATTTCTCTTTTCAAATCACAAACGTCAATCAGATGAGCTCAAATGTTAGTATACAACTTTTTCCCAGCAATTCAAACATCGTGAACCATGAAGTCATTATCCACTCAAGCTGTCTGGAGATATGTTACTTACTGCTGAAGCTTCCTTTGTGCCATATTTGATCTCCAACGTGTCCTTTCAAGTTCAGGTCTAATCTATTTTAAACTCCACTTCTTTGTATAATGAAACCGAATGTCACTTGAGTTACATATACTTATTCTTCACATCTAATTGTAGAAATCTTTGTTGATGAACGCACAGCATAATATTATTTACCCGCAACGAATGGCAGACAGACTGTCACAAAGACGATAATGAAGCACTTTTACTGTTGTTCATGGCCTTTTCCCTCAACATATACGCGGTTGGGTTTGTTGGACAATATAAACCAAATGCTTGAAATAAAAGGTGCATGTTTGGAGTGAGAAACATTTCAAAAGAATACATTTTGAGAAGAAAATAAAAAAAAAACTAGAAACATAATAAAGTCTAATGATTTACAAGAAAAAGTCTAGTTCATAAACAAAAACTGTAAATCGGATGGAGTAAGTCTACTTACAGCAGCATCATCATGGTTAATGGTGGCATGAATCATGTTGGCTTTCTTGTCTTGCAATTCAATGATTCTAGACTCGATACTGTCTTCAATGCAGAACCTAGTAATTTTGACAGGTCTAAATTGGCCAATTCTATGAACTCTGTCACCACTCTGCCATTCGACACTTGGATTCCACCACGGATCCAATATAAACACCTGCGAAGCTTCACAAAGATTCAAAGCAACACCTCCTGCTTTCAAAGAGACCAAAAACACCTCCACCTGAGGATTTTCCATAAAATGTTTGATCGTGCTTTCACGTTGTAAGGGTGACATTGAACCTTGCAACTTCACCGTTTGGAAACCTGCTCTTTTCAATCTCCATTCCACTAAATCCAACATACTTGTGAACTGTGAGAATACGATTGATTTGATGGTTTGACGATCGCTTCTCAACTTGTACAATTCTTCAACCAACGCTTCAATCTTGGTTGACGATTTCCAGTTACCATCCATCTGAATTCTGTTGATTATACTGCCTTTCTTGACAATCTCTTCATCAACTTCTATGGATGGCTGAGTTAAATCTATCGATAAGCCAATGTGGCAAACAGGGCAATCTAATTCCTTTTCAGCATCACCATTGAAACTTTCCACGTACTCCGTAATACACATTCTACAGAATTTGTGACGACATTTTGATTCAATAGCCTCCTCTGCTTCATCATCACACAACTGGCAGACAATTAACCCCTTTTGTTGGCCATCTACAGCTCTTCTTAATACCAAATCTGGGTGATCTGCTAATTGTCTCATTCTTGTGATCAATGTAAAAATGTTTGCATAGTTGTTCAAAACAACACCTTCGGCAACAAAATCATTGAATTTTCTCTTTGAGTCAGAATACAAACTTTGATAAAGATCTTTCTCCTCTTCATTAAACACATCTTTTCGAATCTCGACTATTCTTGGCGGTAGACCTAAATCGTCAGCCCTTTCAACCTTTGTTCTCCTAAGCATGATGTTTTTCAATAACAACCTTAAGTTATCAAAACTCTCTCTACCCAAATCTTCGATACCATACTTCTGTATATTCTTTAACATAAAGTGGTTGAAGAAATTGGTATGCAACATCGGTGGATGTCCACACTTATCACAAGTACGCCTATCAGTAAACTTCCACTCCAAAGAGCGACAGTCACATTTGGTACAGAAGTATTCACAAAATGGATTCAATTTCATGTATCTGATCAAAGAATACATCTCACCAATACGATTTTGTAAGGGTGTACCAGAAAGACACCATCTTTTTTTAGTATTCAACATGTTTGCAGCTTTGGAAGTGCCACTATTTCTATCCTTGATGTTATGAGCCTCATCTAATACAACTCTATAGAACTCCACAGCATGCAAAGGTGATTTCTCTTTGACCATCCCATTCTTTCTTCGAAAACCATACATTTGCTTACGATAAACACTTTCTAAAACCGCGTACGTTGTCAAAACAACATCATACTCCAGTAATGCAGCAGCATTCTTGGCCCTATTTGCTCCGTGATAAATGCCGACTGATAATGCCCCTCCTGTGTGAGCTTCAATTTCACTTTTCCATTGCATTAATGCTACAGTGGGAGCAATAACAAGATTTGGTCTCTTTTTTCTATCAGACATGAACAAAGCAATCATTTGAATCGTCTTACCCATACCCATCTCATCTGCCAAAATACCACCACCAAATTTACTATCCTCCTGTTTGATGAGCCAGTTGAGGCCTTCTAATTGGAAAGGCAATAAGTTGATGGTTAAACCATCTGGGGTATCCGCCTTTTCTGGTTCAATCCTCGATGTCTCGCTCAAATCAGGGAACACATTTTTCAAATCTGGATGGTGGTCATACAACTTTCCAGTGATACGCGTGAAGTAGGGAATCTTAGGTGGTTTTCTGGTCTTCTTTTTGGCCGTTGCTGATGCTGGTGCCCGTTTTTTCCTCTTTGCTGGAGTCTTTATTGTGCCCAATGGAACATTGTCGCTGTCATTATCATTTCCGGTGCTATCACTCAAAACAATAGCATCGTTAGAGGAAGAGCCTTCTCTGACAAGTTGGCCGTCTTTTTTGAACACAACGATAACATCGTCATCATCGTCGTCGATATCAGTTCCGTTTAATCTGAAATCACCATCGCTATCGTTATTGTATTCATCATAATCATCTTCGATAGCCTTTAAGTTTTGCTTTGCCTTCAATGCAGAGCTTCTTTTTGGAGATGCTTTCAGCCTTTTGACTCTCTTGTTGGGTGTGACCGATGAACCTTCACCAACATCTTCTGCATTTGATACAGCCTTGGTAGCCGACCTTCTTGGTTTTCGAGAACTTGATCCCCTTTTGGCCCTTCCCTTTGGCTTCAAGTCTGGATCGTCTGCAACAAATCCCCCAGCCATGTCATCACTATCCGATTCGAGAACAACGGTGTTATTGTTGACGAGTGGGACACTTTTCAACACCTTTTTTTTCAGTTGAGCCATTGGAATTTCGGATTCTGAAATCTCTTCTTCAGCACTCATCTAACGCGTGGATTGTAAATGCGGTATTGCCACTTGATATTACGCTTCGGCTAACCTGGTATTACAAGTCAAGCTGACTTTGTACTTTATCAAAACAGATTCTAGTACCAGAAAGTGATGGCGATCAATGAGTCTGTTCTGATCTTGAACCTAAGAGTACAAATTTCTAGAACCTTGCTCTGTTATGTTGCTCATCAACCTTTGCTAAAGGCAGTGAGTGAGTGATCTGAAAAATCACTTATCTCCCCTACCCTGAAAAATTATGGCAAGAGCAATTAGTGAATAAGTACACTACCTCTTTTTGATAGCCTTAACTCCAGCAACTTTAGCCATCTGCAACGGCATGGGGGTAATAGAGGTATAAAGGTGCGGTGGGTTAATGTACATAGAGTAGGGATTCTTATTTAAAAGTCTTGCAACGTCGAATCAAGGGTATCAATTGACTCCTGCAAGCTGTCCAACCTCGAACCTATCACACCTAGTTTCACACGCACAGTTCCACTAGAGTCTTCAAGATGAAACTTCCTGTAGTCGTCCAGAACCAAACCCATTCGCTGGTGGATGGCATCGATGTTGTTGAACTTCTGCTCTCCCTTCTCGCCGACCCTGATCAAGTCCGACTTCAAGCCGTCAACCACACTGGCCACATCTCCCATGACATTATCGAGCATGAACTCCGATATCGTGTTCATGAACTCCGATATCTGGCTGCAGTCATGCAAATTCGGGACAACATTGCTGTACTTCTGCAATTGCGCTATCGAGGTCGACAAACTCTCTTTCAACCACGATAGATCATCAATCAAGTTTTTGTTGTTGTCTGACCGGAGGTGCACGATGTAGTATGATATGAGGTTGTGGAATGTTTTCAACACCTTTAGATATGACCCAAAAATCAGCTGTGAAACCGTCTTGAGATCCAGAATCTCGGTATACTCAACTGCCATTGCCATTACCACCTTGCTGCCTCTACTTACTTACGCTATATGCCACATAGAACTGCTTCTTCCAGCTATATAGAAGCCCGGATCTGTCATTTTGGAGATTTTTCATTTTCTCTACTTTTCACCGTGTCAATAATACTTTGCGTTACCCGGCTTTCAATTTTTCACTTTTTGCGTTTTTTGCGAAAAAAAAAAATTTTCCAACACCAATTGTGTGTGAATATAAAACTTATATATACATAGTTCAACAGCCTAGCAGTGTATTAATTGATTTTTTTTTTCCTCACTTACCAAAGTATAAACTATTTGAACTATTATCAAAGATGGGTGCCTACAAGTATTTAGAAGAATTACAAAGAAAGAAGCAATCTGATGTCGTCAGATTCTTACACAGAGTCAGATGTTGGGAATACAGACAAAAGACTGTTGTCCACAGAGCTTCAAGACCATCAAGACCAGACAAGGCCAGAAGATTAGGATACAAGGCCAAGCAAGGTTTTGCCATCTTCAGAATCAGAGTCAGAAGAGGTGGTAGAAAGAGACCAGTTCCAAAGGGTGCTACTTACGGTAAGCCAACCAACCAAGGTGTTAACCACTTGAAGTACCAAAAGTCATTGCGTTCAACTGCTGAAGAACGTGTTGGTAGAAAGGCTGCTAACTTGAGAGTCTTGAACTCATACTGGGTCAACCAAGATTCTACTTACAAGTACTTTGAAGTTATCTTGATCGATCCATCCCACAAGGCCATCAGAAGAGATGCTAGATACAACTGGATCTGTAACCCAGTCCACAAGCACCGTGAATCTAGAGGTCTTACTTCAGCTGGTAAGAAGTCCAGAGGTATCAACAAGGGTCACAGATACAACAACACCAAGGCCGGTCGTCGTCACACCTGGAAGAAGCAAAACACCTTGTCCTTATGGAGATACAGATCATAAGCTTCTCGTTAGGCCTATGGATGTATTTTCATCGGGGAAGTCAACCTATGCAGAGTTTCTCGACTCCGTGTCGACAAAGCTCGGCTTTGGTGGATTTTTTTCGAATGAGGTATATTGCAATGCTGTTAATGGTGTTATGATATTCTTTTCTTTTGTTTTGTAGATATTTTATGTATCAATATGATGGATCAAAAGGGCATACTAGTGCTTTTTACAGTTATTTCTAAACAGACCCATTTGTAGATTAGTGTAGATCAGGAGGATTGAGACTTCCAACACAGACTGCAAAAAACTATATATTTCAGAGTCAATCAAAAGCTCAGGCTAAACAACAAGCCAGAACTCAAGAAAACCAAGGTCGTAATCGCTGAGGTTTTATCAGTCTAATATCTTGAATTCCAATGCTTGAACTCGCTGAACTGGTTCACTATACTGATTAGCTCAATTGTCAAGGAAATGAAATATTTGACTTCTTTTTTGCCAATTAAAGGCACACGCACAAAACGAGTCAAGCGAATAACAAAAAAATTTTCCTCTAATCGCTATTGAAGTATATATATATTCTGAATAATCTCAATTGATAGGGAATTGATCAATTGTCCAAGTCTTATATTCATCTAATTAGGAAGAAAACATCATCTGTATAAAAAAAGATGTCTACAACTGCACACAAAAAAACAGCCATCTTATCCGTCTATGATAAGACCGGTTTATTGGACTTGGCCAAAGGTTTGGTTGCTAACGATGTTAGATTGTTAGCTTCTGGTGGTACAGCCAAGTTGGTAAGAGAAGCTGGTTTCCCAGTTGAGGATGTCTCAACAATCACACATGCTCCAGAGATGTTGGGTGGCAGAGTCAAGACCTTACACCCAGCTGTTCATGGTGGTATTTTAGCCAGAAATTTGGAAAGTGATGAAAAAGATTTGGCTGATCAACATATTGAAAAAGTGGATATTGTTGTTTGCAACTTGTACCCATTCAAGGAAACTGTTTCAAAGATCAATGTAACAGTTGATGAAGCTGTTGAAGAAATAGACATCGGTGGTGTTACGTTATTGAGAGCTGCTGCTAAAAACCACTCCAGAGTCACTATCTTATCTGACCCAAACGACTATTCAAGCTTCTTAACCGAATTGTCATCAGGTGAAGTTTCAGCAGTTTCAAGAAACAAGTTTGCCTTGAAGGCATTCGAACATACCGCTGATTACGATGCAACTATCTCTGATTTCTTCAGAAAGCAATACAGTGAAAATGAGTCACAGATCACATTAAGATACGGTGCCAATCCACACCAAAAGCCTGCCCAGGCTTTTGTCACACACGGTGATTTACCATTCAAGGTTTTGAGTGGTTCACCAGGCTATATCAACTTATTGGACGCTTTGAATTCCTGGCCATTGGTTAAAGAGTTGTCTGCTTCGTTGAACTTACCAGCTGCTGCTTCATTTAAGCATGTCTCACCAGCAGGTGTTGCTGTTGGATTGCCTTTGTCAGATGTTGAAAAGCAAATCTACTTTGTCAACGATATTGAGAACTTATCGCCATTAGCCAATGCCTATGCTAGAGCTAGAGGTGCCGATAGAATGTCATCGTTCGGTGATTGGATTGCTCTTTCTAACATCGTTGATTTACCAACCGCTCAAATAATCTCAAAGGAGGTTTCAGATGGTGTTATCGCACCAGGTTATGAACCAGAAGCCTTAGCACTTTTACAAAAGAAGAAGGGTGGTAAATACTGTGTCTTACAAATTGATCCAAACTACACCCCAGATTTACCAGAATCAAGACAAGTTTACGGTATCACTTTGCAACAAAAGAGAAACGATGCCATCATCAACAAATCAACCTTCAAAGAAATTGTATCCAAGAATAAAGATCTTCCAGAGCAAGCCATCATTGACTTGACAGTTGCTACAATTTCATTGAAATACACCCAATCAAACTCAGTCTGCTATGCCAAGAACGGTATGGTTATCGGTCTCGGTGCTGGCCAGCAATCACGTATTCACTGTACTCGTTTAGCAGGTGACAAGGCTGACAACTGGTGGTTCAGACAACATCCAAAAGTTCTTGGCTTCAAATGGGCTAAGGGTGTCAAGAGACCTGAGAAGTCAAACGCTATTGACTTGTTCGTAACCGGCCAAATTCCAACCGACGAACCAGAAAAATCAGAGTACGAATCCAAGTTTGCTGAGTTACCTACTCCGTTGACTGCAGAGGAGAGAAAGGAATGGAGCGCACAATTGAACAACGTCGCCTTGTCATCTGATGCGTTCTTCCCATTCCCAGATAATGTTTACAGAGCTGTCAGATCGGGTGTCAAGTATATCACTGCTGCTTCAGGTTCAGTTATGGATAAGGCTGTCTTCGCTGCCGCTGACTCGCATGATTTGGTTTATGTCGAAAACCCAATCCGTCTTTTCCACCATTAAAAACTTTCCTTTTAAACCTATCATTTGGTCATTTTTCTTTTCACGTCGTTTAGTGTCAGTTGGATTTTTCTTCAAGAGTTGTATTCTTCTCCTTTCTTTTCTGGCTATTTAATTCAAGGGTCTTTATTATCAAAGTATATCTATTCCATTCTATCATTTGATGTAAGTGTTTCGTGTAATCCATACCAATTCACCTTTTGTAGAATACTGCGGCTGCGGTTCGTTTTTTTCCATGGTAATTTTTCACTCCCTCGATCAAGAGGTTTATTAGTAATCTTTAATGAGAGGCAATTCTGCAACTGAAGTTGAAGTAAGTGTAAGAGAGTCCTGTTCAAAGTTTATAGGCCAGTGAAAACAAAGATTATGCAAAGATCCATTATTTCAAGCTGCTTGCGTGCTTCTCAGGGAAGTGTATTGAGGCAAACACCACGTAGGTTACTTTCAACGTCATCTGCCAGATCATCGTCTTACTCTTCGAACTTCAGAACCCTCAGCACTGGTTTGATATCTGTAGCTGCTGTTGCTTCGATCTACTTGTCGTCATCCAAGATAGCATCCGATGCAGAAGGTAAGGAGTTGCCTGTAGAGGCTGAAGATGCTGCAGTTGTAGTAAAGGATGAGTTTATCCCAAAACCAGTTTCACCTATATCTGAAGAAGAACCAAAGAAGGAACCAGAGTCATCCGAAGAACAGACAGATACGCATGATGGTAGTCAATCCGCAGCCTACAACCCAGAAACGGGTGAAATCAATTGGGATTGCCCATGTTTAGGAGGAATGGCTCACGGTCCATGTGGCGAAGAATTCAAGGCAGCTTTTTCGTGCTTTGTCTATTCTGAAGCTGAACCAAAGGGTATTGATTGTGTTGAGAAGTTCAAAAATATGCAAAATTGTTTTAGACAACATCCAGAAATCTACAGCGAAGAATTAAGAGATGAAGATGGGGAAAACTTGGAAGGCGCCACTGCCGAGCAACAAAACGAAGAAGTAACCGTTTTTTCATCCGGTGAAGATGACAAAATTGACGTTGTTGCAATCAGCCAAGATAAGGAGGGAGATGTCATCATTGATGATGTTGAGGTTAAGAAGCTCGATGAAAACACCATTTCCATCACTACTGAGGAAGAAATCATTCCAACTAAATAATTGAACAAACTCCAATGTATGAATTCTTGTGTTCTTGTCTTGTTTGTTATTCTAGATAAAATGGGTAAATCCTTGTTAATAGTTTTATTTATTTTTACCCCCTTTTGTTTCTCATTTGTCTTGTAATACATTGTTTCAGTATTGATCATCTCTTAACGGCTTCAAACGATGAATAACGATTTTCATTCAGAGTTTTTGTGTTGCTCCTCTCATTTATATCTGTGCTATTCATCTAACGGTATCCTATTGGCTCATCCTCGAGCTCGAATAATGAATAAGAGATGACGACGGAATTTGTATTTGAAGTTGTAGCAATCGATTGGTGCGTGCTTAACAAATTCTCGTGGCTTATCAGAAACTGATACAAGTTGTATCATATTTAACAAATACGACAGAATTGGCGTCTCAGCAAAAGCAATGAGCAGCATTGATATATCTCTGGTGAACAAATGGATAGTGGAAGCAAGGGAAATATTAGAGCAATCTAATTCGATTGGTGAACGAACAAACCAAACTTTGAACACAACGTTGAAAAACCTTCAATCGGTTTCAAATAATAATTCAGTTCAGTTCTTGATAAGTGCCACATCACAACAACTACGACTTTTGGAAATATTCAATTCCTCTTTGATGAAAAGCGTTGATCAGTATAATTTGCATTATGATGAGCTCATCTCGTTGAATCCGTTGGAGAAATTGGATAAGATCTTACTGACCATTATCTCGATGAAGACAACAAACGGCAGAACTTTGTATGACTTCATCAATCAGAAAGAAATTGACTCTATAAGGGAAAATTATATACAATTGAACAAAGCTACCTCTGATGATTTGGATTTTGTAATCAATATGAATGGTATCAAGCTTGAGAATGATTTGAAGAAATTTAACAGTTCATTGGTGAAGATTTCAAATAAGAATTCAATCGATTTGATCACAGTTGATATCGACGATTTGATATTGGCAAACAATGAATTAGAACAAGAAATGGCTCTATTGCTAGAAGGTATAACAAATCACTATGACCAAGCTAAAAGCTCTTTAGGGTTTTTCGGTAATCCAAGCAATAATCAGACTTCCAAACTTGAGCTTTTCAAAGTTTTGGAGAATGATTCATTGGAATTACCGAACATTTTAGATGAAATCATCGATACGAGTGAGAAGATCAATTTGAATTGTGCAAGTCTAAACGGAAACGTTTTAAAGTTCAACATCGACTATAGCGAATTAAAACAGTTCATCGAAAGTATAACTAATTATTCATTACAGTTGAAAAACAAGACAATGGTGAAAATAAATAACTCTTTGGAAAACATCAAGATAAATTTGAATTCGTTGACGGATTTAATAAGTGACATTATATCACTTGCCCAATACTACGAATCATTTATCAGCTCATTCAAAAATTTGAAAATTGAATTGAATAGGAGGCAGCAGTTAAACAAGAAAATCTCCAAGCTTGTTCTGAGTTTCAAACTAGAGATTGATGAGTTGGCGAACGATGACTTTAAAAAAAGGGAGCTGTTTTTGCTTGAAAATGGGGACTTCTTGCCTGAGAATATAGTCTCTATCAGTTGTGGGAATGTTGAAAATAAAAATATTTTGTATAGTTCATTGCCCCTTATAAGGGTTGAGTTTGAGAAAGAGGTCATACCTGATTTAAACTCGGTTAATGACCTTCTGGGTTAGTGTGGGAAAGTTAAACAGTTTGCTTTTTTGAATGGGGCCAAACGGTTGGTCATGGTAGGTTCAATGGTGCACTGAAAAATTCACGGTTGATAATAAATAAATAAATATAATCCTTGATATCGTATAAAAAAACAGTACACAAATGATTCCCTCAATGCCAGTAAATATAACTAGGTATTAAAAAGGCGCCCATTTTACAACTTTGACTTGAAGGATGAATTCCTCATAGGCTCATAAACCCTATTGAACAAGTAATCGTTGGGAACCACTCTGTGATTCATATTTTCAACATCAACCATCGAAACATCCAAATCTTCAATTTTTGAAGCTCCAATTAGCCGCATATTCATCTCCAACTCGTCCTCCAAGATTTGAAACAGTTTCAAGACACCTTCTTCACCATACGTGCTCATTGCATATAAAAATGGTCTCCCGATACCAACTTTTGCCCCAAGGCACATCAGTTTAATGATGTCTGAACCTCTTCTGATACCACCATCTATAAATATCTCTATCTTGTCTTTCATATTTCTTTTTTCCAATTCTGGGATGACTTCTGTAAGTATCTCGATTCCAGATCTTGCCGTGTCTAACTGTCTGCCCCCATGATTGGAAAGAACTATCCCTTGTACGCCAAATTCTACAGCCTTGACGGCATCCTCCCACCTCTGGACACCCTTCAAGATCAAAGGCATTTTGGTGATTGACTTGAACCATTCAAGATCATTCCAATTTAGTGATGTTGATATGAAGGAAGATATCAGTCTGGCCAGTCCTTGACTTTTGTCGATTTTTGATTTTTCACCATCGTTTGATTTCTGGACATTAGTATTGTCCAGCTCGTTGAACTTGACCCTCATATCTTTTTCTCTTCTACCCAATGCCGGTGCATCAACCGTAATGAACAATCCCTTTATGCCTCTCTTTTCAGCATGTTGAACGATTTTCTTTGTGATCTCCCTATCCGAATTTACATACAACTGAAGCCATTGAGTTTGGCCATCAATTGCCTCATCAACAATTTCATCAAACGAATAGGATGCCAAAGTTGGAATCATTTGGATAACATCTGATTTTCCACATGCTTTTGTGAGGACTTTTTCACCATCTGGATGTCCTAACTTACCCAAAGCGGTAGCCGTGACGTAGAATGGCAATGCAGTTTTGGTGCCAAGCATCGTTGTTGAAAGATCGATGTTGGAGACATCGACCAACACCTTAGGTCTGAAGAATAGTCTCTGAAACAGAAGGTGATTTTCACGGATCGTTAGTTCATCGTCGGCTGCGGAAGAGTAGTATGCCCATGCATTTTTCGGCATGGTTTCCTTGGCCACTAGTTCGAAGTCAAACAAGTTATAAATTTGGGATAAATCAGGCTTCAACTCGATTCTGGCCAACCGTTCCAGTTCCTCGTCTGTGACTTCCTCCTCTTCCTCTTCCTCGTCCCCTTCATCATCATCCTCATCCTCGCCCCCATCCACTTCCAAATCACCAAGATGCTTATCCTCAGTTAGATGTGCCACTATGTCCCTTGGATGGACCAGGTCAAACGCCTTGGTCAGATCCTTTCCTGCATACTTCAAGATGATCAGCTTACCGCCAGGGTGCTTGTTCAAAAACTCCGTCACATCGTATACTTTATCGTGGATGATGATCCAGCAATCGTCCTCCGAGCTGTGTTGTTTGACTTCTGATATGAGCGGCATGATAAATCCTCCTTTAAATAAATATAATGCTTTGTATCCTGGACTTCACGATACATACACATCTGATAATCATATATATAGATATACCACTCACTATATTAAAACATACTGACAATTTATCGCAATACAATTGGTCATCTTCCCCTCCCCCCCTTTTCTCTTTCTCTGCCCGCTTAACCGGCGATGAGGGAGCAAGCCGCCCAGAATATCCTGGGCGGGTGAGAAAGACGCCCTCCAAGCCGGCCGGCCAGCTCAAGCCCTTTGCTTACGCCTTGCCTTGCCTTGCCTTCTCTTCCTTCCTTTCGTTCCTGTACTCTTCTTCAAAGAAATTGTGAAGGAAAGTCCAAGACTAACACCAAGACACCAACTCATCAAAGACATCCAAACACCAATAATAAAACACCCATACATGAACTCACCTCTATACACCATTCTCGAAAAAAATCTCAGAATACCTTTGTGGTGCCCGGGAGCACAATTTATAAACCTACACCAGTTATCGACCTAGATCAAACATATAACCGTTTCACACTCCAAATTGATCAGTCATACATGACATTCAATCTCTACCCGTCCAAGTGGCCCAGTCCATAAATTTCAACGGCCAGATCCCCTTTGACAGCGCCAGGAACATGACGTAATATTGGAAAAATTGAAACGCAGCACTTCAAAAAAATAACAACAATTTTCGAGAAAGAGAAAAACGATGTGTATAGAAATAGAATCAAACAGCTATCGCATGATTCAAGTTGTTATTACAAGCATATTCGATATCCAATCATATTTGTTTTTCAGCCAAAGCTATTAATATTCTCCATCAATATATTATTCTTGATCCTTTAGGGTTAAGGGATCAAAATACGCACTCAACACACTGTTCCAGACCCATCTTTCTTTGCTCATCATACAAACACTCATAGCCAGCACAGTATTAGCACCCAGTTCAACCGCTTTTTTTGCTAGCTCACCATTTCATTTTTTCATCAATCGAAAAATCAGACATGGCAGTTTTTGGGAATCTTAAAAATCTTCTCAACAGAAACCCAATCAAAGCAGCACCAAGCACCGGATCAACCGCAAAGAGTGTACCGCCACAAGATGTTAGCTCCACACAAGTGAATACTTCAAAAATTCCTGAACTGACTGTTGTTCCTATCAACAATAATACAGCTGACTCCGATAGCCAGGCCCGCTTTGCAGAGCTTTATCCCCGCTACAGGCTATGTTGCAAGATTGGTGAAGGTGCATTTTCGATAGTCTACAAAGCGTACGACAATGAGCTGCAAAAGTTCATCGCAATCAAAATCATCGACAAGACCAACATGAGTATACAGCAGGTTAATTCTGTGTTGAAAGAGATCTCGATCATGTCCAAGATCAAACATGAGAATATTGTCAAGTTGTACAGTTACAAGAATAGTTCAAGGTATTGCTATTTGATGCAAGAGTTGATCGAAGGCGGCGAGATTTTCAATCAGATCATCAAATTCACTTATTTTAGTGAAGATTTATCACGGCATGTCATTGTTCAAGTGGCAAATGCTTTAAAGTATCTACATGAAGATATTGGTGTTGTTCATAGAGACATCAAACCAGAGAACTTATTATTCGTACCCATTGAATTTAAGCCGCGAACCATTGAGGAGCAAATCGCTTCAAGGAGAAAGTCAGATGATGATTCGAAGTTGGATGAAGGTCTTTTTATTGAGAACGTTGGAAGTGCTAATATTGGTACAGTCAAGGTTGCCGATTTTGGGTTGTCAAAGGTACTTTGGGACAACAACACAAGAACACCAGTTGGAACTCAAGGCTATACCGCTCCAGAAATCCTAAGAGATGAGTCATATTCAAAATCTGTTGATTGTTTTTCTTTGGGGTGTGTATTGTACACTTTGCTCTGTGGATTTCCTCCTTTTTATGACACGGATCCAAAAGTTTTGGCTGGAAAAGTGGCAAAAGGTGATTATTGCTTTTTGAGTCCATGGTGGATAGAAATTTCCAAAGAGGTGAAGGACTTAATCACACATTTGCTAACGGTTGATGCAGACAAAAGATATACAATCGATGAGTTCTTGCAAGATCCATGGATCTTGCAAAATAATAAAAAAACAAGGCCAGCTGTCGATGCGCCACCATTGATCAAGAGTGATCATAATCTTTATCAGCAATTCAACAATGATACTTCCGAGAGTTTGCTAACACCAAGAGCCGATGCTATCAAACTAGTCTTTGACACGGGTAATGCTGCCATTCAACGGGTTGGAACACCCCTAAGAAGAAATCCAACCATCGATGAAGAAAGCTCCATTGATCTGTTCAGTTTGAACGAATCCATCGACTCTGAATTGGATTCATTGGATGATGATGATGACGATGATGACGATGATGACGATGATGACGATGATGACGATGACGATGACGATGACGACGATGACGACGATGACGACGTTGACGATTCAGAAGATGAAGATGAAGTTTTCACGAACTTGAAAGATGCACATCCAAAAACCTTGTGTAAGGTACAATCTCCAATATGCCGTAGGAAAGAGAACAACAAAAAGACAAACCATAAGCTTTTAGATTTAGGCTCAAATGTCCCAGTCTCATTGAACTCTTCGAATGACTTTTTAGGAAGGCAAAGAAAATCTTCAATCTCATTCATAACTACGCATCCAAATATCAACACAAAGTCAAGTTTTAGAAAAAATTCATTACCAAGAACACCAGTGCCACCAGAATTCAGGTTCAATGATGATGATGATTTGGCTAATTCAAAAAGGCCTTATTCATCTGATTTCAACTCGAGCCTAAATAGCCCAAACTTATCGGCCACTAGTGACTTGAACAGTTTCATCAGCGATGAAGACATTGGTCATCACACAGCGACTCTGGCCACCACGCACGATCACAAACGAACTAGATCATCATCATCAATATCATCGGGCAGTGACAATAACCATAACAATGAGAACTTGAAACCGCCGATGCTAGCCAAATATACCAGCGGTTCCATATCATCCATATTGGATTCTTCAAATAAGAATTCTAGTTCATCTTTGGATTTTATGAATAACAATTCTAGCTTTGACTTGAAGATTGGCTCATCCAAGATGTTGAGTAGGAGAAAACAGTTGGGAAGTTCTGCATGCGGGCCACCAATGACAACAAACATCGAAGACAACAGTAATGCTTCGATACTTGGATGTGGTAGCAACGTTGTTGGTGCTATACCTATTGTTATGGTCAGTGGTGAAAGCCCACTTTCACCAAATCATCGTATCTGTTGAGAAACAGTACTCGTCATATCTGCGAAATATTCAACAAAATATTTTTTTAGTTATAATAAATCCAAGGTTTTACATCAAAGCATATATTTTTTTCGGGAAGTTTAAAAAAATTAAAAAGGCAGAGAGGACAGACTACATGTATATCATCATCATCATTATCATTCATCTTTCGTGATATTTTTTATTCTTTTATTATTTCATTTTTTTTTATTTGTTCTTTTCACTTATTTCAGTTGGTGTGGTTATTTAATGATTTTCCCAGTCAATAGTTTCATTAAAAACTCAATCATTTGATTTTCAATCCGATCATGAAGCTTTTTATTTATTCACTTCTTTTCGATGCTGATTAATCTTGTGTATTTTCTACTTTTTATCATTTTTTTTTAGTCTTTCACGTCATGCTATTTCATTTTCCTATATTCGACTTTTCAAGCATTTGAGTTAATATATACAATAGTAATTGTTGTAATTGAACTGATTTTGAATCTTCATTCGTTTTCGGTGACCAATACGCCCTCCATAACAGCCTATATCCATAATTATTGAGCTTCAGGATATATTTGAAATTTTAAATCCAGACTCATCCTCATCAAGAGATCTTCAGTAGAAAAGTAAGATAGAAAAACATTTACTGTTCAACGACACTCAAAATTTCCAAATCAGGTTCCCAGCTCTTATTATTGACTAAAGTTCCATTGATCATGTCGTTGCCATTGAATCTCTTCTCTCCCTCCTCCAAACTAGTGACGATCCCACTCTTCAAGTGCCTCTTCGAGACTCTTTTGCGACACTCATCTTCTGACACTGAGATTTTCCAAAATTCAACGCAGTCGGTATCACCCAGCTTCAATATTGTTGCTATTTGGTCCCAACCTTCTTGCTTTAAAAGTAGATAAAGACCCTCCATTATTAAAATTCTAGATGTGCTGGAGATGGCTATATCGTTCGGAACTGGGTCTTTCAACGAATGGTCAAAACTTGGAATCATGATTTGTGGAATGGGAATGAACTTATCGATTGAAATGTCTCCAACATCTGACTTGAATTGGGTCGTCAACTTGAGTAAACTTGTCAAGAAAGTTAGGTTAGTGTTGTCAAA
This sequence comes from Peterozyma toletana, assembly GCA_003706045.2. Lineage (NCBI taxonomy): Eukaryota > Fungi > Ascomycota > Pichiomycetes > Alaninales > Pachysolenaceae > Peterozyma > Peterozyma toletana. Next base: position 875,583 of record PPKG02000003.1, on the reverse strand, counting down.
AGTGAAGGGCGACCCTCTTCTATATATCAGCAATTCGGGGTTTTTGAACTGCTGGAGTGTTGATAACAGAAGGTGAAATCCATCCATCGGGATTAGTGCTGCCAAATTTGGATCCGCTTTTGATGGAGTTTTGATATCAGGGGTCTTGTCCGAAGATGTTGATGGATGTTGAAAAGAAACCGAAATCGATGTGCTGAGACCTCCTCGTCCAGTTATTATGGTTGTACTTTCATCTTGAATCTGTTTTTGGGGTTGAAAGTGAATATCTTCGATATCAATCTCGGTAGCTGTATCTAGAGTCGGTAGTTCGTTGACCAAATGTTTCATCTTGGTGATGACACTACTGTTATTCTTCCTCAACTCATCTGAAGCTTCTGTGTCCATGATATTTGAATTGCTCGCCTTGAAATCCTTAAATTTTCTATTGATTCTATCCATTACTTCTTGCAGGATCGTAGATTTCCCACTCCCCGGTGGCCCAACTAAAACTATGATTATCCTATAACTTGAAGATCTGTGTAGAAGCTCTAGCGCTCTTTGGCACAATTTGTCGTAAGTGGCATCCATTATTGCTTCATATACTATTTTACCAATGACCTTGGACTGGAGTCCTGACTATGTAACAATATAACTGCTGCTACTTGGTTTGTATCATTAAAAAGAGAGATGAATGCAAAAATATGGAGAAGTTGACGCATGTAAACCTGGTCGTGTATACTGTACCGAAACTCTAGATGAGTTCATAGTATTCAGTCTTGTAAGAGCAGTACAAGTTGCTTGAAGCTCTCTCCTTCGAGGAGCCACCCAAATCTCATGGTATTTACAAATCCGCTTCAGAGCTATGAGTTCATTAGGGATAAATCTCACCAGAATGACGACACCAAAAATGGCGGTGTATGGGACTTCATATACTTGTACGCACTTCCTGTTTAGGAAGTCAAGTTTCCGTTCAATAAAGCTTCAGCGTAGATGAAAAATAAGTGAATGGTTGATAGACTGGTGGATGACGATCAATGGTGCTGCTTCAGTAAATATAGATCAGAGAGAATTATGTTACGCTCCTTTGCCAGGCAATCAAAAAAATCTTTTTCGTTCAGGTTGAACTCAACTTTGGCTTTTGTTGAATCTTCAGGTTCATCAATTACTCCAGCTTCATTGAGTGCGTTGACAGCTGCCAGTAAGATCGGTAAGCCAATCACAGCAATATTGGCAGGCTCAAGTTCTGAATCTGCTGCTCAAGAGTTGGCAAAATCCAGTTTGGTTTCGAAGATTTTGGTTTCCAAAGACTCAAGATATGACCACTATTTGCCAGAGTTCGTGTCACCATTAATCGTCGATGTTTTGAACTCCAACTCTGATTTCACCCATTTCATTACACCTGCCTCTACAGTTGGTAAGAATATATTGCCAAGAGTTGGTGCTTTGTTAGATATACAACCGATCTCAGACGTCATATCGGTTGAGTCAGAGAACACATTCGTCAGACCAATATACGCAGGTAATGCGTTAGCAACCGTAAAGTCAAACGAAAAGATAATCATGGCTTCATTCAGATCATCTGCTTTCACTCCAGCAGATTTGTCATCGTCGAACTCAATACCTATCGAGGAGTTTCAAGCAGTAACACCGGTTGAGTCATCGATTGAGTTCATCGGGGAGGAGATCGTCAAGTCAGAAAGGCCAGATTTGGGTTCAGCAAAAGTTGTAGTTTCGGGAGGTAGAGGTTTGAAGTCTAAGCTGCAATTTGACGAGATCATTGATCCGTTGGCCAGCAAGTTGGGCGCTGCAATTGGTGCATCAAGAGCAGCCGTAGATTCTGGATTCTGTGATAACTCTTTACAGGTAGGCCAGACCGGTAAGGTTGTTGCACCAGATTTGTATATCGCTGTAGGTATTTCAGGTGCCATACAACATTTGGCAGGTATGAAAGATGCCAAGACAATTGTTGCCATCAACAAGGATGAAGAAGCTCCGATTTTTAACGTTGCTGATGTTGGGTTAGTCGGGGATTTGTTTGAGGTAATTCCTGAGTTGACCTCGAAAATTTGAAGAAGTTGTGACCACTGGTTTCAAATTCTAGATTTGGATAGTGTTTTCCCACTTAATTTAAACGATAAATACTTGGTTTTTACTGTTTTGTTTTTCATTTTAAAGATTACCTCATTTTATCAAACCTCATATTATTCAAAGTGCAGCCCAAATTTGCTAAGATTTCTACACGTTGTTCCAATTTTTCCCTTAAAACTTCAACCACAAATACACATTGTGATGCTTTCTTCGTTGTAAATATACCCGCTGATATAAAACAGACACATTTCATCACCTAGACAAGAGCTCATCTCATAGAAAAATGTTTTTCTTCGTCAGATACATTCCAGAGTTAATCGCTCATCTCGATCCAATCCCATAAACTACAAATCTCCTACTGCTATTGTTCAGTGCATGTATGTCTTTTTGAAAGTTTAAATTTCCAGAGTTCAGATTACTAAGAGTTTTATACACATCCAGACACAGTAAATACATAGCAAAATGCCTTTGGTAACATCAACATATGAAACCGAGTCTCAAGCTTATGTCGCCAAAATGGCAAGCAGACCAGCCTTAGCCGCCATGGTTGGTTTGTTGGCATCATTCCCAGTTATCAAACTTTTTGCTTCAAATGGTGTTCCATTGATGCTTGCAAGAGAAAAAGCAAATGCGAAGGCTGCTGAATTAGCCGCTGAAACTGAAGGTGTTTCAAGCGCTTGAGATTTTCCGCCAATCAGTTGAAAGCTATACATGAAATCACATTTGTCATTATCAATCCACCTCATTCAATTTACAAAAAGGTAATACTGGATAAGTGTCACTCAATTATCTAGCAGCCATTTCAAGGTTTTAAAAGATATGGATCTTGGAGTCATCATTTCCTCAGTTTTATTTATTTGGGTTTTCAAATTTATTATCTTGATAATGGATGATGATTATTGATCAATTGTGCTCAGCCAAATCGTAGGTGATTCATTCGTTTATACTGTGTATCGTCTTGCTTTATCTTCGAGACATATGGAGGGAAAAATTATTCACCGAAAAGAAAGGGGTGTTTCACTACTCAGCACTAAGAGCAGTTCGACCCTAGAAATTTGAATGTTTTTTTCAGTTCAGGTCATTTACCTATAGGATCGTGCTAAGAGAGATTAACTTGCTGTGACCTACCTCAATTTTTTTTGCTTATTTCTTTCTATATTTTTGATCATTTGTTGAATGGACCCTTCTAATGACTTCAAAAAATCTATATTTGAGTGCAACTTTCTCACACAACGAGATCCGTCAAAAGTTTTCTCTCATCCTCACTAAGGTATTGGAAAAACCCTCTTAGTTCTTCTCTACCAGCAACCCATCTGAAAAACTGCCTTAAAACTTCAACTTTTTCTCCACTATCGTCATTATTGTGCCCTGAACCTCCAGTTTCATCATCCTCATCCTCATCGTCCCATTCATCATCCTCTGCATACTCTTTGAATTGCTCATATGACGGATTTGCGCTGATATCCTCCCAACCTTCATCGTCTCCGTTGGACGACATAGCTGCTGGTTGTTTGAAGTTACCTATCAACGAAATCCCACTTTTCATTAAGACTTCATTTGAATCTGGCTGAGAAAACAGAAATTTGATCTCATTTATGAAAAGTTTGATGATCTTCAAGGGGATTGGGATCTGAACATACTTCAAATTTTTCTTCATTGATCTTGTTATAATTTTTCCTTCTGTAGACTGATCTTCGATCAACTGATCTGAATTCACCATTATCTTGTTCAACCTTTCATCATTCAATTGAAAGATTTTGATAAATGCTTTTATGTTTGATAATATTTTATCAAAGCCTCTTATGGTTTCAAAAGCTTGCAACCAAATCGGCATGACTATGTTCAACGCAAGAGTTGGAACACCTGAAATTGGATCATTGACCGTAAATGTTGATAGAAAATCAATAGCTTGTTTCAGGGAGGTTGATGCCAACGTACTAAATATCAATACCAAACTTTCAATTGCTGGAAATTCTTTGGTAATGACCAACCTTTGAGTAACAGTCTGCAAAATTTGATCCATGTATTGACCGATAATATCATTGTTGGAAAACTTTTGAATCAACTCAATGATTAAATCACCAATATTCATGATTGCCTGGTCTGAAACCTCAGGTGAGAGATATTTAGACACAATTTTCAACAATATACCATAACCTGTTTGTTGGTCTGTGTCTGAATAGCTGTTGATGAATTCCGACGAGGCAGAATGAGTCAACAAATTGTTCAACACCTCATTTGAAATTTGTAGCAACTGACTGTCATCAGTAGAAAGGATGACCTTGGTTAATGGAGGGAAAACAAATTGAAATATCTGCTCTGGTAATTCCATATCTTCAACTTCGATGAAGGTAGTGATCAACTCCAACGCTGAATTCAACTCGGGGGAATATTGAACACTTTCAGATGTTCCGAGGGCTTGATTTATGATTCCAACTAACAATGGAAGCCCTTTCTCACATTGAACTGAAAACTGATCCAGTGTCAATTCGCTAAACAAATCTGTCAAACATTCTTTACCTGAATCGATCAAACCAAAATTTGAAGCATCTTTGAAAATCAATTTATATATCAATTCCAAAGTTTCTGTAGTACCGTTAGCTAAAAGTTTATTATCTATTACTATAGCAACAGATAGACTTTCTAGTAATGTTATATTACTATCTTCATCTGAATCGTCTGACAAACTTTTTATAATAGATACAATTGCATGCTGAATCTCGTGGCTGAAATTTTTTGCCCTGATAAAATGATTGAAATAAGTAAAGGAAAACAATACTGACGACTTTATCAATTGCGAATCGTGACCTGAAAATTTTGTGATCTCAGCTAATGTTTTGACTCCGAATTCAATTGTATCTATTCTGTCCTGATACTTCTCCAAGTACCTCGGCAAAGTGAGTATCAAAGTGGAAAGTAGTACCTCATCCAGATAGGTATGCAAAATTTCAACAAATGTATTCAAAAAAGATACCAACGAAAAATTAGCATTCAAGTTATCCTCATTTTTGAACAAACAACACAATAAAAAGATGGACGATTCTTTTAATGCCAACTGTGTTGAAGTTGTATCATCTGAAAAGAGATTGTTGAAGTTTTCTAACAATTTTTCAAAAATTGAAGATGAATCTTCTTCGTTCAAGTCAGCCAAATAATCAGATATTCCATCCCTGATATGAATATCAATGCTTAATCCTGATTCGATAACAACGAATTCATTAAAGTCTGAGCACCACTCCTCTTTTACATCATCAGGTAAAATCGAAAGCTTTATCAAAATTTCAATAAAAAGTTGCAAATCATGTTCATTTGTCAAATGAAAAGTGGAAGAGATTGTGGAAAGGATCTTGAAAATCTCCAAAGCTAGATTTTTGACGATGGTTGATGGTTCGATATTTTCAGTTTGATTTTGTTTATACACCAGATGGTCCCTAAATGAATCATCAGACAAGACTATTACAGATGTGAGTGTTGATAGGTCCTTCATTATGACTTTCGCAAGATTATTGATATTATCTGACTTGCAGTTTTTGAAGATTCCAAAAAACTCAGAAGTGATGATATCAAAAATTTTGTAAATCTCCAACTTGAAAATGTTGCTATAGATCAAATCTGATTCTGCATTGGAGATTGAGTACAGCAAGTTAAAAAACAACTCGGAAACATTTGGGATCAATTGATTAATGAACTTTTTTCTCTCTAAACTTTGGTAAACCTCTGGATTTGAAATTTGACTCAAACAACCATTGAACAATTCTAAAGCATTGATTCTAACTTCAAGTGGAACGCTTTCGTCAAGCAAAATGTTATGACAGTTTTCAAGTACCGTAGAGCCGACACCCCCTTCAAAAAACTGATCTTCAGTTATGAGATCATCAAACAAATCCTTCAAGACGGTTAAACCACCCAAAGTTTTCAGATAGTTATGATCTTTGTTGTTTATCAAACCGTACAAGTCGTTCAATAAGCTTGGCCATTCATCTGGGAAGTCAACCTGGGCAATTTGAACGACAGCATAAGCACCACTATTCCTCAATTTCGAGTCTGCTTCTGTTATTAGATGGAGTAGCTGCATTCTAATTTGTTGTTTTGAAGTTTCATCTACACAATCTGTACCACAGAATGACAGAAATCCAGCAGACCAAAACATGGGAACCAACCGTTTCAAATGCAACAACGATCCCTGTCTGATAGATATCGGACAGGAATGATTCGAAGCAATATTAATTAGAGCTGATAATGATTGTGAAGGGTTCGATTGGACCAAGGTATTGAATGATAGCTCAGCGTTGAGTCTTACATTATTGTCAGATGATATCTGATTTGAGATCAACTCAAAAACTTGCTGTTCCATACTTGCTTACTCACCGGGTAAAGATATTTAGATCAAGACCTTATATTGAATAGCACCAGATGGTTGAATAACATTTAATAAGTATACAGTAAGTGGTAACGCGTTGTGAAAAATTCAAACTTTTTGCGAAAAGAAAAAAAAAGTTAATAAATACTTTTGGGCAAGAAGTTGAAGTAGTATTGGATTAGTATATATATAATTTAATTTGAAAGATCGAGATAAAAGTTGTATATATAATAAATACAGATTAAAAGCAGAAAAAATAAATAGTTCCAAAAGAAAGTCAACCTTGATACTTTTTCTATTACAGTCTTACAAAAGTCAAGCCAAAATTATATGCCCGTTTGGAGCCAGTAACATTATGGTAACAGACTTAATCAGAATCTTCAGAATCACTTCTAACGTCATCAGCGTTATTACCAGTAATAACTCTGTATGCAACCCTTGCAATCAAATACATCCAGAGTATAGTTACGATTTGTAATGCAACCAACAATACGACAAAAAGTTCAATATTGAAGTCGGTATAACATCTTTTTGGTATGATGTTAGTTCCAATGAAATTGATACAGTTACCTTCTTTCATCACATCCCTCGCCCTAAAAGCAGTAAACCAGACCAAGTAATTGTAAAAGCCATGCCTCAATATGATCCACATGATCATGAAAACGATGAACATTACATCGCATAAGTTTGTGTAACCACAATATTTCAACATCTTGGCACCTGACAAAAATATGTCAACAACATCCATAAGAGTCAAGATGACGTGACCGATTCTTGTGAAATAATAATAGTACGAGCCAATCACCAATGAGATGGTGATTATATGGTGACTGAACATTTTGTTGTAGTCCTTTCTTTTTTCTTCGACGTTCAAAACAAAAATTTGCTCTATGCAGAATGCTATTTGGATCAAATAGTAACTCTTCATATGAAAACTCAACTGATCGTGTGGCCAGTTTCTATATATGTTATCACAGTTCAAGAAATATTCCGAGTTGTAGTAGAGGTAAAAGCCGTATGACCATGAAATACCATAGTAAAATACCGACCAGCCTTGTTCCTTATACCTTTGGATCAGTTTTTTCTTGGTAATTTGAAAGATATGTGTAGCACTAGGCCCCAATACCCAATCCATCAGCACACTTCTCAAGAAAATTAACAAAACGACCCAATTGATGACGAGATATATATCATCAATTCCAATATCGTACACTTCTGTGTTTGGATACTTGTACTGCAATGTGAAAAACTTTTGACCAATCTCAAAATTTACGAAGTTTCTGTATGCAATCAACGATGAGTACATCAAAGTCGAGATAAGAATTTGATTTGTAGCCATGAATGAAATAAGGGGATGATTTTTGTTGATTGAAGTGGAGTCATGGTGGTGTTTATGGTGATGAAGTTTTGGAATAACTTCATCTTTGGATGCTTTTGTTGACGCCATTAGGTATATTTATTATGCTGTATCTGAGTGATTTCAAAAATGGGAATAAGCGCCCTTTAACAACTAGATCAAACCTTGATCAGACTTTGATCTCTCCCTCGACTGTCTATGCGGCAAGGGTACCAACTGCAAGAATCCTTACAAATATGAAGCGACTGAGATAAATATAGAAAGCTTTCTAGTGTCTATATGTTTTGTAATAACTGAACTCTTTAGAAAAAAATCTACCCACTCTTGATCTGCTAAATCTAGATTTTTTTCAACTGTCGACAAAACCTCTAGTGAATAAGGCAAGTACAATTTGAGATTGATGAAAGTACAGCAACACTGGAAGTAAACTTGTTGATGAATTTCAATTCTCTCTAGCAGTATTGCACGGCTGTTATTGATGGAACCTTACGATCTTTTACGTGTTTGATATTCAACCTCTCGCTTTGACCGTTGCGTGTCTTACCACCAACACATCTTTTTTTTTTCACTGTAAATCAGCAGTTGGAAAAAATTTGGGGCAATTAAAATTGGGTCGAATTTCACGACGTTTTATATTTCAAGTCTGTTCAGCCTCCTTCAAGTTATGGATATAGAGAGATCAGGTTATGTGAGCATGGATTAAACAATAGTCATCATCATTCGTCTATAGGTCAACTACCAAAGAAAGACACAAGAAAGAAACAAAGAAACAAAGAAACAAAAACCATTAGACCCCCAACCTTGTGATGGTCATCAAAAACTGGTGGACGTTTTTCTTAACATTGTGCTCGTCATGATTATCCCATTGTTCGTAAAGTGTCAATATCTCTTGTGTGCTCTCAATGATCTCGTCCAAGTCAACGTTGGAGATCAGCAAGAATTTGACCAAACTGTTCAACCTGCCTTGGTGACTTTTATGAGCTTTTGTGTTTGTATTTTCAGTTTTCAACACTATTGTCATGTAGATGGAGGTTATTGCCACTATGTGCGGTGGAAATAGAAGCGGTAAGTCTGTGATGTAACTGTCGTTGATTATCGACCAGCATATCTGTAGCTCCTCGGGGCTCAAGATTATTCTATAGTTGTGGCTGGTCTCGACGCTCAACATCTTCAATATCTGTAGCAACGAGTCGTACGGGTGGTGAATTATCATGTAGCAGTCCAAATTTTCAATCAAGTAGAATTCGAATTCTGCGATTTTGGTCAAGTCGTTCGGTATGTATTCGGGCCACAAGTTTCTCGACTCGTTCAATAGAGTCTTGATGTGCTGGGGGTTTTCTTCAATCTTGCAAGCAACGTAGATACAGGTCGTTATCAACATGTAAATGTTGATTTCATTGATTGACACCCTTGTCAAGAACCTAATGCTAAACACTTCCAGCGTGGCCAATATTATCTGTCTCAATCCTAGCTTGATGCCTAGCTTGACTATCGAGTTGTGGAAATAGATTCTCATGCTTGAATCGTACTTCAAAGCTATTTTCTCCTGTAGGTTACCGTCATCTGCATCGATCAAAGATCCTAAGTTCGCAAACAAGTTGTTCTCTATGTTCACAAGGTCTGATCTCTGCTGATAAAGGTCTTCTCTTGTGAACTGCCATTTTTTCCTCTGGGTGGAATCCCAATAGTTCGCACTCATATGAACTGGACTGTGGATTATTTCAAAATCGGCTTGATCTGTTTATTATGCTATATTGACATTCGCAATGATATTGTTGCATTCAATTCTCATTTCTACTGACAGAGTAGGTTTGTGACTTAGTTCTTCCTTATCCTATCTGAATCAACTCTGGACCTAGAGTGGATAGAAAAACCCTTAATCAAAAGGGCGTGCATTTTAGTCCAAATACACCAATAAGTGTTCTATATGTATATGCACTACCTTTTGTCTTTTTGGCGGAAAAAAAAAATTTTCAAAAATTTATAAATTCAACCTCTTTCATAGCATTGGATTGTTCTTACTTTCATCTTCTTCGTGTCCATAGATCAAAGAATTGTTAAATATCGAGGCTTACAAAAGGATTTTAATTAATCATTAGCAAAGCCTTGGGGAAAGTCTCCGGTCACAATCAACGGAAACGTTTTGTTTGGATGGATAATTAAATCCGTTTATGATCTAGTATTGTCGAAGTATGAGTTGTTCTGTGTATTGTCTTGTACAATGTTCAGCGGTCTGGTTTTGAATTTGGATGTTATGACTTGTCGAAGTGCAATTTTTGTTTTGGATATCATTACTCCTCTTGAGTCTTTGAGTGACTTTGTTGCTGATGATCTACTCCAAGCGTTTAAGTTGCGCCGAGAGTTTTCATATTTGTCTAGTTCAGAACCTCAAAAAACGCGGTTCATAAGATCTCAATCACAATTGAACTTTACTTCGATCTGCTTGATCATCACTTCCAAATTCAATATTATTGAGTTTGTGATTTACAGGGGTAGCGGGAAACTGCTATTCTTTTATTCGGCATTTGAACTTTGATGTTCTATACGATAGTTATAACAATTGTAACTAGTTGTCAATACTAGTTATAACCCAATGGAGCTCACTTTGATTTATGGATGCCCCCATTTTTTTTATCAACTCTCATTTCAAAAGCCTTGCTTCATCGAGATATATCCCTGTGATTGCTTGAATTGAAATGCATTGTCAAAGGTGCCAGGCTTTCCTCAACGAGATTGGTTCCTGTTATCTTTTTTACTCTTCTTCCATTAAGTATATTTTCACCAAAACGGACGTTTTTGAAAATATAGTTATTCTTTTTTTTCACCTTTTGATTTATTTATTGTGATGAAATAACCAAGCAACATAGAGTCAAGCTCGTAGTCCAAAGGACTGTGACGAGAATTGCAATTTTTTCTGATTTAAATAACTCAGTTTTCTTGAAAACAACTTTACTGTGATTAAGGTTAATCATTTTGAAATTTACTTCTTTTTTTCACTTTAACTCTTGATTCTTTAAGCAAGAGATGGATGGTTAAGCCAAAATAAAAGATATTAGAGAAACAAAACTTGAAACGCCTTATTGAATATCAAATAAGAACCACCTTCCCGTGCGAAACAAATATAAAAACTATCAAAACAAAGCATATATAACGCCAAAAAAAAAAGGTCAAATAACACATAATTTAACTCCCAAACTAACATTAAATGATAAATAACAAAATAAAGATCAACACAAAATTACCCAATAGTACTCGAACTGAAACAAGAAAAAAAAAAGAATCTAACCCATATCATTCCTAACACTTTTAGTTCAGAAACAATTCAAAACTGTACAAGATCAATGTCATGATAACATTGACCCATTGCCAAAACTGCCAAGGGTGAACATAATCTTCGATAGTCAAGGCATTATCACCACCGCTAAATGTGAAAATCTTTAAAATCCAATTCCAAATGTGATCCTCTTTTGAAAACTGGTCGTTGTTATACTCAACCATTAGGTTTGTATATACCGCTATTATAATACATGGTGAGTATAAATAAATCAACCGCATCGTCTTCGAAAGCTGAGGTTGATTGACCGAATCATCATTAGAAGAAGCTGATGATGGGACTGGGGTACTGTTGTTGCTGGACAGTGATGTTGTTGGTGAGGATATACCAACCAATAAATCATCATTTTTTATTGAATTCAAGGAAAAGTTTGAGGATGATCTTGAGAGTGGTGATGATTTTGGTGAATTGGCTATTGGTGTTGTGTTGCTTGAAATTGGTTTCAAAATGGGGATGATTTTGGTTGCTGCAAAAAATACACCGATTCTGTAAGCTAAGTTGATCAAAATTGGTAACGTCAAGTTGACAATCGATAGTTTCAAAAAATCGTATAACGTTTGGAATGAGTTTATGAAGTCTTCAGTCAAAAATTTATAGAAGATTGAGATTATAAGGTCTTTCAGTTTTATTGAGAAACTTGTCAACAGCTGGATGGTCTCATCATTAGTAGATGAATTGTACAAACTTTTCAACTTTGATACCATGTCACCTTCATTATTCGAAAAATAACTCATGATGTTTAAGCTTGCTGAACTGGCAATCTCATTATCAATCTTGTACAACTCACTCATGATAAATTTGACCAATCCTTGAAAATTTTCATAGTTCAACTGCGATAGGACTGGAAAGATTTCATAACAACATTTGATGATATACAGAAACATCAAAGAGCCTTCGATTGTTGTTGACTTCCCACTAATCAAACCAATTGCAATGATCACGATCGTAAAAGTTAAAACTGAACCCAACAATGAAGCACTGAAAAACCCAATATCTGATAAATCGATTGGAGAGATATATATTTTCAGTAAAAAGTATGTCGACAATGTTATCACAAATCCACTTGTCAACAAACTCACAATCGACCATGTTTCGGACTTGTTTTTGATCAACCATTTTGATATTTGACCAATTGACTGAATCAATAGCAACGAACAAAAACCTTCCAAGATGGTGAACAATGGAGTCGAGTTGATCAAGAACAACTTCCAAGATTTAACCATAACATTCCACCATATCTTGTGCCAGATTGTAGAAGTATCAATCTCTTTGTTATTGATGAATATTGAGACGAATAAAAACAACAAACTTGGCAAAAATAGGTGCTGCAAGTAGTAACAGAACGTCGATAGTACTCTGTTGAACTTCAAAACTCTAAACGTAGTCAAAATTATATATATGATCATTACAGTCAAGGTGAAACTCAACCCACAGTTGACTCCACCTAGTTCAAATGATAATGGGATGGTCAATATGACCAAAATTAAATATATCGTTGACAAAACAATCCGAAATAATTTGCTGACTCCATTATTCCTATTATGGCTGTTACTTGTGGCAATATTAGTCTTCAATATGGGCCTGGATGAGATCTTTCTTATTGTTGTTGTCATCTTTGTTTTTAACGCGTATAGAACTTGTTATTCTAGTATTCTGAGTTCTCACTTTTTGTACTTGTACTGAGTTCCTCTTTCTCGATTTGAGACGATGAATATGATGAATATTCCTGAAGTAAAGGGGATTATGCTATGTCAAAGGTTCAAACATAAGTTGAATCAGTCAAATCTGAGAATTTTATCTTTTTTTCTTCTTGCTCTTCACTTCAACAAAAAAATTTCACATTACCAAAAGGAAAACTTTTGAAAAAAAAAGTTAATGAAAAATATTGAAAAACAGTCCAAATTTTGCAGTTTCAAACGCTTTTGATAGACCAGTAGTTGCTTGTATCGATAGAATTGATCATAAGATGGTTGCTAGTGATGCTCGTAAAGAAAGAAGAAAAAGAGGTTTGCTGTTAGATGAAGAAGCACAGCCAAAGAAACAGCCCAAGACCAAGTTTGGTAGGAAAGAGATGAGAACGGTTTTGAGAACAACTAAAAGAGGTCCAAGAGGAGGATATCCTGATGCAGAAGATCAAGATGATAACAAGAATGCTGAAGATGTTGAGTCAGGCCTAAACAGTGATGGGCCAGTCAACTCCGATGATGAAGATGTTGATGATGTTACTTTGAACAATAGAAGGGCATATGAATCTTTATTGACATTGTTGAAGCATGAACACAAGGAGCCTAAGTCCAAGAAGGAGAGTACTGTAGAGCCAGTGGAACAAGATAAAAAGATGGGGGAAGAAGATGAAGAAGAAGAAGAAGATGATGATGAAATTGCAGGGGAATTGGAGAGTGGAGATGAAAACGAAGATGTGAACGAGTTAGCCGCCGAGAAAGTCGATGTAGATGATTTGGATTCCGACGATGATGAAGAATTGAACTTACAGGACCCTTTCAATGCTCATTTTAACAATGAAGATGCAATTGAAAAGCAGATAGAAGAGTATGGAGAACTAGTCAAAAAGATTCAATCGAAGGAAAAATCCAAAGTTTTGAAATTAACAAACTTGACAAAATTGCAAGATGAGGGTTATACAATCTTGGAAAACAAACCGGATATAGAATCTGAGAATACCTTCAAAATAACGGGTAACACCTTGAACAACTTGAAGTCGTTCAACGTTAAGAAAAAAGTCATAGAAGATTTTGAGGAATGTTATAAAGATGAAGAAATTTCTACATTGGACAAGGTTCTAATAAACTCATTGTTTGAGTACAAGAACATAAATTTACAGTATTTGAATGATACAAGGTTGGAATCAAAATACCAAGATTATTACGTCTCCCACGTTTTAAATCATGTTTTCAAGACAAGAGACAGAATATTGAAAAACACATACAAAAAGCAAACTCTGATGGAAAAGATTGCAAAAGGGTTGATCAAACCTGAAGATGAACCAGAGTTTAGAGACCAAGGATATACAAGACCAAAAGTTTTAATCTTATTGCCAACAAGAAATGCTGCATACAAGATAGTCTCTAAGTTGATCAAACATTCAAAAGTGGAATCAATCGAGAACAAATCAAAATTTGAGAAACAATTTTATGATGATTTCAAGTTTGACAAATCTTCCAAGAAATCAAAGGACTTCAAAAATTTCTTCGAAGGTAATTCAAACGATTTTTTTTGTATTGGTTTGAAATTCACTAGAAAAACATTGAAATTGTATTCATCCTTCAAGTCTGCTGATGTTCTTATCGCATCACCAATTGGTGTGAAAATGATCTTGGAGAATGACGGTTTGAAGAAGAATGAAAAAAGAAAGAGAAATGCTACAAACAACGACTTCCTTTCTTCTATCGAGATTTTGATAACCGATAAATCACATGGATTATTGATGCAAAATTGGGATCATGTTTTGAACTTACTCAACAAAAATATCAATAAGCCTCCCAAAAACTTTCAAGACGATGTTGATTTCAGTAGAATTAGAATGTGGGCAATCAATGATAACTACAAATTCATCACGCAGTTTCTATGTTTCAGTAAATATTCAACTCCTGAGTTGAATAATTTGATTCAGGGTAAATCTTCAAACTTAAACGGTAATGTTACAATCAAACCGATTATAGATGAGGCCAAGTCTCAGCTTTCAAGAACAACAAAGAATTTGTTGATGAAAGGTATTTTGAACAATGAAACAAAATTGAGATCAATATTTCAAAGATTCGATAGCGACAGTTTGTTAAGTGAATCAAACGACAGATTAAACTTTTTCAAAAACGTTATCTTGCCACAAATTTTGAATAAATCTTCATACAAATCAGGTATCTTAATATACATTCCATCATATTTGGATTATCTCAGATTAGTTCAATTCTTCAAAAAATCCACTTCGATTGAAATACTATCAATTAATGAGTACTCAACACAAAGTCAGTTGACAAGAAATAGATCGATGTTTGACAAAAATGGTGATAAGTTTAAAATCATGCTATACACCGAGAGATTACATTTCTACAAGAGGTTTGATTTGAAAGGTGTCAAGAATATAGTATTCTACGGATTGCCATCGGATCCAACATTTTATAACGATTGTATCGAGTTTTTGATCAAAACTAAGTTGAGAAACGAGTTACAAATCAACGGAATTATACCAACTCAAGAAGAAGTGGAAATTGAAAGTTTTGATTTGAATTTGGCTATTGTTAGGTGTATGTTTAGCAAGTTTGATTTGATGAAGTTGGAGAAGATTGTCGGTTTGGAAAGGGCAAACTTGTTATGCAAAGGTGCCAATGAGATGTATGAATTCAGATAAGTGTATTTACTGTATTTATTTGTATAAAAAAATAGGGTTATGTTTCCACAATGTATATTGTTTGAAATGGAATGAATCATATGGATTTGAATTCTCTGTAAGCGTTTGTCTACTTTTTTTTTTTTTTGAAATGACAATCAGTATATTGAATAACTAGCTAAATGTTATGCTTGAATAACAGAAGAATGATAACTATAAACTGTTCTCGTAATGGAACCAGAAAGTTGGAAGGAAAAAAAGAAAATGAAGAATCAGTCCAAATGTCATCTGTAAAAGGGCGTCAATCTCTGACGGATGATATTGTATTATCTGTTTTATTCCTCTTAAGCTAATGATACTTAGATCACGTAACCCCTAAGACCTGTTTTAAAATATCAAGAGCAAATCATCAGGTGTAATTTTCGACCTTTCGTATTCATTTCCGACCTGTTTTTTCTTTGTTATTGCTTTGGCCTAATGGTCGGAGCGGCAATATTGGATAGTAAGAAATTTTATGAGGTCACTGGTTCGACTACAGGAAATCTGAGTTAATCTGAAATTTATTATTTATGATACGTGAATTGCATGAATTTGACGAGAGATAAAACAATTTGGTTGGTTAATTTTCTATTTCTCACAAGTGTCAACAAAAGCAGATTCATGAAAACCTTAATTACACAGGAATGGGTGAATCAAAAGTACCCCATATCAATAATTCACACCAAAAGAAAACAAAGCCATCTAAACACCCACAGCCTAGCCTCACTCGGGACTTCTTTTAAAAATATGATCACCCTATTACCTGTCTTACTGCAAACAACAAACAACAAATTGAAACATATGGGCTCAATCTTTCACCGACTCTAGCACTTTTCCAAAATATACCAAAAACACCATGTTTCCTCGAATCCATTATGCTGGGATAGATTCCATGAAGATATGTCGATGTGCAAATGATTAATAATATAACTTGCAATAAGGATGTTAGATTGAATAATGCGGACTAATGTTTTTATTTGTTAGTATATCAAACCAATTGAGTTTAATATGTTACCAACTTAGAAGTACCAATTTCTAGTCTCGAACCTTCCAAGTCTTTGTGTCTGTAACCTCTCCACAATCCAATCAACTACGTACCATGTTTGCAATGACAATATTCAATTTTCTATTGTTTGTGTTAGCTTGGTTTGTAAAATTGTAGAATTACATACAAGTAGTGTTATTGATTTCTATGAGGAGATCAAATAAATGGTAGTGTGTTTGGTATCAAGGAGCGCCAGTGGTTGGTTTTCCTGTTAAAACGAAACTCAGAACTGTGTATTTAACAGATCATTTTGCTTATAAAGTTCAATGATATAAAGAAGAATAAAGATTGAGAAGGTTTTATATAATACCTTTGACTGAAGATACCTAAAAGTGTTTTTTTGAATACGAACAATTGAGTTGTTTTGGAGCACATTCCACAAAGTAGAGAAAAAATCATCAACTCAACACATTCACACAATTTTGTGAAAATGACTGATGAGCTATTTGAATTTGATGAAGACTATATAGGTGTCAATGATGCTACTAGTCGCTTGAGTGGTTCAGCAGTGGTGGGAAATAATGACGATATGATAAGTTTAGCAGATGGTATACGATCAAAGCACGACGTCCATATACCCAGATTAGAGAAAGGTTTTTTGTTTGGTAATGATACCGATGATAAGCCTGAAATGATACACCTTCAAAACATATCGACCCAGCTAGAGATACTACAAATCCAACAGGAAATAGACTTGCAAAAGATTGAGAACAATGATAAAGAAGAGCTATTGCTCTCGAACAAATATTTGGGCAAACCAAAAAAACCATTGCTAACACCACCAGAGAACTTTTCTCCCATATGTGGTGAAATTTATAGATCATCATTTCCGAAGACTGATAATTTCGAGTTCTTGAAGAACTTGAAGCTAAAGTCCATAATCTGTTTGATACCAGAAGATTATCCAGAAGAGAATTTGGACTTTATCAAAGTCCAAAACATCCAATTTTTCCAAATAGGCATGTCGGGAAACAAGGAACCTTTTGTGAAGATCAAACCCGAGCTCATTGAAAAAGCCCTACAGATTGTTTTGGATCCGCAAAACCAACCAATTTTGATACATTGCAACAGGGGTAAGCACAGAACTGGTTGCCTTGTTGGATGTATTCGAAAACTACAAAAATGGTCGTTGTCGATGATCTTCGACGAATATAGAAAGTTCAGTTACCCAAAGCAGCGTGCTTTGGATCAGCAATTTATCGAGATGTTTGACGACGATGACATCGAAAACTTGGCGTGTTCAAAAGGCTGGTTGCCCTTGAAATGGTAGTCTCCAATGCCTGAATTGATTTGTGTTTTTATTTTTTTTATATTTTTTCTTTTTTTCTTTTTTTTTTCTCTTCTTTGACTGAGAATGATTCATTGCGATGTGTATGAATGAACCTCGAAGTTCACAGGCGACTGCTCTAGATAGCCATTAGAGTTGGTTTTAACACTTCGGCCTCTGTTCCCTTCAGCCTTCGGGCTGCAACATTCGGCGGCTTTGTAGTGCAGCTATGGCTCGGATAGAGCCATCACAGAGACAACTTTCCCTCTTCATTTGCTATGTCAAATTGCTTGGTTTCTTTTCTCTCTCTCTCTCGCCCATATAAAATGGCCTACAACCACGTTCTCGCCATTTCCTAGCTGGCGGCGCATTGAAACTCTGAACAATCTTTTTCCGTCCGCCATCCATCCAGTACAAGATCTGGCTCTCGTGGCCTGACCGACTGGCCTGACCGACTGGCCTTACCGTCAGGCTGGCAGACTGGCAGACTGACCATTTGCGCATAAATACAGCCTCTGATTATATAATCACTTGTAATTGCATATATATCCGGGGCTGTCCGTTCTCAGAATCTCTTTCCCATGGGTGGGACCGGGTTTCCCAGGGCAACATATTGGTTTGGCCAATCACGGTTGAGAACATTGTAATCATTGATATTTAGAGAACGACCTTTTGAAAAAAAAAAAAATGAGTGACTCTGCTGGTTTTTTCGTACCTAAATAAAATCAAGTATTCCCATATAGATATTGACAAGTGAGCAAAAAGAGTATTTGAATCCATCGATCAATCAATCGAAAGATTACAACTTAGTAAATCAAAGAAAGCAGTTAATCAAAGCTCAATCAAATATATACATAAATAAATTAATACAATGTGTGTGAGATCAGTATTCGGCCGCACATCACGGTTGCCAATTGCAGCAAGTTTCAAGCCAAGCTCAACAAGGCGCCTTTTACAAACATTGAACTCGACAAGGTCGTCATCGACATCCTTGAACTACTCAATTGAACAGCCGGTAGTGTCTGATCAGACTGAGAACTCGTCGAAGTGGTCAAAGCACCTGTTGCCGACCGGCAAGTCGTTGAAAGATTTGTTGACGGAGAAGAAGCCATCGAAGAAGGAGGCTACAGAACAGCAGCAGCAGCAGAGCGCGGTTGCTCCAAAGAAAAAGAGAAGAGCGTTGAAGCCAAGAAAGGCGTTGTTGACACTTTCGCCAAACGCTATGGTTCATTTGAAGGCGTTGTCCGATCAGCCAACGCCGAAGATGATCAGAATCGGTGTAAGGAATAGAGGTTGTTCAGGGTTGACGTATCATTTGGAGTACGTCACAGACGCTGGTAAATTTGACGAGTTGATAGAGCAGGATGGAGTCAAAGTTTTGATTGATTCAAAGGCTTTGTTCAGCATAGTTGGCTCTGAAATGGACTGGGTGGACGATAAGTTATCTTCCAAGTTTGTTTTCAAGAATCCAAACTCGAAAGGCACATGTGGTTGTGGTGAAAGTTTCATGGTATAATTCACACTTGGTTCATCGGTTTCTTTTTTCGCAAATTTTGGTAGGGATTTCGGCTCGTTTTTCATTTTCAGATATTCCAGTTGCTGTTGTTGTTGTAAATTGGTTTCCTCGCTTACTTCAACAACGCTTGGTTAGATCAGTTTGTTACAAGGATTTTATTTATTGGTTACTCTTTTTTGTTTTTTGTCGTCACTATTTATTGAGCGAGAATGTGATGTGATGCACATTTCATTTCTCGAATTTTTTTTTTCTGAACTTTTTTAGAGAATACACTTTGCATACTCTGCATACTTTCATCATTTCTCAAGGCCAAGACTTAAATCAATTGCTAGCAAAGTTTGAACCTAGCATATGCTGAATGTTGCTGCTTTTATTGAAAATGTGTGTCTACACAATCATAATTGGGT
The DNA here is from genome assembly GCA_003706045.2 of Peterozyma toletana. Classification (NCBI taxonomy): domain Eukaryota; kingdom Fungi; phylum Ascomycota; class Pichiomycetes; order Alaninales; family Pachysolenaceae; genus Peterozyma; species Peterozyma toletana. Next base: position 855,846 of record PPKG02000003.1, on the reverse strand, counting down.
TTACGTTTCGCGGACGTTTTGGACCCCAGGTCCCTGCATAAGTAAAAATATTTTTCTTTTCATCTCATTTCGTATTTGTGGTTTTACAAAAAACTTTGGACACTTTGGATTTGTGGTTATTGATTTGAAAGCTTCGATCTGAGATTTGAGTATCATCAAAGCTCAATCTTACAGCTGTGGCTGTTTTTGGTGTTTCAGGTCAACTTCTTTCTCATGCCATCACCATCAACAATCATCGTTTAAAAAAAGAGTAATCTTAAATCACTAAGGTATTTCAAGCATCTTTCGTATAATATGAATTCATCATAGAGTGCTTCAAAGTCAATTTTTTAAGCTCCATAATAAACAAGTTCAAGCCCAAAGCATTTGAAATCAGTTTGCCGTTGATAAACATTTATTCCAACCTCCAAAACTCTTTGTAACCGCCCAAAAGAATCTCAGACTTCACATTACACAATGCACTTAATTAAAGCTGCCGCCGTCATTCCGTTAACTTTGTTTTCATCAGCTGTCTTGGCTAATCAAGCACCATTGAACTCTGATTCATCGAAGCATTTTGTTGCCAGAGCTGATCTTGATATGGGTAAGGTTCATGGTGTTGTTAAATTCCAAGCGCCAAATGGTACTGTTAGAGTCCACGTTGATATTACTGGTTTACCAGAGGAAGGTGGACCTTTTACGTATCACATTCATAGGTTACCCGTTCCAGATAATGGTGACTGTGAAGCCACATCAACCCACTTCAATCCGTATGATGCACCACCAAATTGTGATGATTTGATTGACGACTCTTGGTGTCAAGTTGGTGACTTGTCCGGTAAGCATGGTTGGATCAACACAACTTGTTTTGAAACGAGATATTGGGACCCTTACTTGTCATTGAATCCTGAAAATCCAGCTTACCCAGTTGGTTTATCGATCAATTTACACTTCGCAAATCAGACCAAATTTGCATGTGGTAACATTGGTGTTTCCAAATGGGAATTTGTCGACAGACGCGATGTCATTGATGAAGAGGATTATGACGAAGGATTTGAAGAAGATGAGTTATCATCAACTTCAGGAACTCCTGAGTCACAAGTTGCTGCTGATCCAATTTATACGGAAGAAGAAGAAGAAGAAGAAGGTGACGATGGATATACTGATGAAGAAGTTTCTACTATTGACAAGGGCTTTGTTGCAAGAAACACTTCAGGGAATGGTTCAAATTCAACAAACTTGACAGGCTTGGTTCAAACAACAATGTGTGAGAACTTGGGAGCTCATTTGATCAGTGGAGCTGGCTTGTTTGCTGTTGCTGTTGCTGCTGGTGTTGCCTACTTGTTGTAAAAGGTGAAAGAAGTTGAGTTTTCTTGGAAAACGAGGATTAATTTCTACATGCTGCTGTTGTTGTTGTTTTTTCTCATTTTTGGGCATTCTGCAAATATCTTTTTATTTTTCGCCTTTTCCTTTACGGCAAAACCTTTGCTGTAGTTTTTTATATGTTTTATCGAAGTCATTCAAAGCATTTTGAACAACTTCTTCTCTTTTTTCACCCATTATATAAAAGTTTTCTTTCTTTTTTCTCTCTTCTTTCTTCACACCTAATTTGAATAAATCTTATGGTTATATGAGTCTTTGATAAAGGCTAATAATTAACCTTTCAACGTTCATCATATCTCAAAAGCCCTTTTTATATTCTGCACCAGACTAACAGCTTGCCATATGCAGGATATTTCATTAGAATTTACTCAAGTAGCTCTCTTTTGAATCACCCAATCTCTTAGCAAACCCGCTGTATACATTATTGAACTTGTTTAAATTTTTGAAAACTGGCGAAAGTCCAATCAAACTATCAATTTTCATTAATAGTTCCTCATTTTTAACCGTGTTTGAATTGTTCAACTCTTCTGATACTGCATCTTCCAACAACTTCAATGAGCTTGTGAAGACATTTAAATTGATACTTATTTTCTGTGTAGATGATCTTCTTCTTGATGATAGTGATAAGCCGGTTGGAGCAAATGATGTATCACCTTCTTCATCTTCATCGTCCAATTCTGAAGTTGTTGTTATGGCTTTGGCAGTGTTGAATATTTTCATTATCGATAACATTCTATTTTTGATCCTTTTCAAATTTGCCAACTTGGCAACTACTATTCTCTCATCTTCAGTTTGATTGTTTGTTATGTCCTTTATTTGAGCATCAACAACTTGAATGTCCTCATATAATGAATGAATTGAGTTTGACAAGTTATCAATGTAATACTCCAACCTTGTTATTCCAGTGTTGTTGCTCGCTGCGGATGATGAATAAGATATTATTGACGAAGATGCCTGTAAGTCTCTTATCCTTGCCTCCAAATCTCTGGTCAACTCGTTCGTGTAGTAATCCAAGTGAGCCAATAGACTAGAGCAGTTTGTTTGGAGTGCCTGCAAGGAGCTCTGCGATGTTAGTTTTGATTTTGATGGTTTGTTATTGTGTAACTGGTTTGAAGATGATGTTGATGATAAAGTTGATAGGAATAATGCATCTAGGTACGCATGTGGCACAAAGTCATCATTGAAAAACATCGACAACGCTTCAGATTCCAGTGAGTCATGTTTTAAATCTGGTGAAGTCATATCTGATTGCTGTATGTGAATTTATCTATGTTGTACAACTCAAAATAAAATATTTGATGTTTCAATGATACATTTTTGCGTCTCAACGTTATATCATTTTCGAACTGGTACAGTATAACACCCATACATATTTACATTTATCAAGTCGCCTTAGCATGATTAAGTTTTGCTCTTGGAGTCATCAGGCAGCATCTAAATTGGATAAATAAACACGAAGTAAAATACATTTCAGTTTACACAAAGAGCCTGATTTTAGATAGAGAACTGGAGGAACTCACCATGCTTTCCGGTGGTATATAAATGCTTTTCAAGAAGTTTCATGTTATTTATAGTACTTTCCAGCCCAGTCAAATAACAATCCAGAACACCAACATCTCCCTCGATTAACTTGTCCAAACTGTATTCTAAAACGTTATTATTTACGGCAATGATGACTTTGCTACCAGATGTCTGAATAGCGCTGATTGTAGCGTTTTCGACAATCGTCAATTTCGATAAAGAGTCACCTGAGCAGAAACTGAAAATTTCAACAACACCATTGGCATACCCAACCACAATGTAGGCTTCATCAATCACCGATAATGAGGCTACCTCAGATGACGTGCTCACTCCCATCTCTCTTAATTTGGTGCGGTTTCCGACATCCCATATAGCCACAACACCTGAACTATAACCTGCCACTATCAACTTGTTCTCGGTTTCGTAATCTAATTCTGACATCTTCTTCAACTGTGGATGATTTGATGATTCAATCAACTCAATGGTTGTGACGCCATCAAAGTTAATGGGATCTCTGTACAAGGTACTCAAACATGACCCGGTTGAGGTTTCCCATAACTTTAAAGAGCCATCCAATGAAGACGATACAAAGTTTCTTCCTCTTCCAATTATTTGTAGGTCGGTTAATTGTTTCCTGTGCCCGATGAATGTCCTTGGATTCGACCCATCCGTCATGGACCAGATCTTTATTTTGTAATCTAAGCCCATGGATACAATGACCTTGTTGGACGGGAAGATTCTCAATTTGAGAACATCAAGTTCAAAATGGCAGCCTTCAAAGCTCCTGAGAATCATATTTTGTGGTATGGACCCAACTATTATCTCACTATGATCGTTACCAATGCAGTAATAAGTATCATCCGAAGTCACATCCAACGAAGTGATGTTTTTGAAATCTTTGATATTGGCAAATCTCTTGCTTGGAGTTTTCAAAATAAACTTTTTGTTTTGGCATTCAACCTCGTAGGAACCTTGAGACGCTCTCCTGAACATAATATCCCTGTTTGAAGACTCGAAAGTCAAGCTTTCTCCGGAGTCTTTTACATCAATTATAAACCTAGTGTCATTAATGTACAACCAAAATGATAACAACTTTTTCTTCTCAATTGACTCAGATATTACTTCTTCGAAAGACTGCTGAATATACACTGTATCTACCAAAGGCATACTCCTGTTATATGGGTTTGATTGCCGTTATTCATATTGCAATATACTCTTCTATTCAGACTTTGATATATTAGTTGTATTAAACCAAAGTAGGTAATATCCCTTTTAAGTAATCAGAGGGCAATTTTGATCATTCCAAAACACTAAACGCCAAAAAAGTATGAAAAAACGCGTTTCTCTATAGAAGTATTGCCTCCAAACAGCAGAAGTTATTAGATTAATCAGTCAGTTCCGCAATAGCAAGTTGAATCTAAAGCGAGATGAGCACAGCGCAGATAGACGATAACATATTGTTAACATTGTTCAGTAAATCCAACGATTTTGAGGCCAATCATCCCATTACAGTCCAGGTTATAAACTCAAAGCATATTCCGAATGAGCAAGGTAATAGGTTGAGATTAATCCTATCTGATGGAAAATACACAGTCCATGGAGTCATCAGACCCGAGTTTATTGTGGATGCTGAGTCACAAGGGTTGAAGAAGGGAAGCATTGTTACGTTGCTCGACTATGATTACGAAAGAATGAGTAGCAACAAAAGAGTTGTAATCGTTAATGGCTTGAAGGTTGTTCAAGTCCAGGCTGCGAGATATGGTCAGGGTGCCACAACAAATGTGGATGACTACTACATTCAGCATCCAGAAGAGGATTATTTCAACCAAACAGAAGTCAAGGCTGATGCACCTGCTCCGCAGGTCCCGCAACAACTGTTCAGTAAACCAACACCAGCACCAGCCAAGAAGGAGAAGTATTCAAACATTTATGCAATTGATCAATTGTCTCCTTATCAAAATAACTGGACCATTAAAGCGAGAGTTTCTTATAAAGGTGATATCAGAACGTGGTCAAATCAAAGAGGTGAAGGTAAATTGTTTAACATCAACTTATTGGATGAGACTAATGAAATCAGAGCCACATGCTTCAACGATATTGCTGACAAGTTCTATGACTTACTTCAAGAAGGCAAAGTTTACTACGTCTCAAAGGCAAGAATTCAACAGTCCAAACCACAATTTTCCAACTTGAGTCATCCTTATGAACTACAATTGGACAGAGATACTGAGATCGAAGAATGTGAAGATGCTAGTGACGTACCAAAATTGAATTTCAACTTTGTCAAATTGAACCAAATCCAAGACTTGGAAGCAAATGCTATTATTGATGTTGTTGGTGTTCTAAAAGAAGTCAATCCTGCTTTTCAAATTGTTGCTAAATCAACAGGTAGACCTTTTGATAGACGTGATATTGTCGTTGTTGATGAATCACATTTTGCCATCACTCTTGGCTTGTGGAACAAATCAGCTCTTGATTTCAACTTACCTGAGGGCACCATTGTTGCCGTTAAAGGTGCAAAGATTCAAGATTTTGGTGGTAGAAGTTTATCCTTGACCCAATCTGCCACTATTGTTGCGAACCCTGATATTGCAGAAGCATTTCAATTGAAAGGTTGGTACGATAATCAAGGTATTCATGAACAATTCAAATCATTGAAGGTTGAAGGTTCATCAAGTAATGCTGTTGTCCTTTCTGATAGGAAAACTATAATTGAAGTTCAAAACGAGAATTTGGGTATGAATGACAAACCGGACTATTTCTCGGTCAAAGGTACCATCAATTTTGTTAGAACTGAAACGTTCAGCTATCCAGCATGTCAAAACGAAGGTTGTAACAGGAAAGTCTTGGAACAACCAGATGGTACATGGCGATGTGAAAAGGATGATAAAAATTTTGATAAGCCAAACCATAGATTTATAGTCACATTAAGTATCATAGATCAAACCGGACAGTTATGGTTGACTTTGTTCAACTCGGAGGTTGAAAAGTTATTGGATGGTACAACAGCAAATGAAGTTATGGAAAACTATGGTGAACTGGCTACGTTCTTTCAGAAATTGCAAATGAAGGAGTACAATTTTAGAGTTAGAGCAAGACAAGATAACTACAATGGTACCGTAAGAGTTAGATATCAATGCGTTGGTGTTGAGCCTATCAAGTTTAGCGACGAGTGTGATTACTTGGTTGAGAAGTTGAATTCCTTATTACCATAGGAAGTTGGATTTTTGTATTTGTTTCATGAGTTTTTTCAAAGTTCTATATGTTTTCGTTTTCATTTCAGTTTGATTCTGTTTCTAATAATTACTGTTTTTAGTGTACAATGAGGTAAAGTATTAAAAATACAGAGATGAAATAATTCTGACAACTACACATCATATATACATGTTTTCGTTTTGAAGGTGAAAGGGTCAACACATTAGCAATAATTTAATCCATTGCTCTCCAACCAAAACTGCTTTACAGCAGCGTATAGAGCATGACCTTTACCCCTTGTAGCCATTAGTTTTTTCACGAAAAAGTCTGTTCCATTTAACAGAGATTTACCTTCTTCATCCCTCTCTTGGTTTATACGGTCGAATGCAGTTGTCAACCATGACTTCGCTTGGAGTTGATACTTAGCGACCAAAAATTTGATTATTTCCTGAAATGGTTCTATGTTGGACCTTTGTGCTCTAAGAAATGCATTTATAGTCACAAACGTTAGTAAGTTTCCCAAATCACGCTCCACTAACAAGTTGGAAATGAAGGCGGAATCTTCCTTAGTACCTTTTCTCAAGACCAAGAACTGAACCCAGAAACTTGAGGTGGATTTGATAACAAACTTCTCATTCCTTGATAATGCAGTCAAAGAAAAGTCTATGATCAGTTTAGAAAAGTTGTCATGATATATGATTAAGCTGGGTTTTTTCTCCATGATAGTACTCAAAATATCCATCGATGATTCAATCAAATCTGGATCTTTCTGAATAATATTCAAGTTCGAAATAAACAACTTGTCACAAGTGTTGTTGACTAATTGTGACGATACTGTTCGGAAATTTGACTTTATCAAAGAGCTAAAAAGTTTGAAAAGATACGGAATTGAGTTCACATCCGCCGTGTTCAACTTGGTTAAAATGAAGTTGGCAATTGTATCATCAGTGAAAACGAAAGGCCCTTGAATCTTCTCCGTTAGCCCATATTTGAAAACCATGCATGATTGCTCAACAACTTCAGTGTTAAAATTCAAGTCAAAGTTGTTGTTATTATCAATAGCAATTTTCGTGATAATGAAAAGAACTTTTGATCTTATGTTTTTCGGGTCAGTACTCCAATACTTGTTGATCAGGTCTTCTTCTTCCAGCGTGTACAATTCTTCAACTTCGTCAGGGATTTGCATACCTTTGGCGATGGAGGAAATGCATTTTAAAAGCGATACTAAGTAATCCTGGCTCTTTTCTTTATCGTCTTGAAACTCATTAACCACTGACTCGGTCCTTTCATATATTAAAGTTAGCAAGACCTCCAAAGCATTCCCTTGCACTGATGGATCCTTAACCCCCTGGATAATAGATGCATACGAATTGATGATTCTTTCTCTAATAAGAGGTAAAATGTCGATATTGTTTATCATTTCAACAATTAATGATTCAAAGTTTGGTATCTCTTTCACAAGTGACAGACGGCAGTTATCACAAATTTCACTTATTGCCTTAGATGCCAATAGCTGGTGAGGCTTTGAACTGATCATACAGTTGAATAAAAAGTCCAAAGTCGAGGGTAAAAAATTAACTCCAATCTTGTGTTTATAGAAGTAATCAATTCCAGCAAGGTATTGAATGGAAGTGGATATGAGATAGCTGTTGTCGTCATTGATGGAGTTTGTTAAAAAGTACAACAAATCGGACGACAAAATCTCAGATAGCAATGATAAAATTTCAGTTGTGATTGAACTTTCCGTGATCGATGAAGTGATTGAATTGAGGAGGTATAATGAAGCTTCAATATCTCCGAACCTCGAATCTGCATCTGAATTTGATAGATTGCTCAAAATATTATTCACAAGATTACTTAATAGTGGAAACCTTACAATTGGATAGATAAGTTCAAAGAAATCCGCAACATCTCTTCTATACGACATGAACTCAGGCTTATAGACTTCAAACTCATCTTTTCTAATCGTTCTCGGGATATGAACTTTACGCCAGTATATTGTTGAAACCTTACTGAATAATTCAATTGCCTTGTTATTCAAAGCAAGTATGCACTGTACATCTTCTTTCAAGAGCGCCAGAATGCTGTCCTTTTCATCTGTATACACATCAGCAAGAGATGACCAAAATTCTATAAAATCTCTCGAGACATACTCATCATCAATTGGAGTACCTGGGAAATCTGTCAAGCCTAGCAAGAGCTCAAACTTTGGGTTTTTCGAGTCGTCCATTAGTCTCGTTGACAATCTTAGCATGTCTGATTCTAAAAATAGTATGATCAATCTTGAAAATTGGTTTATGTTTTCATAATCTTGATCATCAATCGAAGTTTGTAAGTACTGATAACTCCACGGCCCAAAAAGTAATGAATCGAGTCCCTGGTTCAAGCTACTTTTGATTAAACCAGGAGCTGTCTCCAAAACTTCAATTGTGACTTCGATTGCTCTTGATGATAATGAAATATTATCTGATGGAATCAACTGAATCAACACCGTTAGAGTTTCTGTTAAATCGTACCTTTCTGCAGAATCAAAATGAGCAACTGCCACATACTGTATCCAACTACTGAAACAATCAAATGATGGAGAGAACAGGTCGTTTTTGAAAAGTAGCAGTTTCGTTGCTGGAAAAATATATGAGTGAATATATGCATGAAGTACCAGCTTTTGATCATCAACTACTTCCTTTTTACACACCTCTTCCACGATTATTTGAGAAAACAATAAAGTCAACTCTCCAAGTTGTGAATTCAGCAATGAAATGCTCTCATCCATCAGCATGTTCAATATAGTCACAGATCCTTGTTGGCATGACAGGATTAAACTAAAAAGTGGATTCCACTCACGATACCCTTCCACAACCAAAAATGATAGATTTGACAATAGTTTTTTGACAACTAGCAATGAGACAGTTTGATTCTGACTAACTATGGTGACAATATGATCCATTAGCCTCAAAATAATTTGTTTCATCTCAGTAGCGTTCATGTGTTTGGAGTGTTGATTCAAGTTAACTGTATAGGTCAAGGCGCCAAAAAATTGACAATTCAAATCATTCGTTAATATTAGTTGGTTTGCAATGCTCCAGCCGCTTGATGACTTTTGTATTTGCTGCAAAATCTTCTGAATTTTAGACACTTCATTAGGATCTTTAGACGAGTATAGTAGATGAACAAGCTGATTACCTTTTATGGGATGTTAGTTATCACGTTTTGATGAAGTTCAAAGAGAACTTTTTGAACAAGAAAGTAAAACACACCTCAATGACTTGGTCTATCTGGTATGACAGTGGATCCATTTTGTCCAGCGATCTTCAACTGAGTGGTATAGTTAGTTAGTTTATATATGTCATTTATGTTTTGGAGTAGTAAAATGACCAATTTTAAAGCCCCAGTTTGGTTCTCAGAGGTTTATTAAACCATCAGAAATTTATTCACTTTCATCAATTGCTTCCAGAATTGGAGATTCTGAGTATCTAAAGGAAAAAAGGAAGAAAGGTCTGAGTGCTGAAACGATAAAACTTGAATTATCAAGTTGTCGAATAATACAAGAAGAATAAAAACACACCGCACCTCCCTCAACACTTTCTAGCATCAGGAAGCAAAGGTTCCTAGAAATCCAGTATCCATCTGAGAAGTGTCACAGCATTCACTGTCGACTTCTTCCTTTTGTGACTCTCCATTAATAATCATTCCATCAAGCCAATTATAATCACTTTTGAAATTGTCTGAAATGCTACTTTTTGCAGAGCCTGTGGTAAGTGGCAATATCGCGGTTTTTGGCTCGCTAGAGGTAGCTGAGTTTGTGTTATTTTTTATGGAGGCCGACTTCACTGATCCAATTATATAAGAACAGTCCTCACACAAGTCCGTCTCGTGACATTCGTGCGCATCTCTCTTCCTATCGTCAGTTTCATTGATGCCGAAATATGCAGAAGGTTCACCATTAGAATGCCTCTTGAATAGTAGCTCGCACAATCTGTGCTTAGTGGAGGAGAAAATGTATCTCATCGACTTCCCAGATCTGAATGATACGCCTGATATGACTGGTCTCAACAGAATTTCGTGGATAGCAGCGTTCGAAGTCAAATCACCATTCTTCTTAATAGTGAAGTTATCAGCTCTATGATGATTTCTGAGATGGTGTTGGTGGTGTTTGTGGGATTTGCTGATTGTATGCCAAGTCCATTTACGTGACTTTCTACTATACCATAAAACGCTAAAGCTGTGAGTACATAGTATTTCATTTTCCTCGTCTTTTGATAATGATGCTACTTCTTTGTCATTTTCCTTTGCAATGCCAATATCTTCAGGTGAATGAACTCCTGATTCAATGATCTTGGTGCTTGAACTATATTCAACGTTTCCTAAATCATCAAGATCATTGAAGAGCTCCAAATCGTCAAGATCCAAAAGTGGAACATCAGAAAAACTCGGCCTGTGATTTGGTTCAAATAACTGCGTTTCAGCAATAGCTAAGATCGAAAAAAAGGGGCGAAGTTAGAATTTTTTTTTGACATCAGTAGGTCCAGATACCGATTAAACAGAATACATACCACTTGAGCTTCTGTTATTCTCATCTCCATGGTAACCTTGAATTGTATCCAATAATGCATGCCTTATACTGGATGTGTGAGAGACAAAATGTTTTATCAATGTCATATCATCATTTTGGTGATTATCGTCATCACTTTCTAAACTCAGAACGCTTTCATCAGCAGCGCAGGAGCTGTTATCTTGCAGATGTTGACATATGCTTGTTTCGTTGTGTTCAACAGCAGATAAATAATCTGCCTCGGTGAAAAAATCAGTGGCATCTGACCTTTGATTTAAATTGATCGAGATTGTAATTGTAGTATCATCAAAGATCTCATTGTTGTTATCATTCTTAATCATATCGGGTAAAATTTTCAATGAATCAAACTTAGGCAATAAAGAACCCAAACTTGCATCTTTTTCAAATCGATTCGAGAACTCGCTTTCGTCAGATTCTTGTTTTGTTGTTGTCTCGGTATTCTCGACTGAATAGTCAGAAGGATACAAGCAATCTGGATTCCTTATGGATTTATCAAATAAAACACCAGCATCACAAGCTTCATTGGCCAATGTTTTTAGCTCAAAACATGATGCATCCTTTTCAAAAGTGGTAACATCACCATCATCCACATCACCTTTCAGATTATCTTTACTACTTTCACATTCAAACAGCATGTACAGGTTATAAGATGAGTCAATATCTTGTAAATCAATGTTCGACACAATGTCTTCCTCGGCGGTAATTTTTTTTTGCAAACTTACCAAATCATGGATGTTTGCATTTGTGAGCTTGAAATCTACTAGTTTAGCATTTGGATCTGTTTCAGCCAATTTCAAATTACCCAAACTCATGCCTCGAAACGGATCGTTAGAGTCAACAGGTACGATTGAATGATTTGACGATGATGATGATGATGATGATCGAGCTGAGAGTGACCCCTTTTTTTTGTACGGGGTTAGGTAATCGTTATTATATGAGTTGTAATTATATTTACTTGTCAAGTTTGGAGATATTGGGCCTCCACTTCTTTTTCCAACAAGTATATTATCCGACTTGAGTGATAGTTTGGAGAAAGAGATGAAACTTTTTCTCCTGTTTGATTTGATAGGACTGTCTTCAAACAAGTTCTCTTTGTTCAGATCCAGCAATGGTGATGACGACGTTGATGAGATTATGCCTGTAACAGTATGTTTATTTTCAGTCGGCTTTATTGGTGAAGATGATGCTGATGATATTATACTTTTATTCAAAAACGGTGAATATTGGACCTCAAAAACCTCAGCGTTATCCATTTTCTGGCAGTTAAAAGGAAGTCTGTTGAGTGCAAAAAATACCTTGGAAGAGGGATGCTTTTGTTACCTATATATTAAATATAACTGCCCATGGGATTCACATTCAATCCATCCTTTTAATCTGAACGCTATTCTGACTTGTATCGGCGGTACAAAATTCTGCTCATTTTTTTATCCCTGTGTTGTTTTATGTTTCTGTTTGTGTAACCATCTCTCGATTTGCCAACACCAAGCCATAAAAAACGAGGCTTTGATACAAACAGGCTTAAGCCCATTGATTTATCCATTCACCAGCAAGATTCAGAGAAGCCATTCAAAAAACACGGTGTCTTCATTAGCTTATTACTAAGGTTCCTTTTATCAATCAAATCATCATCTTCGACCGGGATCCAAGAAGCTCAGCATCAGATTGGATCTTTTTTTTTTTTTTTGATCTTGGGAATATCATATTCGATCTTGTTCGCTTATACACTCTAACACTCCGCACTAGGCTGAGAAACGCTGAGAATCTCTTCTTATGGAGCTATGTAGTCAAACTTGAAAAATCTAGTTGGTTCTTTATGGGTCCACTTTGAGGTATTCTGAGAAGGGTTACCCTGCCCTCAATGAGTCTTGAATGTTATCTGATGTGACTATTTTTGAAAAGTTCTTTAGTTTTCTTATTCGCCCCTCAAAGTTTTTTTGTGGTTTGAGTATAAAAATGATTGGTTTGTATGATTATGGTTGGTTTCTGTTCTTCCTGGTTTGATTGTGTATCATATTGAAGAAAAAAAAGTATTGAGCATGGGTAAAGAAAAGTTGCACGTTAATGTAGTGGTCATCGGACATGTTGATTCCGGTAAATCAACAACCACTGGGCATTTGATTTTCAAATGTGGTGGTATTGACAAAAGAACAATTGAAAAGTTTGAAAAGGAAGCTGCTGAGTTGGGTAAAGGTTCCTTCAAGTACGCCTGGGTCTTGGACAAGTTGAAAGCTGAGAGAGAGAGGGGTATCACTATCGATATAGCCTTATGGAAGTTCGAGACTCCAAAGTACCATGTTACTGTCATTGATGCTCCGGGTCATAGAGATTTTATCAAAAATATGATCACTGGTACCTCACAGGCTGATTGTGCTATCTTGATCATCGCTGCTGGTATTGGTGAGTTTGAAGCTGGTATTTCTAAAGATGGTCAGACTAGAGAGCATGCATTGTTGGCCTACACCTTGGGAGTACAGCAATTGATTGTTGCTGTCAACAAGATGGATTCTGTGAAGTGGAGTGAATCAAGATTTGATGAGATCTCAAAGGAGACTGCTAGTTTCATCAAAAAGGTGGGTTACAATCCTAAAACTGTACCATTCGTTCCAATATCTGGTTGGAATGGTGATAACATGATTGATTCTTCTCCAAATTGTCCATGGTACAAAGGTTGGGTCAAGGAGACTAAGGCCTCAGGGGTTGTGAAGGGTAAAACTTTATTGGATGCAATTGACGCTATTGAACCCCCAGTTAGACCAACTGAGAAGCCTCTACGTTTACCATTGCAAGATGTTTACAAGATTGGTGGTATCGGTACAGTGCCAGTCGGTAGAGTCGAAACTGGTATCATCAAAGCTGGTATGATTGTAACATTTGCCCCGGCTGGTGTTACTACTGAAGTCAAATCAGTCGAGATGCACCACGAACAACTAGTTCAAGGTGTTCCAGGTGATAATGTTGGTTTTAACATCAAAAATGTCTCGGTAAAGGAAATTAGAAGGGGTAATGTGTGTGGTGATTCTAAGAACGATCCACCGAAGGCTGCTGAATCATTTACAGCTCAAGTTATTGTTTTAAATCATCCAGGTCAAATTTCTGCCGGTTATTCTCCAGTCTTGGATTGTCATACTGCTCATATTGCTTGTAAGTTTGATACCTTGATAGAGAAGATTGATAGAAGAACTGGTAAAGTAATGGAAGCCAATCCAAAGTTTATCAAGTCTGGTGATGCTGCAATTGTGAAGATGGTTCCATCAAAGCCAATGTGTGTCGAAGCTTTCACCCAATACCCCCCATTAGGTAGGTTTGCTGTCAGAGATATGAGACAAACTGTTGCTGTAGGAGTGATCAAGCTGGTTGAAAAATCAGACAAAGCTGCTAAAGTCACCAAGGCTGCTGTAAAGGCTGGAGCCAAGAAGTAATTCAAATTTTTTTTTCCGCTGGTTGTATTTTTAATCTTGTCAACCCCTTTTTATGGTAGGTTTTTTGCGCCAATTTTTCCTACATTCTGATGTGTTCATTATAACAAAGAAAACTTTCAATATTACTTCTTTAAAAGAGAATAGTAATAGCTAGATGTATAGCTCTTTAATAACAGCTGATTAGCTACTTTCAATGAGGATTAAGATTATACGCGTTTATAGATTTCGAAGTCACTTCCTGTGCCAATTTTTAACTATGAAAGATTTGTTCCCATGTTGAGCGTTTATGATGCAGTTTTGTGGTGGACAAATTTCTCTGCACAAAAAAGGTGCAACTAGGTCGACATAGATAGTATATAATCATGCAACGTACGCGAGGTCAGAGGCACAGCTTCAAACTTCCTCAGTTTATCCGTACCAGTTTGTGACTGTCTAGAAACAAGGAAGAAAATTGTCAGTCATGAAAGCAAAGGCACAAAACTAAAAAATAAATCAAGATTAAGATTCAAATTGAAAAATATATCAGACTTTTGGTCATCACCATTTCATGGATCTTCCTGACCTAGAAAATATCTAGCGGTAACCTCCAACGGCGATGGTTTTAAAGTTGAATAAAAAGAGTATTTTTTACAATAAACTTTTTGTATGTTTGTTCTTTGAATAGAAATAATAGATGTAAATGATGGAAACAAAAATCGATTGTTAAGTTGGAAAAGTGTTTTAAGCTTTTCCTATGTAATCAATAAAGTTCTCTGATGTTTTTAAATCTATAGATCTTTCTCATTGTTGATGAATAAGAATCAAATGAATCCCGAACTGGCTACATGGTCTATTTTATATACTGAGAGAGAAGACTCGAAGAGACAAAAAAAAAAAATTTTGACTATAGTAGTGCGTTGAATGCTAATCGCCGGGTAACAATTATTCACTGTGCTTTTTTCAGATCAAAAATGCATTTAATTAATACCTATAAGGGATTCATTATTTACTGATTCATAGTGGTAAAGTCGAGTAAATATTTTATTTAAGGAGAAATCGTGGTATCAAATACAACCATTTTACTGGTGTAACTTTAGAAAATGGATTTAGAGAAACAATTGAATAGTTTCAAGCAGCGTATCAAGAATTCGAACCTCCCGACTCAAAAAAGAGTGGTAACATCAGCACAATCAATATCACCTCCAACAGTTGTTGTCAAACAGCAGAGTTCCAACACATCACCAATAAAGAAACATCAGCAGAGTTTAAAAAGGTCCACTTTTGATGACGAGTTTAGTTCGAAAGAATCCGCCAAAAAGGTGAAATCTACCATCGAGATGGGTGATGCCCACCTTTCGACTCAATTGCATATGGCTGTCGAATTCATAAAGTCCTATGATACGGCTATACCAATAGCAAAATTAGAGGGCTATTTGTCTTCGGGTATCACCTCAACATTAATCCCTTTGTTGGACTCGATTCCAAAGATCAAATATGATGCTGCTAATCACACGCTTGAATACGTTTCGATTCATAATATCAGATCGTCAGAAGAACTATTGGAATTTCTAAGGTCACAACCAACTTTTAAAGGTATACCGGTGAAGGAGTTGAGAGATGGGTGGAATGGTTGTATTGAGTCAATCAATGAACTTGAATCTCAAAACGAGATTATTGTGTTGAGAACCAAAAAGGAAAATGCACCAAAGTTTGTATGGCCAAACCTTGGTGGGGAATTGAAGACAATTGACGAGGAATTCAGTGACATGTGGGTCAAGGTCAAATTACCAGAAGGTGAAGAGTTGCAAATAAAATTGAGTGAGCAAGGCTTGAAACCAACAAGTCTTGATCCTTCGTTATTGAAGAAAAAGCCAATTCTCGATAACAAGAAATTGAAAAAACCAAGAAGAGGTAAAGTTACCAATGTACATATGAAGGGTATATTGAAAGATTATAGTGCAGTATAGTGTGTAAGGGATACAGCGTAGAGTAGGTTGTACGATGCACTTCCAAGAAGTAATCGAAGCAGGCAGATCATCAAATCAGAAATTAGTTTCCAAAGTATTTTAACCATTTTCGAATCCTTTTATTTACAAAATTTGCTATCAAACAACACAGTAGTTGATAACTTTGATATGAATATTTTCTATCAAAATCTTTCTTTTCCTCACAAATGTAAAAAAATAAAAGCCCGATGCGGGGGTCGAACCCGCAACCTTTTGATGTCCTTATGTAATAAGAGTCAAACGCTCTACCGATTGAGCTAACCAGGCTTTAATTGTTGTCCCATTAAAGGAGTGGTTTAACTTGAATTGGTTTTTAACTGTGCATACACGACTCAATATATGTGATTGTAGCTTTCTCAGTTTCATTTGCTTAAAAGAAATGAAACAGGCAGTAAGAGTATCATCAGTCAAAGATTGACCCCCTTTCACAAGTGATATTCGGATTAATGCCTCATTTTCTTTTTTTCCTTTCGACTTTACTGTTCCATTAGGAGAACAATATATAGAAATCTACCTTTAGCATAACGTCTAGCTAGGTCCTCAAAACACTGATTCTCATTTAAAAATAAAGAAAACTTTCAGCTTCATCATGTATCTGTTAAATAACAGGGCTCAATGAATTGAACAATGAGTGCTTGAACTTTTGTTGCTATACTGACATATAGTTGTGGCCTTGAATGTTCATAACACGTATGTGCTGGCTGGACTACTTTATGGCAAAACTTACGCGCGTAAAGGTGAACAAAATCAAAAGGTTATGTTTAAGTTTCTGATCTTTAAAGACCCCAATCACTATTGGTTTGGAGTATATCTAGGTTCTGGAGAAAATAGAAACACAAAACCTCAATGATAGGAAAAAGATCTTGGTTTTTGTTCATTGGAATACTATTCCACTTGTTCTATCTATGGTCAATTTTTGACATATATTTTGTTTCTCCATTGGTTCATGGTATGAACCAACATCTATCGACTTCGTCTCCGCCAGCTAAAAGGTTGTTTTTAATTGTTGGGGATGGGTTGAGACTGGATACGACATTTGAATATTTGAAGCATCCAACAACAAACCAGTTTGAATATTTAGCGCCTTTTTTAAGAAACATTGTTCTCAATGAAGGAACGTATGGTATCTCACACACAAGAATGCCAACTGAATCTAGACCAGGTCATGTTGCAATGATAGCCGGGTTTTATGAAGATGTTTCGGCTGTTACCAAGGGCTGGAAGGAAAACCCAGTCAATTTTGACAGTACATTGAATCAATCGTCTCATACTTATTCATTTGGTTCACCTGATATTTTACCGATGTTTGCGAGTGGTGCAAGCGATGTCTCCAAAATCGATACTTGGATGTACGGTCATGAGTTTGAAGACTTTAGTAAGTCTTCTATAGAGTTAGACAGATATGTCTTTGACCACTTGGATCAGTTGATAGAAAATTCAACAGTTAATGAGCCTTTGAACAAACAGATTCATCAAGAGGGTACAATTTTCTTCTTACATTTGCTAGGACTAGATACAGCAGGTCATAGCTACAGACCTTACTCGCCAGAATATTATGATAACTTGAAGTATATTGATAATCAATTATCAATATTAATTCCAAAAGTTAATGAGTTTTTTGGTGATAATGAGACTGCGTTCATATTTACTGCTGATCATGGAATGAGTGCATTTGGCTCACATGGTGATGGTCATCCGAATAACACCAGAACTCCATTAATTTGTTGGGGTGCAGGAATAAATAAGCCAACTTATTTGAACCAACCAGACTTTGATGCTTATACTGAAAACTGGAACTTGCATAATATCAAGAGAAATGATGTCAATCAAGCAGATATCGCATCTTTAATGTCATATCTTGTTGGTATCAATTATGCATCCAACTCAGTTGGCGAGTTGCCGCTACTGTATCTCAACACAACTGAGGAACAAAAGTTGAAGTCATTGTATGCAAATGCTAAAACAATACTAGAGCAATACTTGGTCAAAGAAAATGAATTGAGAAACACACAGTTCAAATTCAAGTCATTCGATGCATTGAACGGTGATAAAATTGAGGCCTTTGAATCGAAAATTGAAGAGTTGATCGCAAGAGTTGAAGAAGGTCATGATCAATATGAGATTGAGGCAATTGAGTTGGTTGAAAGTTTAATGAAAACAACTTTAGAAGGTTTATATTATTTGACCACTTATAATTGGTTGCTCTTGAGGACAATTGTTACATTCGGTTTCATTGGCTGGATTGTGTATTCATTTATCAACTTTTTGGAATTGTTCATTTTGAAAAACGAAAATTCCAAAATCATTGCAAAGGCCTCAATGTTGAATTATCTTGTCTTCGCATTGTTGACTGTCTCATTAAACTATGTTTTGTACTATCAAAGATCTCCCTTCAACTATTACATGTACTTGATATTCCCATTGTTTTTCTTCCAATCAATCACCACAAATCATGAGAAGTTATCAAAAGGTACTTCTCTTTTGTTTCGAAATGTTTCAATTCCAAAAAGGTTCTTTATAATACTATCAATTTTGGGACTTTATGAATGTGTTGTTTATGGGTTTTTCAACAGGGATATATTTTCAGTATTGTTTATTTTGTTGTCAGTGTATCCATTCCTCATTAGAAAGAACTTGACATCCCCAAAACTACAATCAGTATCATGGGTTTTGTCGTGCTTTATAATGAGTACATTCACAACATTTGATGCAGTCAAGATTGAAAGTTTGTTGCAGATCTCAGTTGGTTCAACTATGATGTTGCTTATTGGTATTACCGGTTTTTTGAGAACTAGTAAGTACTTGACACCGTCTTTGAAAAAGTTTATTACCTTTCAAATTTTGATGTTAATCGTCTCAATAATTTCAACTACAAATGCCGTATTATCATTGCAAGCAAAAACTGGACTACCAAGAATCACTCAATTTACAAACTGGGCGCTTTTTGTAGTAACGATATTTATTCTACCATCCATTCAATACTTGAGAAGTAAGAAGTTGTCGACAACAAACTACAAGGTCAAAATGTTGCTAGTCTTCTTGACATTTGCCCCAATATTCAACATTTTAACAATATCCTTCGAGGGTATTTTTTACTCGACGTTTAGTTTATTGTTATACCAGTTCATCCACTTGGAAAAACCTGGTGGAGGAAACTTGCAGTTGATTAGAATGAGTACCATCAACTTTCTCCTTTTGGAGGTTTGCTTCTTCGGTACTGGTAATATTTCATCAATTAGTGCATTCTCATTGGACAGCGTTTATAGGCTAATTCCGGTATTTTCTCCGTTTATAATGGGTGCATTATTGATGTTGAAATTGATCATACCTTATTTGCTATTGAGTATTGAGTTAGGAATTATGAACGAGTATTTGAAATTTGATGACTATGCTATAAGTTCATTGATTATTAGCACAAATGAGTTACTTAGTTTAAACTTCTTCTATTTGGTGAAAACGTCAGGAAGTTGGTTAGACATTGGAATCACAATTTCAAATTTTGTCATTGGTGTATTGTCCTCATTATTTATGATTATCATTGAAGTTGTCTCCAATAAAATTCTTGGTGAAGTGATTATCGATAATGGAGACGCTGTTGAGAAGAAAGAGAATTAGACAAAGGATGTATAAGCATTAATATCAGTCATAATTTAAAGTAGAGAAAGTAGAAGTTTTATATGTTTATAAATGGAAAATAATGATAGCAGATTGTAAGTACTACTTCATTTCAGTAATGATACCCACTTTAGGTGTGATTGTTTGTGTTGACGCTGTTTGCAATCATAAATTCCAGCTTTATACTTGAGATCAGCTAAATATACAAAATCACTGTAGCAGAAATATTATGCTTCAGAAGAAACTTCCTCAGTTTCTTGAGAGTTACTTCCACTTTTGATTGTTGCCAAACCTATAACTAAAATTCCACAAATGGTCAGAGCAAAAGTAGCGACATAAAGAGCTGTACGAGGTGCAAACGAAACTGTGTATGAGTAGATATTGAAACAAATTGCTGGAAATATCAACATAGCTATGTTTCTAACAGCTGCAATTGCACCAAAGGTTGCTCCTGTCCTACTTTTTGGAGCATATTTGACAATTGTTGAATGAATTGCAGGTGTGCTAAATACCCCAATCGCATCAATACAACCAGCAAGAGTAAAATATTTACCATTCGGTGAATATATCATTGCGATTGTTCCCAAGAGTATAAACGCACATGCTGTTCCAATGGAAATCAAGTCAACCTCATCAATTTCCTGACTATTTGTTCCAAAACTTTTTTTTATTATGTTCAAGAATTGGGGAACAACCATAACCAAAACCAATGCTCTAGCTGAATTTATCCCCGAAATATAGTAACCCATTTCAACTGAAGTCCAATTGAAAGTGTATGTAGCATATAATATCAACACAGGAGAAATACAGCTCGTGGCAAACAAGGATAACACATCTATCAACTCAAGAAAAATAACTATTGTTCTTGGTTTCAGACTTTTTGTGCCATCTTCTTGCTCTAAGGGTAACCATAACAACTTTAAAGGCAGTAAAGTTTTTTCTGCTTCAAGACCAACTGCTTTGATCAATTTCGAGACTCTTCTACCTCCGTGACGAGTCAATATGCTTCTATCATGCTCTGACGCTGAAAATGATTGAAGCCTTGATTTTCTTCTTGCATGCAAACTTCGAGATTCTGGGATGAATGAGACAACCATAAAAAGTACCAACAGACTAAAGATAACACTTATGAACAATACCTTGACATCACTTGAATACTTGACAATACCAGAAGCTAAAACGGGGCTCAATGAATTACCTATTGAGTATAAAGCTAAGGCAACACCCATCGATGTAGTCCTCAGTTGTTCATCCACAATATCAGAAATATATGAGTTGACAAAAGATAGCATCAATGTACTTCCACCAAGAAATTCAAACACTCCTAGGGCGATCATCGTCTTAGGATGAAAGTACACAATTCTTGGTGATAAGATAAAAAGGTTAACAATCAGAGCAAGAAAAGCCATCAATGACACGTAGATTAGAAGCGGTCTTCTTCCATAGATATCCGATAACTGACCAATCCTACCAGAAATTATGATTGAAGTTGTTGAAGCAACAATGGTGTTATAACTCAAATATTTGGATAGGCGCAGCTGAACTTGCGACTTCTCACAAGTCAAAGTTTGATTATCTCTAATGACACTTGCACAAATTTTTTGCATACTTAGATTCAACAGCGCAGTCATCGAAATGTTCAACAGAATCGTTTGCAAGAACACGTATAACGATATCATATGAAGAGATGGTCTGGTGAGCCAACTCATCGTTCCATGTTTCAATCTTTCTTCTCGCAACCATCGGATGTCTTCATTCTCACCATCCTGTTCACTATCCGACACAACCGACTCAAATACGTTCACCGCTGTTGTTTCTAGTTCATCGACGGCATCAGCTTCATAAGTTGTGAATATATGAATTCCTGTTTTTTTATTCAACAAAGATGAGTTTTCGGATACTTCGATTAAAGAATCACTAGGTTCGTTTGCCTTAGACATTCGCTGCAATTTTCTAGCGACTCAGAAGCTATGTAAATGAAGTTTGACAAAAGTCTCTTATTTATGCCTCCAAAACACCAATTTAAACAAATTGACTCAAAAGGTTAGGATTATCTTTTATATATGACCAGTATTTGGAGTTGAGTACATTTGCGCATTTTGACTATTGATGATAAATTTTTGCCACATTATCAGCGACAGCGGCTACTTGATTTCAAAAGCTCTGAAACTAACAATTGACTTTATCAGCTGTGCCCCAAATACATTTAGTCAGAAGTCTCCACGTCTTTTTGTTGTTCGTTACGAACAATCAAAACAGCATTAAAAGTCGGGGGAAGAAGCCTTCTTGTTGTGCGGCTGCTTTTGTGTTTTCTCCCAAACTGGATATCAGCAAGCGCATAATTTCAAGAAGAGATTTATTAATTGAAGTGAAAAAGAACAAAATAAAAGATGAACAGAACCAAAGGAAGAAGATTTACGGAAGATCAAGGAAAACCAGCTACCTTTTTGCAGTATTAAAGCTTATTGAACTGGACGAACGCTTATGAGAAGGTGTGAGACTTTTTGATGTTGGAGGTGTGGTACCCAAACTCGTGTTTGACGAGAGACTCGACATGCTATCATGCCGACACATCATGTGTCTTAAACTTCTTTCTCTTTGTTCTCTTTGCAGAATCAACTCTTCGTGATAAAGATTAGTGGTGACCTCGTTTGAGCTTGAGAAAGAGCCTGTTCTGACCAAATTGCTTGCAAAACCTTCGCCCTCGTAATCGGAGTTAATGAGTGGTTCAGAACCCAACAAGACTGCGAATAGAATACAGACTAGCATCAAGGCTAAACCAATGAAAAAGATCATCCTTGGTTCGTTGTTGACAGTCAACGAATATATGTATAAAAATGAAGCAGGGGCTACCAAGTTGACCAAATTTCTAACAGTGGAAATGGCACCAAACATTGCACCAGTGGACTCCACTGAGGCATACTTGATCAACGTTGAATGTAGAGTTGGAGTTGCTATTGATTCAAAACTTTGAACAAGTGAACCCAGCATAAATGTGAGTGACCTAGTCGAAAATGTGAAAACAAGCATTGAAGCCAGCTGAAAGCAAATGGCAAACCTGATGCAAAAAAGGTCCAACTTATCGATGGATTTCGTCTCAACTTTGAAGAAAGATCTCAATCGGTGCAAGAAGAATGGAGAAAATATCAATAAAACAAAAGTTCTAGCAGCTGCATTGATTGACATGAAATAACCCATTTCAACAGATGTCCAATCAAACATATAGATACCGTACATTATCATAATTTGATGAAAACACGCTGTCAATGAGGTCAAACAGACATCGATTAAAGTAATCAACAATACTGTAATTCTCGGCCTATAACTCCTTGTTCCGTCGGGTCTGTCGACTGACATCCATAACATTCCTAACGGCTTGATAACATTTACCGCTTCCAGAAACTCGCTGGAAAAGAATTGTAACTTTGATCTATTCAATTCGTGGCTTCTAACACTTGCGGCTATTGAATTTCTTCTTGACTTGCCTCTTGCGTTATCTGATCTTGATTCAGGAACTATGAAAGCGACAACACACAACGTGATAAAAGTTATCACGACATCAAGATACATCACAAGTATGTTTGACTGGGTATGCTTCACAATCAGTGAACCTATAAGAGGGCCAAAAGTTCCACCTAAAAACAAGGTTGAAATTGCGATACCTATTGAATAAATTCTCAGATGGTCCTCAACTACATCTGTAATATACGAATTACAAACACCCAAAAATACAAATATACCACCTCCACAGCTCTCGATTAAATGAGCCAGTATTATCAAGAAAGGATGGTATGCACTGATGTTTGGGGAAATTAACATGGTGATGAAAATCTTGGAAAGAAAAGCACAAATAACGACATAGAAAGCAATAATCTTTCTTCCATATATATCTGAATTTTCACCGATCTTTCCTGATAACAAAATGGTAATTACACCACCAAAGATACTGATCCAACTCTGCAATCTTGAAATCATTACCTGGATTTCAGACTTGTCACAGGTTAAAATATCTATTTCATTGAGTGTTGATATGCTTTTTCCCTCCGATGTTAGCTCCTTACAGGCAAGCTCTAATAACAACTGCAATTTACCAGACATTGACACCCCACCTGCAAAAGCATGAAAAAATGTAACTAATGATATCATAACAACAGAAGGCCGCTTATACCACTTCGTGCGTAGATTACTCAATCTTTGTTGTCTGAGCCATTTCGTATCTTCATCTTCTTCTTCGTGTTCAGTATCCGAAATCACAGACTCGTAGGCATCGACAACTGCATGCTCCAATAAGTCTTCAACAATTTGATTTCTCTGGAACTTGTGATTATGGTGGGATTGCTTAATCTTTGGTGCCTGATCAACAGACGAGTAGCCATCATCTCCTATGGAATGTTCGGGAATCAAAGAGGAAACCTCAGTGGCTCTAGCCTTTTTATCTGGGGAGCTCATGGTTATTCAATCTTCGTTTTTGGCAAGTTGCTAGAGTACTTTAAGATCTAGCTACTGTGTTTCAAAGGTGTAAATATATGAATTGTCCGCAAATAGCTAGTTCCGAGACAGACCTAGAGCCCTAAGGTTGTTAAATGACCTTGGCTAAAAAGTTTTAAACAGAGGGTTGTGCGAACGATTTCAAAACCTTGTATATAGAAGAGCAAGCATGTAATGTCAATATAGTTCTTCAAGTGTTTTACCTTGAGAGCAAAAGGCAAAATGAATTTTTAAATCGAAATGGAAATTAAGCGCAATCTTCCACACCAACGAAATTTCTCTATTTATCAGCTCAAATTAAATGTGAGACTGGAGACTAATAGAAAGTATGCGGCAGCTAGGTAGTTAGTTAGTTGTCCCTCGAAGAAAGCCAATTGTTCTAATCGATGCTACTGAAAGCATAATATTTATCTAGATCAAATTCAAATTAGTAGATGGCAAACATGACCTGACCTCAAGCTGACCATATATATCTATATATATAGGAAGCAGACATCCAGAAATTGATTTTTCCAGTAATACAGTCAAATAGATGGAACAAAGAAGGTACACAAAAAAAGACTAAAATATTCAAAAACAAGAGTATATGTTGCATAAAAAACGTAAGGAAAGAAAATGAAAAAGCCAGGTATAATTTCAGTTAAAACAGCAAGAAAAACTAATCAGTTACTGTTGAACTTTTCTGCATATGCAGCCAATTCTCGTTCTCTCTCGGCTATTTCTCTTTCCTTCTGTCTGATGGACTCATTGATACGGTTTTCATATGCTGTTAATCTTTCTTCTTCCAACTGAATCTGTTTTTCTCTGGCGTAATAGCTCTCCTGGTTTACAACAGGAGATGCAGCAGTTGAATCTGAAATTTGATCAGCTGAGGCACTTGGTACCTCCTCTTGTGTCAATACTAAAGTTCTGTAGTTTTCATACAACACTTCGTGTGTGACTTCCTTAAAATCGTTCAAGTGTGATACCAACAATGCAGACTTCAATATGGTAAAATCTGAAGTATGTTCATCTTCAACATCAACCACACCCCAAGGATATCTCCTGACTCTTCTTTCTGTTTTAGTTGTTTCATCTACAATTATATCGTTCGAACCAATAAGTGAAAATGGTACCATATCTGCTAAGGTGTTATTCAATTCGTAAGTCTCATCATCAATTTCAGTATCATCCACGGTTTGATTAAATTGAAAAATTGGTATTCCGTAAAATTTGATATCCTCTTTTATCAATTTTTTGTTAAGTTCAAGTTCTTCAGAAGTCAACGAGTCGGCTTTAGCGATACATGGGACAATGTTGACCAAAGTTGAAAGACTCTTCATCAATTCGATATCAACTTCTCTTAAGCCGTGGCCTGTAGCATTTATAAAGTATAAACAGCAATGAACTCTACCATCCTTGAATCTTGGGTTTCTTCTTAACTTGCTTTCTTCAAGCAACACTTCATCGTTTTGGTGTTTTAGGTAGTCAGCAATCAAGTTGAAGTTAAATGTGTTATCGATGGAGTCACCAAAACCTGGAGTATCAATAATATGCATTGAGATTCTTGTGCCTTCTTCATCTTGTAAATCAACGACCGATTTTCTCAAGCTTAAGTCTCTCTTTGGATAATCTGAATCTTCTGGTAATGGAATTGTTGATCCATTTTCAAGTATGTCTTGATCACAGAATGAGTTAATAAATGTTGATCTACCACACCCACTTTGGCCCACAACCATTAACGTAAAAGAGACACCTTTTTTCAAAGACTTTCTCTTTCTCAGCTATTTGATGGACAATCAATCAATGTTCAGAATTTGTTAGTTTTGCAGTTGAAACGAAAGGCAAAAATGGGCATTGACTTACAGAAGACGGAATACTAGAGTTCACAAATTGAGACATGATATTATATTGATATACACTAAGTAACAGCTTTCTAACAATCACTTAACTGCTCTGTATTGCTTATGCTATCTTTTAGCAACTGGTGTAATCACTCTTTGCAAACTTGTCTTTTCCACGCGTAAATCTCTTGTTTACGTTTTCAGTGAAAATTCAATTGATTTCCAAATCCAGAATTTCCTGTTTTGGTTGAGTTTCTTTTATACTTTTACATTATATAAACAGTAGAATCCTATTAATGCTGAAACGATTTCGAGTCAGAGATAGGAGTAATAGCCATCAAGCTTAGTAAGCTTCTTACAACTTCACCAGCAACTTCTATGGTGATTTCATTTGAGTCGAACGGTGGAGAAACCTCAACAACGTCGGCACCTATAACCTGCAATCCCAGTAAACCATCAATGACTGACAATAACTCTCTTGCAGTCCATCCGCCAGGCTCGACCGTTCCAGTTGCTGGTGCCACACTTGGATCCAACACGTCGATATCAACAGTGATGTAAACCTTATTATTGCCAACTCTCGCCTTGATCTCATTAACAATCCCATCTATGCCAAGCTTATCGATGTCCCTCGCCATAATTCTTGAGAAACCAGTTTCTGTGTCTCTGTAAACGTCAGATTCCAACTCATACCAGCCTCTCAAACCGGCATGGATGTTCAGATTTTTCTTTAAGTAACCGTTTTCGTGAGCCCAATGTAAGAAGGTACCGTGATTCATAGCAGCATATTCTGTGACATTCTTGTTCATGAAATATGGATCGATAGTATCTAGATGTGAGTCAAAGTGTATGACACTAACTTGACCGAACTTTTCGAAAGCTGCACGAATAGCTGGGAATGTGATCGTGTGGTCACCGCCTATTGTTACCAATCTAGGTATCTTAGATTTTTCAGGATGAGATGTGGTATGTTTCAACGCTGCTCTCTCTGCTCTATACAACTGATCCAATGCAATTCTGTTATCAATGGGTGACATTGGTGGGTCAGAGCAATCAACAATATCCAAATCGTTCAAAGTGAAGCCCCGCCTATACGGAGAGTACGTATTTTGGTATAAGCGTTTCGTGCCTCCAGCTCTTATTGCCAAAGGTGCAAATCTAGCGCCAGGTCTATATGAAACACCGGTATCAAAAGTAGCACCAACAATGCCAATATCATATTTTGTTATTTCGAACTCGCTGGAATTAAAACATTGCACACCTGGTAGGTGAGCGAATGTTAAAAACCCAGATAATGCATTACCATGATACCTGTCAGGACTTGGAATGACAATGTCTTCAAGATCATCTTTATCTGGATACTCAATATTTTCGGCATTTTTGAGAACTCTTCTCAAATGAATGGATAACTGAGGTCCATTTTCGTCCAATGAAACAGACTTGGCCTTTACATGAGGTAGGTCTTCGAGTTGAAAATATCTGTCCAAGAAGTGAAGCTTCGATCTCTGATACTCAGTAGCAGCATTTCTGAATAGCTGTGTCTCTAATGAGTTGATAGTTAAGGTTTCTTGATTGAAAGTTTCAATTTGAAGCGCATCTGTTCTTTCAGATAAGATAGCATAAAAAGCAAGTAGTAAATGTGATAACAACATAACTATGAGCAAACCTGATGTCGTAGTTTTCCTTTTCAACTCAAAAGCAAAACAATCAATGAGAATTATTATTCAGCAAAATACATTTATACATCATTCAGGATGTTATCAGGGGAAGTGTAAAAATCAAGTACATTTAATCTAAGTTTTATGGATTCGGCGTTACTGCTCGAATTAAATCCATCGCCAAAAATAATTTGAACATATTTTTAACCAACTTCAAGATGACTTGAAATCACTACAACTCTACATAAACTGGTACTGGGCCAATTTTCATTCTAATAATTATAGAAGATGTTAAGTAATAATGTTAAAGATATATAGAAGCTAGTTCTAAGTTAAAATGATTCAAAAGAGCAATTGTATTTCAGAAAAAAAAAATTAAGAAAAGGACATATAAAAATTTAATCTAATCCTTCTTCGAAGTTTCTGATTTAGATTTGACATATGTATGTACTGGAATGAGTTTTGGCCAATTGACGTATTCTTCATTATTCTTGACTACATAGTCAAGTGACCCCAAAAAGAAACCGAGTGACACTAGTTTAAGAATAATATTGGAATTGGCCTCTGTGAAAATGACAGAAAATAAAAATACAGTGAATGATGACCACAAGAGGGTTGGAACAGTCTGTGCAATCAATGATCTTTTGTCGTGGAACGGGTCCGAGTTATCCAAAGGTCTGAAATAGCCCAAAAACAAATCATAGCCATCTTGTCTCAGACCGTCAAAGTAGTTGTTTTTCAAATATCTGATAATCGAATTCTGCAAGTCCTTCAAAGCTCCCTTCCTTGTTCTTATACCCAATCTGGTAAAGTCGGTCTTCAAAGCTCCAGTTCCACTATAGGCTTTTGAGACGTAATCAGCATTGTCAGCCCAAATGTTCTGAAACTGGAATTTGAAATGATCATCAATTCCATTTACTCCTATCTTGGCCAATTGATTTTTCAAGACCCATAGCGCTAAGGTTGATTGAACAACATTAGTTCTGTCCAAGCAATCCATGCAGTTCGTTCTGACGACAGCATCTTGTAACTTGATGACTTCGGTGGCATTAGTCTCGAAGTAGCTCTCATTCGAGTAGCCCAATTGGAGTAATGCATCAATTAAAAGTTGAACTTTGTGCCATTGCATCTTACGACATTCATGATGGAAATCAAAATAGATATATTTCACTTGGTTCGGATTCGTCAGTAACTCAACAGCCTTCTCATAACTTTCCTTAACTGGTTGTTCGTAACCCTTTTGATTGACTAAATTAACCAAATAATTGGTGCCATACAAAAGTGTCTGCTGATGAAAATGTTTGGTAGTTGCTTGCGTTGAAGTAGAATCATTGATAACCAACTTTGGCTTATACTTCAAGTTATTGATTTCACCCCAGTATGTTGGTACAGATCCTCTTGTCTGCAAATAAGAGAAAATTTTCCCACCTCCTATCAAAAGCTGCTCTGTTTCGTTGAAATTTGCAACATCACCATTTTCATCAATACCTCTACGAAAATATCTAGTACCAGCTCTAAAAACTGAACGTCTAGTGATCAAACCAAAAGAAAGCGGGTGAGTTAAGATTGACGTCTGAACAACTTTAGCATATCCATATATCAATGGTGTAACGAATGAAGGGAAAGCCATCAATTCGGAAGACAAATAGCCATTCCAGAAAAACCTTTCATCAATTTTATCGAACTCAATCCCAGAAATGGACTTTTGGGATTGCCTCTGTAAAGAGTTGGTTAAGTCATAAGTATAACTGAAGAAAAATGTACCATTGGACAAGTGTGACTCCAATAAGTTCAAATACTGCCTATCCTCCTCGTTGAATGTACTAACTGCTCCAATTGGTAAAACTGAAAATTTGGTTAATTGATGAATGAGATTACCATTGATGTTTCCCTCTTCTTTTGATTGGTCAATCGTGATGACATATCTGTTTGATTTCAAAGTGATGATGCCAACCAACCCTTCAATCTTGGAGAAAGAAGCATTTGATCCAAGCTTTTCAACATCGGTTAATAAAGTAGATGTGGATGTTATTAAGATTGATTCTGAAGAATCGTTTATTGGTTTGACCAAATAACCTTCTGGAATTTGTGCAATCAATAATGGAGATAATGAAACCATCGCCACTTCAATGTATCCTACAAAATAATCTGTGTTGTCTTGTAACTGAAGTATGTTGTTGTTCTTTTACGGACCTTCGACTCTTTTTTGGTTGACAAAAAAAATCAAAAAGTTGGTGCTGGTTATGGTTTTCGAAACACTCTTGATCAAAAGTGAGACACCTAAACATATCTTTTACTTCAACTGGGATTATTGAAAGGTGCTTTGAGAATTCTGATTGAACCTGACTCTTGAAATTGATGCATCAACCAGAACCAATGGCAATTTCAAATAATTTTAGACTTAGCGCCACCCTAAAAGGACACGAACAGGACGTTAAATGTGTCAAGTCTCTCGGCGATGATTGCATAGCGAGTTGCTCTAGAGATTCGTCAGTCAGGGTTTGGCATAAATCTTCAGATGGCACATGGGACGGTATCATCAATCATTTCAATGAGAACAAAAGCTATATTAATTCGTTAGCTGTTTACGAAGTTGATGGAGTCAAATTTATAGCAAGTGGTGGAGGTGATAGCTTGATCACAATTAATTTGCTAGCTGATCAATTAATTGAACCTAGTTATGTTTTGGTTGGCCATGACAAAAATGTTTGCTCGTTGGATTATAAATTTGGGATTCTTCTGAGTGGTTCTTGGGACAATACAGCAAAGATATGGGAGAACTACAACTTGAAGTATGATTTGGTTGGCCATCAAGCTGCTATTTGGGATGTGAAAGTAATCTCTAGCAACACTTTTTTGACTTGCTCAGCAGATAAGACCATTATTTTGTGGGAAGGTGATAATCAAAAGAGGCAGTTTATCGGACACGCAGATGTTGTTAGAGGGTTATTGGTCCTCCCGGGATCAACTACATTTGCAAGTTGTTCAAATGACGGTACCATTAAGATTTGGGATTTGAATTCAGGTCAGTGTTTGGATACTTACAAGGGTCATGACAGTTTTGTCTATTCAATGGCTTTATTGAGCAATGGTGATTTGGTAAGTAGTGGAGAAGACAGAACGGTCAGAATCTGGAGAAATGGTGCTTGTGCTCAAGTAATCACATTTCCTTGTGTATCTTTGTGGTATGTTGTCTCGGAGTCTAATGATGACTTGGCTGTTGCATGTAGTGACAAGACTGTTAGAGTTTTTACTCGAGAAACGGAAAGATTCGCCTCAGCTGAAGAAATAGAACAGTTTTCCAATGATGTTGAAAATTCTGCAATCTCAGAAAGCTCAATGGATAACTTGAATAAGGAGAAGATACCAGGCACTGATGCTTTATTGTCAAAAGGAAAAGAAGGGCAGACAATCATGGTCAAAACTGCCACAGGCTCAATTGAAGCTCATCAATGGACAAGTGGAAGTTGGACAAAAATCGGTGAGGTTGTAGGTGCAGCTGGTACTGAGAATAAAAAAGAATATGAGGGAAAGGAATACGACTACGTATTTGATGTTGACGTTCAAGAAGATTCTCCTCCTTTGAAACTACCATTCAACGTAAGTGAAAATCCGTATGTTGCAGCTGCCAACTTTTTGGAGAAGAATGAGTTGCCAGCAAGTTATTTGCAGAATGTTGTTGATTTCATTTTAAAGAACACTCAAGGTGTCACATTGGGGGGAGAACAAACGCCCGCTGTTGACAATCCATACGCAGATAGAAATCCATCAGATGCATTGAAATATAATATTGTACCTCAAGAGGTTGCTTTATCATTCAACAAATTGATTGAATTTGCAAATATTGAAAAAGTCAACTCCAAGGAATCAAAACCTTTGAGTAGCCAGGAATTTGCAGAGTTAAAGGAGGCTTTAGATTCCAAAAATGGGCGCACACTTTGGTCATTATTTGGCAGGATCAATAAAGACTTTGAAAACAGAGTATTCATTTACGATTTTTTGAGAACAATAGTCAGATTTCTTCCAGCTCCTAACTATTTTGAATTGGAAGGTTTATTGTTGGAAGGCTTGAAGTCCAAAAATATCAACATACAAAACTTAACATTGAAAACCATGTGCAATATCTCAAAAGTTACAATTGGTCCACTCAAGGCAATGTTGGCGATTTTGTTTGACCATGTTACAGTTACGAGTTCTAAAACATCATTGGCGTTGAGCACTTTGTTGTTGAACTTGACTATTCTGAACTCTTTTGATGATTCTGACTCACCATTGATTCTTTCAAGTCTGGTCAAATTGATTGAATCTACAAAGGATGAGGATGATTCAGAAGCGGGATATAGGGCATTAGTAGCTATATCCAATTTGGCTTATTATGGTAATATTCATGCCAAGAAGTATTTACGTCAAAGCAGTTTCACCTGGGTGACAGCAAGGTACTTGAACTTGTATAGTGATATTGAGAAGTTGATCAAATGAATTGTATATTGTCTTGCAAAAGAACTATTCTCTTGGCTTAACTTTGACATTTTAAACCTTTTAGCAAAATAAGTAACATTATTTAATCAGCGCTAATGAAAAAAAAAAGGTAACTGCGAAACTTGAAAACTATTAATGTCCCTTTAATCATATGACTCTCACGATCAAAATGTCACAGAATGAAATGCCTCTCAAAAATCTACAAACAAATGTCCAAACTCGTCTTCAACACCTTGGATACCATAGTCCAACAGTTCCAACTCAGGATACGTATCGTATTGGCTAGAATCACCAACCCCACTTTGAATTGGAGGATCATAAGGACTCTCAATAGCTCCATTCAACAAGTTATCCCAATTAACCTCGTCGAACCAATAGTGACTCTTTATATCCATTGCTCCATGTGACAAGTTACCCAACCTTGATGTTATGTCCTTTGTGATCAACTTTACTAACAAATCACACGCATCATTTTGAAAATAATCCGGAAGTTTCAAATTACATTCCAAAATATTCTCATATGTTTTTATTTGGGATGCATCATAGAAGGGTGTATGACCGGCTAACATTTCAAAAATGAGTATTCCAAATGACCACCAATCTACTGACTTATTGTATGGTTTGGATGAAACGACTTCCGGGGCAATGTAATCTGGAGTACCGCATAAAGTGTATGTGATGTTCAAAACCTCTTTTGAAAACCCGAAATCTGTTAACTTGACATGTCCATTTTTATCCAATAAAATATTCTCAGGCTTCAAATCTCTGTATACTATCCCGTGTGAATGTAAATACTCCAATGCTAGACACACTTCAGCGGCATAAAATTTCAGTACCGGATTTGGGAACCGTTTTGATTTTCTCAAGAGAGTGAAGAGTTCACCGCCTTCGATGAAGTCCATGATCATGAATACTGAATTGCAGTCCTGGAATGTTCCCCACATCTTTGTGATGAATGGATGCTGAACTATGGATAAAATTTTACGTTCGTCCTTAGTGTGCTCAACTTGTTTCATTTTGACGACTTGTTTTTTTCTCAAAACTTTCATCGCATAAAACCTACCGTTATGAACAGATCTCACTAGATAAACTCGCCCGAATGAGCCTGTTCCTAAGGTTCTCATTATTTGAAAATCATTCACCTTGTACTTTCCCTTCGTTACCCTCTGTGGCAATTTGTGGATGGGTGGATGTGGAACTGCGGTTTCTTGTATATTTGATGAATATTGTAATTGCTGTGCTTGTAAGGATTGTATCTGCAGAAGATGACTGTTGTTGTACAGTAGTTGCTGTTGATCAAGAGTGTTTATCTGGTTCTGTGGTTGTTGTTGTTGTTGTTGCTGGTATTGACTACTGAGGTCGTATGCGCCTTTATTATCATTGTTATGCACTATTGTCTGCTGTTGGTGTTGTGGGAATTGTTTATTGTAAGAAGGGTGGCCGATGGACGATAGTGAAGATGGTAAGCTGTGGTTTGAATGGGTGAACAGGCGATTGGTTCCTA
Organism: Peterozyma toletana; assembly: GCA_003706045.2. Taxonomy (NCBI): domain Eukaryota; kingdom Fungi; phylum Ascomycota; class Pichiomycetes; order Alaninales; family Pachysolenaceae; genus Peterozyma; species Peterozyma toletana. The sequence continues at coordinate 822,224 of PPKG02000003.1, read as the reverse complement.
TTACCGGAATGGGCTGTGTTGGTATAGGCACTGACGGAAGAGAGTTATCACTGTTTTGTTCTGCTTGGTAGTTAATGCTGTTCATTTTGGAGCCTGTGTGGTGCATGCTACAGCCATTAATCGGTCTAAAGTGTTTGGTTGATTGAGTGTACAATACAAGCTGGTTTGACTCGATTTTCTTCTCTCTGTGTTCTCACTCAGATTGGAATGAATACCTGATAGGTTCAAAGTATGGTCTTAATTTTTCTGGTATTTCCCTGCTCTAGGTACACTTTTTGAACCTTTTGCTCTTTGAGAAAACTTGAAGTTTGGGGGTCTTTATTCTAGAATCCAAACACCTGAATATTCATATGTATATTTATTCCAATACAATTGAAAAATCACTCCCAATCTTTATCAATTTTTCAATAGGTCAAAACTTCACCAAGTATACCTGAGAGGACTATTTCCTCAAAATGGGTTGAAAAAAAAAAAAAAATTGGAAAAAAAGAAATTTAATGTTTGTCCCAAAATGGATATTTGACCGCCCTCGAAAATGGATTCTGAATTTCGGGGCGGTTTGTGGTTGAGAAGTATATTCCCTGGCAATCAAAATACCAGTTTCTTCAGTTGAAGTGGAATATAAGTCTATAGCTCAAATTGAAACAATGGGTAATGCTATTTCAAGACAATCTCCGGGCTCGAGGATCTTTCCGAAGGTTTCACAAGCTGTCAATGCCGAGTCATCGTTGAAGAGATCTTTGGATATAGACCAATTATCACATTTGAAGAAAAGAGTGTTGGACCAGGAAGTTTCAGTTGATGAGTCCTCTTCCCATAGCAAGAAGCTGGATTCAGCCCAAGAGAAGAATAAGACGATATCTAATTTTATTTCGAGTTCGTTTGGGCTAGGAAGCGTCAAGGTGGAGACAAAAACGGTAGACCTCGATGGAAGGCATTCGTCGATTCAGCGGTTGAAAAATAAGAAGCGACTTGAAGATAAGTATGAGGGTGCTGACAGTAGTAGTCAAAACAAGGCAAATGTTCGGCACAGGACGTTTATTGACCCCACTAGGTTGTCATCGTTCATTTCCGATACGAGACACTTCAACTCTTCAGCCTCTTTGATGAAGCAGCTTAGGAGCGAGACTTCCAAACCTGTCTCGTCTGCATTTCAAAACCCGTCATCGAACATATTGAGCAAAGCGGACTTGTTGGATAAGTACTCGATCGATGCCAAAACTTTCGATGAGTTGAACAAGATCATAGCAAGTGGAATTATAGGTCTACCACACATCAAGATCAAACTATCAAACAAGCACACATTGTTAAGCAACAGCGGAGTGGATCCAAAGTTGAAGGATAAAAAGAAAAGAGAGAACCAAATCAATGAGCTGTTTGCCAACATCCTCGATGGCTCAACTACTGGGTATTATGACCTGGAGTATAGAGAAGACGCCAAGATCCACAATGAAAGGCCTGCACATAAGAATTTGAACAAACAAGTGAAGAAAAGTTTCCGTTGATTTTCTGTACCTCCGTTTTTCTCGAGTTCATCTGTTCTCTCAATCTCACTTATTTTTTGCATTTATCGAAGGAGAGATAGGAAGCCAGCATGTCGCTTCAAAACTTGCCATCCATGCGCCACCATACCCTTATTTATTAATGCCCTTTGCACTATTTATTAGACTTGAATCTGTATTTATATTAGCCCACTTGAACTCTTGTTCTATAGGCCACTGACCACTCCCCGAACACCATTCCATCTGTCTCGCTTTACTTCACAGTAACAACCTCGTAGTGTACTCACCTACAGATTCACCGCATTTGAAAAATGATTACCGGTTTCGACCGCACGAGCCAATTGCAAAACTTTTAAATGAAGCGAGATGATTTAAGGGAAGAGATACGAGCTATTTATCTTTTGAGTTCAATAACGATATAAGTGTATAAATTGAGAACAAATGGACTATGTACATTTTTTGATTGGGTGGGAAATATCTTCGGCATCGTGAGGAGTTGAAGATAGATAAAAGCAACTGAAAACAATCTATAAACAAAAGAAAAAAATAACATCTTCTGTCAAACTCGAGAATAACATCTGGTGGACCTTGCAGTCCGCCAAGGGTGCGAAAAAAGGAACTAAAACAGCAGATCTAAAACAATAATTGGTGTGGAAATAAACTCATGAACATGGGGAAATAATTGAAACGCAGCGAAAACCCCAGAGAGCATCTTGGTCGTTGCAGCTTTGCTTCTTATTGTAACCGTAGTAGCCATCAGACTTATTTACAAGCCTTAAGCAAGTAGGTGATCAAATCGTTTCTGTCCTTTGGCTTCTTCAAACCACCGAAGGCCATCTTGGTACCTGGAATGTACTTCTTTGGGTTTTCCAAGTAGTCAGACATGGTTTGTGCGTCCCATTCAACACCCTTTCTGATGTTGGCGTCGGTGTATGAGTAGCCAGCAGCTTGACCGGACTTTCTACCGAAGACACCGCTCAAGTTTGGACCAACCTTGTGTGGACCACCCTGTTCGACGGTGTGGCATTGTAAACATCTGGTCTTGAACAAGGTAGCACCTTTCTTTTCTGAACCTTTTTCGTATGGAGCTGGCATTTTGTGATATGTGTAGGGATGAAACTGTTTGTAAACTAAGAGTCAAGAACTAAAGTAAAAGAGCTTCGAATACAGTTACCGCTGCGACGAAAAGGTGGGATTCCCACAGTATTTATACTTTATTTATTTTTTTCTGGCCCAAAAAAAATTTGTGATTGGAAATTTAGACGCTGACATTTGAAATTCCTCGATTCTTAGTGGCTGGAAGAGCGCGCGGACCATGTATGGGTGGGAGGGAAGGAAGGAGAGAGGGAGGGAGGCAGGGAGATGGAGGAAGCAGGAAGGAAGCAGGCGGAAGTTTCAAGGTGGGACGCTGGGAAAGTGGCTCGAAATTGGCTGAAGATTTCTCGATCGCACTGTGAGCTGATTGGTGCAGCGCTGGGGTCTTGGGGGGAAGGGTCTTGTCTTTAGTCCTATCTGTGGCCCGCACAACCCAACACCAGTAGGAGGTCCAGTATCAAGAGATGACGCTGATCAAACAACAAAATGGGAGTCCAGGAGAGTCCAGGAGAGTCCATGTTTTGCTGCACTTGTTTGGAGCAGAGGGCGATATCTCAACCGCCGTTGTTGGCAGGCGGCAGCACAAGGGAAAACAAAAGGGAGAGAGAGAGTGCGGGCGAGAAAATACATAATGTGTATGACATATGACATACAGTGCTTTACAGAGTGCTTTATACACGATGTTGTCTGTACATGATATCACAGAGGCTATATTCTTGCCATATGTGACATCAGGCATCACAACAAGTCTGTCATTATATCACTCTATACCACATTATGCCATGTCACATATTTCGTTCTACATGCGTTGTTACAGGCATCGGAGGTGGGTGTCCCCTTCTCTTCCACGCACATCCATTCCTTGATGTTCCACTCACTCAAACTTGCTCGGCCTCGCTACATCGCGCTCTGTGGTGGGTTTCTCATAAACACATCCCATTTCCATCTATACACAGGCAGGTTCCTTCTCGACACAGAACCCACCCTTCCTTTCACCTAGCACCCTTGTTTCTCGCTCTCGGATCTCAACGCGTTCTCTCGTTCGCTCGTTGAGAGATCTTGCAAGTTGACCCATCATGGGACAACACTGTTGTGCAGTCACTCAAGGAGCGACTAACCGCACACCCCATTCGCTTATCCACTGCCACAACCCATGTAGAACTTGATGAACTCTCAGCTACAAGACTTACCCTGGCCTCTGATCCCTACTACGTGGATCTGTCATTTCATATCCCATATAGCATCGTGTCACTAACCCATAGTTAAGAGATTTTAGAAGAAAATTCACACGAAAAAAAAAAAAAAAAAAAAAATTTTCTGTTCTCTCGTAGGGGGGAAAATCCCGTAGTAAGTAACACACAAGGTGGCCAATTCTCTCAAAGATTACCAAAGGTTTATCTATACGTATACAAGTTCCTCTTTGCATCCAATACGGTTTGAAATATAAGTATCAATTATTCGTTGTATATATTAGATTCATTTTAATAAAAAGGAAATACAACATGTCAGACTTAACTCAAAGTATGAACGATTTAAACATCAATGCATCATCGTATGTCCCACCTCACTTGAGAGGCCAATTCGATGGTCAACAACAAGCACCACAACAACAGAGATCATACAACAACTACAACGGTGGTAACGGTGGCAATGGTGGCTACGGTGGCTACAGCAATGGCGGCAACAGAGGCTACAGCAACTACGGTAATGGCAACAGCTACGGTTCAAGAGGCGGCTACCAATCAAGAGGTAGAGGCGGCTTCGGTGGTAACGGCAGAGGTGGCTACTCCAACCCAAGATTCAACGGTCCAAGACCAGGTGAAGGTAGTTGGGTTGATGGTAAGCATGTTCCTGCTGCCAGAGACGATAAGTTGGAGTTGGAATTGTTCGGTGTTGCCGAAGATCCAGCTTTCCAATCCTCAGGTATCAACTTCGACAACTATGACGATATTCCAGTCGAAGCCACTGGTGACGACGTTCCAGAACCAATCTCCTCATTCACCGCCCCTCCATTGGACGAGTTGTTAGTTTCAAACGTTGAATTGTCAAGATTCACCAAGCCTACCCCAGTCCAAAAGTACTCGATTCCAATCGTTGCCGCTGGTAGAGATTTGATGGCCTGTGCTCAAACAGGTTCAGGTAAGACCGGTGGTTTCTTGTTCCCTGTTTTATCCCAATCATTCAAGGCCGGTCCAGCTCCAATCAAAAACGATGAAGGTCAATCATATGGTAGCAGAAAGAAGGCCCATCCAACCGCTTTGATTTTGGCTCCAACAAGAGAGTTGGCCACCCAAATTTTTGACGAATCAAAAAAGTTCTCCTACAGATCATGGATGAAAAGTTGTGTCGTTTACGGTGGTGCTGATGTCGGTACCCAAATCAGAAACTTGGAAAGAGGTTGTGATTTGTTGGTCGCCACACCAGGTAGATTGAGTGATTTACTTGAAAGAGGTAAGATTTCATTGGCCAACATCAAATATTTGGTCTTGGATGAAGCCGATAGAATGTTGGATATGGGTTTCGAACCACAAATCAGACAAATTGTTGAAGGTGGTGATATGCCAGGTGTTAATGATCGTCAAACATTATTATTCTCCGCTACTTTCCCAAAAGAAATTCAAATGTTGGCAAGAGATTTCTTGAAACCATACATCTTCTTATCAGTTGGTAGAGTTGGTTCCACATCAGAAAATATCACACAAAAAATCTTATACGTTGAAGACGAAGACAAGAAATCGGTCTTGTTAGATTTATTGATGTCATCAGAAGATCTCGGTTTAACTTTGATCTTTGTTGAAACAAAAAAGATGGCTGATATCTTATCAGACTTCTTGATCAACCAAGGTTACCCAGCTGCCTCCATTCATGGTGACAGATCACAATATGAAAGAGAAAGAGCTCTTGATATGTTCAGATCAGGTAGAGCTAAGATTTTGGTTGCCACTGCTGTTGCTGCTAGAGGTTTGGATATTCCAAATGTCACACACGTTATCAACTACGATTTACCATCAGATGTTGATGATTATGTCCATCGTATTGGTAGAACTGGTAGAGCTGGTAACACCGGTGTTGCTAGTTCATTCTTCAACAGAAACAATAAGAATATTGTTAAGCAATTGAGGGAAATTGTTTCTGAAGCCAACCAAGAAGTTCCAGATTTCTTAGATGCCATTGTCAACGAAAGCGGTGGCTCAAGAGGTGGTTCAAGAGGTGGTAGAGGCCGTGGCGGTATGTCAAGAGGCAGATCATCACAAGGAAGAGATTTCAGAAGTGGTGGTAACCCAAGTTGGGGTCAAAACTGGGGTTCATCAGGCTCATCAGGTTCATCTCAATGGGGTAACAACTATGGCACTCCAGCTTCTGCCCAACCACAACAAGCTCCAGTTGCTCGTGCTTATGGTAACGCTTCATACAACAGTTATGGTGGTGCCCCTCAACAACAGCAACCTGCTGCTTATGGCAACCCAAGCTCCCAACAACAATGGTGGTAGAATGAAAAGAATGAAAAAGAATACTTCATTTTTTTCATTTTTTTTCATCATTTCAACAATATTTCACTGTTTTTATCAATTTTCTTTTATCATCACCCGTTGCAAAAAAATTTAATGTCTTAACATCAAAAATTGTCTGTGATTAAATTATTACAAATTTATTCTTAGAATGATGTCTACATTTTTCAACACCATTACATTTTATTTTTAGCCTATCTATTTCCAATTATGAAGATGTTCACTGTCAATTATTGTTCAAGTTCCTTTCACTGTTTTTTATCATTTTATTTTGTATTTTTAATATTGGCGTTACTGGAAAATAGAGAGGATTGAAAATCAAATGGGAAGTTATTTTAGGAATTAAAGGGAAAAGCAAAAACTACAAATCAAGAAAGGAAATTTACATCGGTTTTTTTTTGAAAATGGAAATTCATTTATTCATTTTCACGAAAGAAGTTGGGGAGAATGAAAGCTCAATCATTCATTGTCATATATTATCATTTCTTTTTGGGGATTTTTCGTTTTGGTTTTCTTTTAATTTTTTTATCAAATTATCATCATATTGAGGTAATGGTTTTTCTTCCGTTCATGATACTCTTTGAAAGAATAATCTGGGGATGGAATTGAAATCAGTTATCTAAGTTCTTTGAATCTTGTTGTTGAATTCTATTAGACGTTCTTGTTGCATTTATATATTTTAATTATTTCAAATTTTGAGAGTTTGCATTAAGAATTTTTATGTTCATGTTTTTTTTTATATACATGTTTTCTGCTTTTTTATTTATATATATATATATTGATCAATAGTCTTATATCTTCTTTGAATGCGATACCTGATTTGAGCGCAGTAAAAAAATGCTGAAAATCATCCACGTTGTTAGTCATTCATATCCCAGTAGCGAACGTTGGCCCGACGTTGATACAAAAGGGGGGTCAATCCCTCATCATCAATTTTCTAGAGCATGATACTTGTAATCAGCATATATCTGTCTCTTTGAAAGAATTGGGAATATCTGTATGATGATTGCCTTATACGGTTTGAACGATTTGGATTATATTAAGATAGCTTGACTCTTGAAGCAACCTGAAGGTCACAGAGGAAGCTGTTACAACGGTTCTAGTTGCTGCGAGGTCACAATTTTGCATATCCTGGATCTAAGTCTGTATACGAAAACATCTGAATGTCTTGTTTTGGAAGAACTCCGTATGATAGCAGGGAAGGTTTTAAAGTGCTTGGTTTACTATTTTCTCCGAGACAGTTGTACACAGGTGGTTTGGGAACCTAAGAAAGTAGTAACAAGTCCATACATTTCCGACGTTTATTCAAAGGCATCTCTTATAACGTGGTGCACTGACCAGTTATTGTTCTCCGAAGTAAGTTTTGTTTCCAATTATCCCCACAAGAAACCGTTGGCAACCGTTTTTATGTCTTGCGCATCTTACATATCAGCCTCTACACTACCAAGCATGTTGGCAACAAAAGCTTAGGCGGTTATATATCTCTAAATGGTGACCTGAATTCCCCATTTTAGCTCAAAGCTTTGTTGCGACCTTTCACTCTTTGTAACGTTCCCTGTTGGGCTTGATTCTTTTATCTTGTTTTGTTTGTTTGGGAATGCTATTTGTAAGATTGAGAAAATTATTAAGTCTGTTTGGGTCTAGATGATTTGTCAGGTTTTTTTTTTTGTTCTTCTTTTTCTTCTTCTTCTTTTCACTCTTACTCAATTAAAGGTGTTTACAACAATTAGACGTAAAAGCTGAAGATAGAGTTAAGAAAATAGGTGTTTCTGAAAGATTATCTCAACCTATACTCTCATGCTAAAACGTTGAGGTTTTAGATCTCGCTTTCATTCCACCTTTGATTGTATTACAATACCTTTCTCGTGGGCATCTGCTCAAACAAGGAGCTAAAGCCGTAACAGTGTCAAACTGCAATCATCTCCATGCAATCGGACACTAGCAACTTTTGATCAAAAGCTTTGAGTTGTTTTAATCAACAATATATCGTGGGTTTGATTGTATGTCACTGACATATTTCCTTTTTTTTACTCACAAAATCTGGCTCAAAATATTTTCGGACTTTGTTCCAGATTTACAAAAAAATTGTAAGCAGATTATAGAAGCAGTCAAGCATATAAGTATATCATAGATGATATGTCCAATCCATATTTGAATAAAACTGGTTTTGTAGTAAGTACAAACAAACACAACTCCAACTTTCTCCACTCTCAACTATATAAGTAATCAACAATACTCATATTTACATAAAAGAAAGCTTGAGACGGACTTAAAAAAAAAATAAAAGGGATCTCTTTGAAAGGGAAGGAATATTGAAATATCAACAAAATGATCAGAAGAACAACTCATCTACACTCTCCGGTTGAATCATCCACTTCATTGTTCTCGTTGGGAGAGTCGATCAGTACTACTGCATCTTCAATTGAGTTGACACGAAATGAGCTCGAAGAAGAAGAACATATCTTACCGTCTTACCAACTCTATCAATCAATATATAACAAGCCTTTCAAACAAGGCACAGAATTACCAGAATACAATATAGTAGTACCCACTCAACTGTCTGTCGAAGAACAGGGGTTGGAACCATTGTTCAACAACATATATTCGTTACCTGTACTTCTTGAAGAAAAGGTCAAAATCGATATTTCGATAGACGACACCAACGGTAACACATTCTATACAAACGAAAGCTCAATTACAGGCTCAATAGTGATAACAAATACATCATCCAGCGACGTTCAGTTTGAAAACTTCATTGTTTCTCTAGAAGGTATTGAGAGAAACTGTCTAAACTGCCTGAAAAATCCCAATTTGTTCAAAACTTATACTTTTTTGAGATTGATTGATTTTGAGTCGAGCTTATCAAACGGTGGATTGCCATCGGATAAAATATTGAGGGCAAACTCGAAATACCATATTGAGAAATTCAAGTTCACTATACCGAGATATTCTGTAAACGATGACGAACTACCTTCATCAATTGGTGAAAACGGTTTATCATTACCGATCCATGGTATAAAGTCAGATAAATCAGAATATATTCAATACCATATGAAAGACTATGCAGACAGTAACACATCAATCAGCTATCAAATAATAGCAAGGGTGATAGAAAATAAGTGGAACAGGTTGAGGATCAAACTGGTAAATAGAAAAATGATTAGATTCATTTCAACTTATAGCGCTGTTGAAAAAGCTGATATATCTTTACAGTTAAATGCATTGGTAGAGAAAATCAGCTACGATTTACAAAAAGATGATGATAAAAAACATGAACCAGTATCTGAGAAGGGATCAATGATAGTCAGAGATACTTCAAATGCATCTTTGAATAGTATTGTGGAAATGTCAAAGATCGAAGCAGTTGGTAACTTGAAGCTTACCAAAAAATTGTACAACATGATAAAGTCAGATACTTCCAACCAAGTCTTCAAATTATCAAAACAGGATCAGTTACCAGTGTTGATCAATTTCAAATCATTGAACAACCTCGACAATTCATTTTTACCGTTCTTCCAAAACATCAACTTCTCTGCAAATTTCCCTGTTTCAAACGTTAAAGTGTCAATGAAACTGATCAACTTTAGATCGTACTTGGGAAGAATTCCAATTGATTTGAGTACAAATTTGTTATTAAGTCATTCATACTTCAAGATCTTTTCAACATTACAATCAAATTTGGATACTTTGTTGAAGGAAAAAAAGACAGGAAGGAAAGTTTTACAATCAACTGTTGATAGATTGAAGATCATGAACGGGATTAATTTCAAAATAGAAAACTTGGATAGCGTTCAATGTGATGTTACTAACGTCAGAAATTTTGAAACTGGCTTTTCGATGGACTTGAAATTGGTCAACAACAACTCAGGAAACTTGATAATTCCAAGTTTTCAAAACGTTACTATAGGAAGATTTTACTTTATGGAGGTCAAGGTTGAAAACGATGTCGTTTTGAGAGTTCCAGTAAACGTAGAGAATTTTTAGGTATCTTTAATCTAGCAAATTTTTTTTATTGAATAAAAAACTGGTTTTTGATGAATAACTTATTTGGAAGAGAATTGTAGCTTCTTTTGTAAAGGGGGAAAGCAAAAGAAAAAGGGAAACATCTTATAAACAGAGAGAAAAGAAGTAATGTAGTAGATAAAAAGCCCAAAGTCTAAACAAATTTGCTCTTCCCATCATTCTGCAAGGTCAATTATACCTACTTATAAATCAGTGGTGATTATAATTGTGATTGTAGAAAGATTAATACTCGGCGAAATTGATCATCATCAACAGCTTCATAATAGGCGATCTGCATTATCCAGAACCATAAAATTCTAAAAGCTCTTATCAACAAGTACTTATGGTGTAGATTCTTTTCCTTTTACTGCTTTTCTTTATTTTCTTTATTTCCTTTCTTGCCTTGTTTTATCAAGATCAGTTCAGTTCATTCATATACCAAGGAAACCAACCAAGCAAAATTGATTTTATAAACACACCTCGTAACAACAACCTGAAAAAAAAAAAAAAAAAAAAGAATTTCAAGATCGAAATGCATTTCAAGAAGACAATAAATTAGATAACTTTATATAAAGAGCGAAATTGAAGGCTAGCTCAAAATAAAAGGAAATATGACCAAGCATTTCCCATTAATAAGTAGATCTAAGAATACCGCTTTGAAGCAACCGAAAGAAATTGGGTATTTTTCAAGATTGATAGACGGATCGTACTCAAATGACACTTCATCATTGAGTTATTACTATTTGACAGATACGGATGTAGGTACAGGATCCGTTGATCTCTGTGCTGGTTACAAGGACCTTCAAAAGTTTGATGAATCTAGGGATGGCGAGTTTAGAGGATTATTGAACTGTATTGAAGCTTATGAAAGAAAGACCAAATCAAAATTAAATGTTGATATCATCACATGGAGAGGATTGATGACAAAACTATTAACATTACCATACGAGAGAAGAAATGAAATCAATTTGAATATCATATCCTTTGATGGACAGTTGTTCATACAAGCTGATAAAAGTTCAGATGTACAACAGGAGGAAACTGAACTTAATAAAAAATTTATCTTCTCCGGTTATAAATTCGAAAGGGTAGCAACATTGGATAGGTCGTTCCCATCTTCAACGAGAAAGGAGATTGAGAAAAGATCACAGATGCCTGTGAACAATATCGAACAGTACTGTTCAGTCGTCAAGACTGGTATTGGAAGGGTTAAATACTGTATTGGCGGTGAAATTGATTGTGTTTGGGATTACAAACCAAGTTCAGAAGAAGAGCTGGAAGACGATCCATTGCAACACTATGTAGAGTTGAAAACAACAAGAATAATGGATCAACCTGGGCAAGTTTTCAACTTTGAGAAAAAGTTGTACAAGACCTGGGCACAATGTTTTTTGATTGGAATCAGAAAGATAGTTTATGGATTCAGAGACGATAACTTGATTTTGAGATCAGTTGAGATGTTCAACACAGATGAGATACCGATCCTGATAAAAAAAAATCCCTTGCAAACTGAGCTCCAGATGAAGCAAAAAAATAAGTGTATGGACTCTTTGAAGTTTTTTGGCAGTGTGTTGGAATTTATCGTTGATAATGTTCCAAAAGATGAAGATAATAAAGTTTGGAGGCTAAGTTTCAATCCCAACAGCAACAAAGATTATTTAAGTTTGGTTGAATTGACTGATGAGAAGTTAAAACAGGAATTGTTGAACGGTGAGAACTCTATATTGTCTCCTGAGTTCAAAGATTGGAGAAAAGAATTGCAAGCAATGGCAATCAAAGATTAAACTTTAATTTAAACTGTCCTTTTTTCAATAACAGATGCTTTGTCAGGTTAAAAGCATTTTTGATGTTAATGAGATCAATTTAGAACCAGAAAGAAAATAAACCCAAGAACAATCATAAACGTGTTTTCGGCGTTTTCTTCGTTAGTTCTTCTGTTTATTTTATTTACTTGCTTTTGATTTCAAGAAAGAACAAGGGTATATATAGGAATAAAAAACCAGTAAAGAAAATAAAAGGGGAATATATAGTCTAATGTGTAGAATGTTTTAAACATGTTTTTTTGAATGTTCTCGCATGGAGACAGAAGAAGAAGAATTTGAAATGACCAAAAAGAAGCAGAAAAGAAAGAATATGTTGTTTTAATTAGACCAATGCCAAAACATTACTCTTAAAACTTTCGGTACCAACGATATTACCTCTGACATCTGAGTATTCACAAACGACATAATTGTTCCAGACGGAGTCACAGTACTTGTAAGCACAACCCAACTTTGTAGTACTCTTCCAAATGACTTGAGTAAAGTGACCAGTTGCTGATGAATAACCAGGGTTTGAGAAGTCGTAGTCTTTGATTTCATCATACCATGCATCAACAGTACCTTTGTAACTGTAACCCATAGCCAAATTTTCACCGTATGAACCGCCTGAATGTTGTAATGATTGGGTAGAACAACTGTCATATTCAGTGATGTAGTTTGATGCGTACGATGCTAAATCATCTGACCACTCTAAATCGGCAACGCCGTGTAAAGCTCTCTTGACGTTGTGTTCCGATAAGATTTGAGATGCAAAGTCGGACAACGATGAAGTGGAAGTGGTGGTTGCTGAAGATGAGGTAGTTGATGTTGAAGAGGTTGAAGTGGTTGATGGTGTTGAGGTGGTTGAAGGGACTGAGGTAGTTGAAGGAGATGAAGTGGTTGATGGTGTTGAGGTAGTTGAAGGAGTTGAAGTGGTTGATGGTGTTGAGAAAGTCGAAGAAGTTGAAGAGGTTGTTGGCTGAGCTTCAATGATGGTGGTTACATCTGCGGACAAACTGGTTTCAACTGTTGACGAAGTTGAAGATGACGAAGTTGCAGCGGCGATTGGCTCAAAACTGGTGTTCCCATTCTCATCAATGACGACTGTTTGGACAACATATTTGGTGACAAATGTTGACGTGACGGTTGTGGCAACCGATGCAACGACTAATAACGACTTTGAGACTGAGTTGAGCTTCATTTTTCTGGAGTACGGAGTTTTGAATCTTGAAAGAATACGGGAAGGGTAAGGAGCGACTATAGTTGGATTAGAACTGGTTGGTGTGGTGTTTCTTTTCTTCTTTCGATAGATGGGTGGACAACCTTTGATATTCTACTTCTGCAGACTGTAAACGATGATTATATATGCTTATATATAAGACGGCTGGAAAAAGAAATAAATTAACACACAACGCTTTCTCAAATGAATCAATTATTGATTAATTGCAAAAAGCACAAAAACACTTTTGAAACAATCAACAACCTCGAAATGCATGAAAAGTTGTTTTTGGGTTAAAATCGCGTTTCCCCTTTTCCTTTTTCCCCTTCGGCTATTCTCGAAGATCTTCAGTTTCGCGTTTTTGTTTTGCTTTTTTCCTCTTATATATCTACCACTTATTCGCTTGTTTCTCTTTTCCTGCTAACCAGCCATGAGTATAGAAAACTGCAACTATTCTAGATCGTTTGAATGGGAGATTGGACGCTGTTGCCAGAGAACCACTCAACACATTTCGAGATCCACAACCTACTCCTCGGGAAATGTAAACAATCGACTGAAATGACATCACTAATTATTACCCAATTGGTACAATCTCCTAATTGGGTAATTTTTGATTTCTCGGTACTCTGTGTACCTGCATCTTGTTTACCAAACAACAGTAGCTCAGTGAGTTGAAAAGGATTGGAGTTCTAGATCTTAGGGTAATCTGCCACAAGAAGCGTTTGGACAATAAGCAAATTCAAAGGGGAATTTAGAAGTGGGAATTTAGAAGTGGGAATTTAGAAGTGGGAATTTAGAAGTGGGAATCTAGATGTGGGAATCTAGATGCATGTTGGAGTTGGATATCTCGTCAGTTGTAATCCTTTAGCTTGAACGGGTGGAATTCGTCATTGAAAACCCATTCGTTCATGTTCAAGAATTTGGAGTCCTCAAAGATCAAATAAAAATTTTTCATTATTTTCAAGTACTCAGGACTGGGTATAATGGATTCTGGATCTTTCATTTTGTTGAAAAGCTCCCAAGCCTCTGTCCTGTAATATCCGTTGCCTGTTGTCCTGAATAGCACAAACAAGGAGCTTGCCAAGGTTGGGCTCATCAAGCTGGTTGGTACCACAGCAGCAGTAGCATCCGTTTGAAGGTTTGATCTGTAAACACTGTAACTCACACCATCGAGACTTTTCGAAATTTGGGGTCCGCGCACGACCTGCTCAATTTCGATCTCATTATAAGCAAGGTTGCATACATGATTGTTTTTCATATAAATGTCGATATCCCCCTGATTCATGAGCTCGACAAAAGTTGCAGCCAAGTTCTCGGAAACTTTGGAACCTTCAGTGATCTTGAAAAAATTGGAAAATAGGGACAAAAACCCGCTGTACTTGATTGAGTCTGTTGATGCTTTGTTTGGTAGAACAACTATGACTTTCCCATCGGTACTCCTTTTTCTCAATATGGAAAGCTCTCCGTTGATAAAGTTCGAATCACCTTCGTCGTTGGTGATCAACAAATTTCTCAATAGATCGACCGATTTAACAAAGTTCGACTTAAATTCTTGGTTGAGATTGTTATTCATCAAAATCAAGAATCTCAAGAGGTCTTGATAGATTTCCAAACCAAAGTTTTCATGTAAATCAAATTCACTATAGCCATTTGAGATTTCTATCATATTGTCCTCATCATCATTTCTCAAACAGTACATTAGCTCATTATCTTTATCAGCATCATAAATCATTATAAACTTGACAAAGTTGTCTTGATTCTGTTTGTTTTTGGGAAGATCCCTCAAATCTTCTTCTCTACAAATTGAAGAACAGCCACTTAAGTCCAAAAGATTAGGAATCAACCCATTGGAAGAATTTTCACTAAATTTGGCCAACTCTTGTACTATTTTTATCGAATAAGAGTAATATTTCAAGTTTTTGGTCAAAAGTGATAGATTTGACAAGTCCAAAGTTAGCTTCCCCAAATCTGAGACATACGTTCTTATGGATGCAATTTTGAAATCTCGATTGACCTGTTTCTCATTCAAACTGTAATACAATATTGGTAAATGGTTCATAGTGTCAAATGATCTGATCAACAAATTCCCCACCTCTTCCAGTAAATCTAGCAATCTATAATCATCAGTCAATTCGTACGAACTCAATAATCCGCCTAATATCTTGGTACTAATTACAGGTATTGATAGTTCAGTTTCATTGGTGACCAATTCGCCAGTTTTGAAATTCAGCACAATTGAGTCAATTGTTTCATCCGCTTCATGTTTGAATCCCAACAATATCAAGGAGTCCAACGAATCGATTGATCTGATCATCCAATCCAACTTCTCTTCTTCATCTCCCTGACCATTGTTCAGTCTCCAATTGTTGATAAATAATTTTTTGATCTCCAACAACTTATTGGCTTCCCTGTTGAACTTTTTGTCTGATTGTAAAATTGGCCTGACAAACTTATCCACAGGTGGTAATTGAGTTTCTTTATCAATCGGATTCCTGAACTTATAGCTCGAAGGAATGCTTTGTAAGCTTGATGACTTCGAACTACCCTTTATTCTAGAGTACCCAATGGGTAAATTGTCAAATGCCTCTATTTGCAAAAAATCCTCATTATCGGAAAATCCGTTGCCATCATGAGATTGTTTAGATTGATTGATCCTATGCCTGTCTGCTTTATCGTTTTTCAGTTCTTCTGTGGAGTGTTCACCCTCAGCTTTCAAAGTTTGTTCCTTGCTCAAAGATGGCAAACCACTTTTGTCATTGGTTTCTAGTTCGATCTTATCAGATTTCGTAGTGATATGAACATTTGATGGCTTACGTATCTGATATAGAATGCAAATTGATAATATTGAGAATAACACCAAGTGAACAAATTTCCTTTTGAAATTCGTCCTCACCATTGTATGCTTTTGTAACTCCAAGTGAATTTAATCTCTTCACCTTGATATTATCAACTTGAAAGATGTTTCCCATTTATTCGTAAAGTCAGTTGTATCCAAAATGGTTCAAAAATGGCTTTGAAATGGCTAAAATTCAAATGCAAATTTGACTTTTTTCCTTTTTTTTGATTTCTTTATAGACATTTGAAAGGTAAACATACAATTTGATAACTGAAGATATTTGTATTAATCATTGACAACAAAAGAAAAATGGAGTCTTTATCATCATCTACTTCTTCCTCTATTTCTCCAGAGATCATATGCCAACCTCTACCAGATGGTTACAAACTAAGACCTTTTGAACCAAAGGATTTCGATAATGGGTTGACCCAAGTTTTGAAGAATTTAACAACGGTTGGCAATATAACAAAGGAGCAAAAACAGAGATTGATCGACGAATGGTCATCGAACAAACATATTTACAACCCTTGTGTCATTGAAAAATTGAATGATTCGACTATTGTGGCCACAGGAATGCTACTTATAGAGGATAAGATCATTCATTCTTGTGGAAAAGTCGGTCATATTGAAGATATTTCAGTATCACCCCTAGAACAGGGTAAAAAGTTTGGTTTGATATTGATCAAGAGCTTGGTAGAGTTGGGCAAAGCAGCTGGTTGTTATAAGATTATCTTGGATTGTGACGAGAAAAATGTTGGATTTTATGAGAAATGTGGGTTCAAAAGAGAAGGTGTTGAGATGGGTTTTAGAATTTCAAACTAAAAAACTATCTAGAATCATCGATAAACCAACTTTGGTCCCGTACTGGATGATCAATTCGTTTATCAAAACATCGTAGTTGATCATCTCTTCTGCTTCTTCTTTTGCATCATCATTTGTCATTAAGCATTTGAACTCACTTGTGAATTCGCCAACCAACCAATCTTTAGGTCTAATCTTCCATACTACTGTTATTTTTTTATTGTTGTTCAATAGTTTGAACTCAACCAATTCTTCATCTTTGAAAGTTATAATCTTCAATACTGGTGAATCCAAGTGATTTTTAATATTGTTAATCGAATCAAATTTCGCGTTGTACGAATCATAAAGTTTGATCCAAATATCCAACCTCAATTTCAGCAACCTTATGTATGAGTTCAATGAATAAATCAATAGGGTTGGGTCTTTGTGTATAATTGAATTTCTGATAACCTGGTCGACTTCAAACGGAACAAGTTGATTTGCAAATGGTTTTATCTCCAACGACTGGATTGATTCATCTTTGTTTATTGTTAATATCACGTTCAATTTGAGAAACTTGATATAGTTGATGTTGAAATTTAAAACCTTCTCACTTTTCGAACTGATCGTTGAAGATTCGATCTCAATGTTCAAATCATTTTGAAATGATTTTAGCAACCTCAACTTCAAATCCCAATTCGATTGTAATGGCAACGTATTCAATTTGGACCTCAAATCATCCAACTCGTCAATTTTTCTCTTTTTAACTATCACTAACTCTTCAGCTCTTATCTCTTCTGAAACCTCATCATCCACCACCTCAAGAGCTTCCAAATCCAACTTCAACTTATTGAGTCGTCCCAACAGTTTAGATCTCTCGCTTAAAAGTTCATCTCTTCTTTTGCTCAATGATGATATCGTTTCCTCTTCCTCTTCAATGGGTTGTTGCTGATCTTGCGCTAATGAAGCTCGACTTCTCCGAGATGATCTTCTTGAACCAGGAACTATAGGAGATTCAGGTACCGGTCCACTTGGAGATGAGAGTATAAGCTCCGAAAGTGTAGGTATCAAGTTTGATGATGAAGGCATGCTTTGCTCTGTAGCTCGATGAACGTCTCGCAATGTGTACTTATGATAAACAAATCTTAGAGACCGCGCTTCTAGATCTTTCAAGCTTAAATCTCTTTTTAGGCTACAAGTTCCAAAACCACACTCCCTAGCCTTCTGATGGATATACAAGTGAAATTCCTGACTAATCTAGCAAAGCTCAGAACTGATCAACTTGTCTATCAATCAATCACTTTGATTGACTCAAAGTTGGATCTGTCATCTAAAGTCAAAACCTCGTATTTTCGCGTGTCGATAATACATAGAAAAACGACACAGAAAAATTGCATTTTAGCATTTCTTAAAGGCTAGTTAGTATAGCACAAGAACTGAGCTATAAAATAGAAATATATATATATGAAGATATGGTGTCCACTCCAGAGTTAAAGAAGTATATGGATAAGAAGCTATCAATTTTATTGAACGGAAACAGAAAAGTTGAAGGTGTTTTGAGAGGGTATGATGTTTTTCTCAATTTAACGGTTGATAATGGTGTTGAAGTGACCAATAAAAAAGATAAGTTGCAGATAGGTACAGTGGTGATCAGAGGTAATAGTATTGTTTCAATCGAGGTGTTGGATCAGTTATAAGAACGTGTAACATAAATAAAAAGTAAAATTTCTAATAAACTGATATATAATTCAAACTGATAAGCCAAAACAAAAAAAAAAAAAAGTATACGTATATAATAATAATATTGAAGAAGAGGCAGGAAGTTTGTTGATCACACAAGCAACACAACATACCTCTTGTACGATTCACTACAATGGCAATACTACCCAAACGATGGATAAGACAATTGTTTCAAATTGGATTGCTTCTTTTACTGATGTTACTGTTGATCGGTTTGACAGCAACAGTATATACGAATTATTTACCTCCGAGTTTGAACAATCTAATTACTTATAACCAGCCAGACAATGTTGTTGTAGACATCAAATTCAAGAAATTTAACAACTTCAAAGATGACAAGAATTGCAACTATAAGAATTGGCTCAAAGTTGAAAAAGAACTTTCGTTGTCTAAATCGTGGGTCTCAAAGACATTTATGTTTTTAAACAAGATCAATACGGAGGATATCAGTTCAAGTGACTTGATAGTATTGGATTTATCGGTTGAAGAGGAGAAAAATGTTATACCTGAAAGGATTTTGCTGGAGTATCAAAGTGCGATACTACCATTGAATGTACAGGGTGATGAACTGCCAAAAATTCCATCGTTCAAGGAGGTAAAGGACAAGTTGGGTTGGACAAATGAAAATAACGATTTTGGGCTTTGGATAAAATACGGCCCATATAATAAAGTTGCGGCAGTCACAGATATTGATTTTCTATTTGGTGCTGACTGTGTCGAGCCAAGACCAAATTGGGAGCTCATCTCGAAACCGTTGAGATTCGAGTCAAGTTATGACGATGAAACAAGACAGGTCCATATCTCGTTCAAAAAGGGGTATGATTCGGTTAGAAAGACACCTGTCTTGAAAGTTAACAAGGATGGAAAATTCAAGATATTACAAGTTTCAGACTTGCATTTTTCAACAGGGTTTGGGAAATGTCGTGATCCATTTCCCTTCAAGGATTCAAAAACTTGTAAAGCCGATCAGATAACAACGAATTTCATAAATGAAGTTTTGGATTTTGAAATGCCTGATTTTGTTGTCTTGACAGGGGATTTGATTTTTGGTGAATCTGCACCAGATTCAGCATCTGCTCTATTGAAAGTGCTTTCGATCTTCATTAAGAGAAAAATTCCATATGCCATCATTTTTGGTAACCATGATGATCAAGGTTCTTTGACAAGGCTGGAATTGATGCAACTAATTGAATCTTTGCCGTACTCATTATCCAAACTGGGCCCCACAGAAATCGATGGTGTTGGTAACTACTTATTGCCAGTTGAAGCTTCAAATTCAAAAAACCCAGCATTATCGCTATGGTTCTTGGATACCCATGCCTATTCAACAAGACCAAAAATAAAAGGTTATGATTGGATCAAAGAATCACAGTTGAAATTTGTTGACGAATCATATCAAGACTTTGAGAATTTGAGAAACTTATACACTCATATCCATCTTTCAATGGCTTTTATTCATATCCCATTACCGGAGTATAAAAACTTTCAAAACGGGCAAATATTGGTAGGAGATTTGAAAGAAGGTGTAACAGCACCAAACTATAATTCAGGAGCAAGAGATTTATTTCATAAAATTGGAGTTAGCGTTGTAACATCAGGTCATGATCATTGTAATGACTACTGTCTTTTGGATGACAAATCAAAACAGACGAACAACAATAAGGAACAAGTTGATGATAAGAATAAGATTTGGCTATGCTATGGAGGTGGAGCTGGGGAAGGTGGTTATGGCGGATATGGAGGTTATACAAGAAGGTTACGAATTTTTGAGATAGATACTCAAAGAAATGATATCAGGTCATGGAAAAGATTACAGACTAACCCAGGCGAGGTTGTTGATAGTCAAGTTTTAGTTTCTGGTGGAATTGTTGTTGAAAAGTAAGATTTATAAAAAGAAATAACAAGCGAAGAAGTAAGCTAAACTATCATTAATTAAAAGATTTCATTTACGTAGAAACTACAAAGCAAAGTTTTTGCAAACAAAAGAAAGTGACAATGGACACCTACTGTTTCAATAACTTCTTGACCCATCCCTTTTTAATACCATGACGATGATGATGATGATGAGTAGAAGCACTTCCATCAAACCTTGACTTTAACCTTAACCGTTCATTCAAATCATCACCACTACTATTATTGCTACCACTACCATCTTCGATACGAACGTTGCATGGACCTCTAGTACTCTGTACAGGTAGAATATTGCTTATGGAACTTTCATCTCTGAAAGGTGGAGATGATCTTACATTACATGGGCCTCTTGTGCTTTGCAAAGGTAAGATATTATTAATCGAATGCTCCTTATTGTTATGCATATGGTAACGGTTTAGTAGGGATGAGATTGATGTTGATTCTGATGTTCTTGTTGAGAGCTGCGGTGTAAGTTGTTCTTTCTTATGATGGTGGTGATGGTGATGGTTTTCTTCTGAAGTTGATATCTCTGGTGTAGCTGAAGTGGCTTTGGCTTCTGCTCTGAACCCATATTCTCTAATGAATTGAGAATATATGTTTTCTCTCAAAAGTTGTAGTATAAAATTCTTAGCACCGATTAAAATCTCTGGTGAATGATATAGTACTAAATCATTATTTGATTCGTTTAAAATCCTTTTGTAGATATCGTTTGTTAAATTGATTTGATAAGGTGAGTTATCTTTGATGTAACTGTTGATTATTAAATTCCACTGGTTGATCAATGCATGTTTGGATTCAACATTTGAGCCATCTCTTAGTTCATCATCATCGACATCGTTTCCTTCTTCTTCTTCTTCTTCTTCTTCTTCTTCTTCTTCTTCTTCTTCTTCACCATCGACGTCGTCGTTATCATTTGTCGGTATTGTACTATTTGATGCTGGGGATAGGTCCATTTCAAAATCCTCCTCATTTGGCTGCAACCAAAATTCTTGATAATCCGATTGCGGTAAAGTTGTTGTTGGGGAGGTTTTCTGTATATCCACAAACGATGATATGTCGTCTCCATAATTCAAGTTTATCGGATCCAACTTCAAGCTACCAAGCTTTGTTGTAATCGCCACTTCCTCATCAACTGTTGACGAGGATGAGGTTATTGGAGATAAATTTGATGAGTTCAAGAAGTTTGCTGCTGAGTTGATGTTGTTTGACTTACACTTCAATATGGATGATCTTCTTTTGAACAACTTATTCCAACACTTTTCATATTTGAAGATTTCAATCAAAAACTGAAGACTCTCTTCACAGTGTGATTTGTTTATGAACATTTTGAAATTTCCAATACTTATTTGATTGTTTGATTCTGAACACGAACATGGGGAGCTATTTTCCCTGGAGAAGAAATCATCCTCTTCACCCTCGTCATTATCGCTCTCATCAGAGTAACAACATTTGTTGATCAACTCTTCTAGAGTAGGATACCTTCTCACTACTCCCGTGGGATGGACATCGCACTTCCCATTAATGCTATGTTGTTGCTGGTACTGTGGTATGCTGCTTTCCATTGATCTTGGTGAGAGAGGATCTTCATCTTCTGCTGTGCTGATACGGTATTGGGCCATCTCTTCAATTTCATATATATATACTCGCTATCGCCAAAAGGGAAATGAGAAAAAAAAGAAACTTTTTTTCAAACAAGACGTTGGATGCCTCAGTAAATCACCTTCTCTTTCTAAGAGTCGGTAGGCTGGCTGGTAAGCTGGTTGCTGGGTGAATATTATTTGGGTTGAAGCTAAATGACGAAAAAACGGTTTTTCTTTCTGGGTTTTTCCTTCAGTGATACTCTGTGGAGGTACTAAGCCGGTAATAATGGTGTGATTTTGGGAGTTTACAACCACTGTCTGAGCGGGTATCGTGGGTATATAACTGACTATCTATCTATAGTACTGGCTGGAGCTCAAAAATCTTGTGACTTTTTTCACGATTTTCGTCTGCTTTTTTATCTGGAGTAGCTAGCTGGCTAACTGATTGGGTTTGGCTTCCTTACTTGATGACAGGCCTCTGCACAGAAAAGCCCAAATGGAACCGAGCGCTAATCTAATCGATGACAACAAAACTGCCTATACAATACGCGGCAACAGAGAGGAGTACATTCACGATGAAGAAAAGCGGATCAGAGAGAGTATTTAAACACACTGGTGAACACAACCGTTGGTGTGTATGTATGTGCAAATAATCTGGTCGGCCTGAGTGGTGGAGAGTGATTTGTTGTGGGTTTTCAAGTAAAACTCTTCCAATATGCAAGTGAAACAAACTCAAAATAGCAAAAAAATAGAAAAAAGCAACCAAAGGCAACTAAAATCCTATGTTCCGAGGTTGAGTGCATAACTGTGCGTCTAATATGCATAAATTTCCGTTCTGATTTTTTGTGGTATTCTTCAAGGCGGACGGATTTGACGAGTAAATCATGTTCTGACTGAGTGAGCGAGAGGTTTCAAGGGGAAGAGAGGTTACCCAACAATTGGGGTTTGAAATTTTTTCATTCTTTCCCCGAACTGAGTGAAGTTCAATAAGCCATCGATCCTTGTAAACACATGAAAAAAGAGAAGAACAATTTACAGAAAGAAGTGTATGTGTCAAGGTGTGAGGGCGGAGCATGTCGCAAGGTGCTGAAGGAGAACACGGTAGGGTTTCGGGTCTGTCTGTATACGTGTGTGAGTATTGTCCTACACACCCAGGCTGTTGTTCTGTCAGAACACACCACCTTGCTTTTGTTCTTGTTTATTCCTTAACATTTTCTCGGAATGGTTTGATAAAAATCTAAATTATATTTGTCTGTCAATTTCGACATCTGTCTTTGCAGCACTCAAACAGGTGGGCTTTTGCTTGCACGTCCAAATCTCCTTTATCCGTCTTCCTTGCCTTCCAAAACTCGGACATTCAGAAAACATGAAAACCTGAAAAATTGTTCGATGCAGCACAGAAAAAAACTTGTTCCAGAACTTTTGTGTTTGTGTGTGAGTGTGGAGTAGGTTATGTATGTACAAGTTTTGTAGTGCAACGTCCGCTCATTCTCGATCTATGGATGCCTTTAAAACTCCAGCAGCACAATCCTGTAATTTGTCGGCGACAGATGTGCACTTTGAATGATCGTACTTGTTGCTCGTTAAACAATTATCCATCTCTAACATGACCTCGCTGCAAGTTGTTTTCAACTGGTGAAATAGCGTATTTTTGCTGGCAACACACTCTTCGAAAGTCTGCTGTGAGAGTTCACATTTCTCCCTTGAGTGATCTGCCTTGGACGCATCGCATGCGCTCAACAAGTCAAAAAATTCTGTTGAACATTTCTTGTAGATCTTGTCACAAACGTAGAATTGATGGAATATTTGTTAGTCTTACTTCTGTCCTCGATGTGTGTTATTGGGATGGTTGCAAAGAGGAATTTTGTCAAACTTACATCAGCTTGAATAATATCGTTCAAATCTGCTGGTTTTTGGTCTTGAGACATAGTTATTTTGGAGAAATATACAGAGGTTCCATTTGGATTACAGTAATTTTCGGTTGGATCTGCTTTTTTTTTTTCACTATACTACGAAGTCACCAACCGTCTGCCAAACTGTTTTTCGTGTGTCAACAATGCATCCATACACAATTCATAAGGGGAGTGTGTCTGTGTGTCTGTGTGTGTGTCTTGGATCCCCATGGAGTATAAGCTGATAGCTGAGCATGTTAACACTCTTTCCCACTGCTCACTTAGCTAGGCTTCCAAAAAGGTAGAACAGTAGTGAAACCGAATTTGAAAAGTTTGCTGTTACCTATAAGCAAGCAAAAGCACATATTTAAAAGCATTTCTTTTTTGTTCATTTCAATTCTGTGTCTTCTATTCTGCTCGCTGAACCCCAGCAGCCTCCCCACAATCAATCTGTTGCATGCCTGTTCAATTACCAAGTAGAGATATATAAGTCTGTAAAAGTGTTAAGTTGTTAAGCCGCAGAAGCTGCTAAACACCAAGGCCTGATACAAACTCGCCACCAACCTGACTACCAAATTGAAAAAGGGAAAAAACAACGAGGCTTTCTCAAAACTTCTCCATATCACTATTGCCATATAGCCATCGCAGACTAAACATGAATGGTCTATTTGTCACATCTGCCTCAACCTTGCTTGGTTTGTGTATTCGAGTGAGAAACTATGGTGGCTTTCTATTTTGAGAAGCCACTATCCAAAACATCCATTCAATAACTCTCTCTGCCTTCTCCCACACCAGTTTTTCTCTCATCCATGTTCATACGTAAATGCTCTTTTTCCAATTCTACTAGTTTTGAGAACTTTTGCTATCAATACTGCTCAAAGGAGAACAATACCCCATCCCCAAATATGAATAATATAAACTTAAAATTGCGTATATTGACTACATATTATCAATAAAGAACAAGAGCCTTCAACAGTCAATACAGCTTCTCAATAATTCCATTTTCTACCACGGAGTTTGATTCAAAAGTAGATCGAGAGGTTTTCTGCGCGATTCTTGTGCAAAATTGAAGGAATCCCCACAAACCGCAACATATAGTGAACAGCGAAACAAACTACACACTAGAAAGAGAGTAAAGAAGCAAAAGGAAAATCAAGAAGCGAATTTATATAAATCAAATAAAGAGATAGAATGGGTTCACCTGAAAATTCATACAAAGAGTACTTCCATGCTCATTCACGCAGACGCTCTTCCGCTGATAGCGACGATATCGATCCATACTCAAGTCCAGATGTTTATTACGGACCATCTACTGATCCAACATCAATACAGAATAGAAACACCAAGATTGGTAGAGTTAGGACAATGTCAACTGTGATGTCAAGATCGGATATGCTGATGCAGAATGAAAGTGGCTCATTAAGGAGAAGGGCATCGAACGATGAGACTTCTGGTCGGACAAAGAGATTTTTGATAAGCGATATCGATGGTACTTTAAGCAGGTTGTTGGAGAACGAAGATAGTGATAGAAATTGTCAAATAACCATAGAGGATACTGGACCTAAAGTTTTGAAGTTGGGAACTTTGAACAGTAACGGTTACAACCAATCGGATATTAGAGGAACTTATATGTTGTCCAACTTATTGCAAGAGTTGACAATTGCAAAGAGATTCGGCAGAAACCAAATGATTTTGGACGAAGCAAGATTGAATGAGCATCCAGTCAAAAGGCTAAGGAGATTGATTTCAACACAATTTTGGAACTCGTTAACGAGAAAATTGGATGATTCTAACATAGCAGTTATGGCTAATGATACCAAAATTCATTCAGAAGATGCAAAGGTTCCTAGAATCTACATACCATACACAGAAACTGAACAATACGAGTATTTCAAAAAGGTTGCTGATTTGAATCCGGAGATCAAATTGGATGTTGAATATCTACCAAAGGATATTACTCCAGAATGGGTCAAATCGGTTAATGACAGACCGGGATTATTGGCATTGGCAATGGCTAGAAAGAAAGATGAAGTCACTGGTGAATCATACCTTGAAGCGTTTCCGTATGTTGTTCCGGGTGGTAGATTTAACGAATTGTACGGATGGGATTCATATATGGAAACGGTTGGCTTATTGGTCGATGATAAAGTTGATCTTTCGAGAGGTATGGTTGAGCATTTCATATTTGAAATCAAGCATTACGGAAAGATATTGAACGCGAACAGAACATATTATTTGTGTAGATCACAGCCACCTTTTCTAACAGATATGGTCTTGAGAGTTTTCAACTCAATGGGTGGGTCTTTCAATGCAGACGCACTAGATTTATTGAAAAGGGCAACACAGCTGGCAATCAAAGAGTATGAAACCGTTTGGTGTTCATCACCTAGGTTGGATCCAATAACAGGCTTATCATGCTATCATCCAGATGGTTTAGGTATTCCACCAGAAACTGAAGCTTCCCATTTCACAGCAGTCTTGACTCCGTATGCTGAAAAGTACAACGTTTCGTTTGATGAGTTTCAAAAGTTGTACAACGATGGTAAAATCGATGAACCCAAGTTGGATGAATATTTTTTGCATGATCGTGCCGTTAGAGAGAGTGGACATGATACATCCTATAGATTAGAAGGCAGATGTGCTAACTTGGCCACAGTTGATTTGAATTCATTGTTGTACAAGTATGAAACCGATATCTCATATATCGTTTCGACTTTTTTTGATGATAAATTCTATTCATATGAAAACAAATTACACACTTCATCAATTTGGATTGATAGGGCAGCGGCTAGAAAGGAAAAGGTAGATAAATACTTGTGGAATGATTCAGTGGGCATGTACTTTGATTATGACATCAAGTTACGTGAGCAATCAACATACGAATCGGCAACTACTTTCTGGCCATTGTGGTCAAAGCTTGCGTCAAATGAACAAGCATCAAAGTTAGTCTCAGTTGCAATTCCAAAATTTGAAAAATTAGGAGGACTTGTCGCAGGAACCTTACAATCTAGGGGCAATGTTGGATTATCAAGACCATCGAGACAATGGGATTATCCATATGGCTGGGCACCACAGCAGATGCTCGCATGGATGGGATTAGTCAACTATGGATACTCAAACATAGCAAAGAGATTAACCTATAGATGGTTGTATCTTATGACAAAGGCGTTTGTTGATTACAACGGCATCGTTGTTGAAAAGTATGATGTCACAAGAGGAACAGACCCACACAAAGTCGATGCAGAATATGGTAATCAAGGCTCAGATTTTAAAGGCGTTGCTACTGAAGGTTTTGGTTGGGTCAATGCAAGTTTTATATTTGGCTTGACTCTCTGCGATAAATTGGGTGTGAGAGCTTTAGGTGCAGTTACTCATCCCGATGTTTTCTTTGCGAACTTGAAAGCTGATGAAAAAATTGAATATGGTTTATAACAATTTTCTTTCTCGGGAGTTTTGATAGTTCAACTTTTTTTTCTATTTCATTTGATATGTGCCATTCCAAGTTGTCTCTGTCCTTCTTTTAAGTTGATCTCTTCATTTTTTCTATAAATATACAATGATCTTATGTTCACCACAATTGGTGTAATGTTCGTGCGGCGAGAGAAAAAGAAATAGCAAAATCAAAGCAAACCTGGAGATCGTATGAATAAATATAGAATGTAAGTAGACTGAATTCGAAATATTTATGGTTAAGAACAAAACAAAATAAGGTGGTAGGCTGCTTACAAGAAGAGAATTATTTGAAAATCAAATAAAGAAATGGAGACTCAAACAGCATCGGTCAATTCATCAATAATAAACTTGATAAACACAATAGTTGGTGCAGGACTATTAGCAATTCCATTAGCGTTCAAGACAGATGGTGTTGTTCTCGGTGTTTTGATAATAATTCTAGCAGGAATAACTTCAGGTTTTGGTTTATTTCTACAAGGCCTAACCTCAAAGTTCATAAGTCGGGGAAACTCCAATTTTTTCAACATTTGTTCCATAACGTATCCGTCGCTTAATGTGATTTTTGACATATCTATTGCAATTCAGTGTTTTGGTGTTGGGTTGAGCTATATCGTGTTGATCGGTGACTTGATGCCTACTGTGATAACATTGAACTTTACATCCAATGAAAGGTTGTTTTGGATATTGAGTTCATGTGTCGTGACCATTCCACTCTGCCTCTTGAAAAACTTGGATTCGTTAAAGTATACCTCAATCATTGCATTGTTGGCAATAATCTATATGGTCTTGGTTATCTACTGTCATTTTTTTATCGAGTTGGAAAAGGAGTTGTTTGATGGTTTGAAAAGTGAATTGAAGGGAAAAGTAAGCTGGTTTAAGCCCGAGTCGTTGAAGTCTATACTTTCGACCTTCTCTATCATTGTCTTTGCATATACAGGTCATCAGAATATGTACTCAATTATAAACGAATTGAAAGTGAACACCTTGAAAAACATCAACAAGATAGTTATTGCAGCGGTGGTATTAACCTTGACTTTATTCATCACTGTTGGCTTGAGTGGTTATTTCACATTTGGTAATAACATCAACGGTAACATCATCTTGATGTATCATGATAATGTATTCACAAAAATTGCAAGACTGTCAATTGTTCTTATGGTTTTGCTATCATATCCATTGATGTTCCATCCATGTAGAATCAGTATCAATAACATCGTGTACTGGGTAAATGGCCAGTTACTTAGAAGAACAAGCTCATTAACAGATGAGACTTCGTCACTTTTAGAGACACAGCTATCCCATTCTGCGTCGATTGTCTCAATCAAGAAACCGGAAATGACTAACAAATCATTTGTCAAGCTCACGGTAGTCTTGTTGTTAGTTTCGTACATCACTGCAATAATACTAAAATCTTTCGAGTTCATATTAGCGGTTGTTGGAGCCACAGGTTCAACGGCTATTTCATTTATTCTTCCCGGTTTGTTTGGATACAATTTGATTGCCTCCGATGAAGGATTAGAAGTTTTGAAGTTGTTGCACAATGACGATGATGAAATTGATTATAAAGTTTTTGAGAGCAAAACTTTGAAAAGGTTAAGTTTGCTGTTGACAATTTGGGGTATCATAGTTATGATTGTTTGCTTGTATGCCAGTCTATACATAAACTGAGATACCTCAATTAGTGTTTATACAATATGTGTAATAATTCTTATACTCAACCAAAAAAGAAAAAAGAAAGAAGGTATTTATGACTCTCTCTCGAAGAAACTTTGAATCATGCCAATTTCATTCTCTTCGTACTCTTTCAACTCAACTTCACCATTCTTATCAATGAAAGAGTTCGCTTGGATGAATTGTTTTCTTGGTAATCTTTTGCTCATAATCAAATCTCTAAACTTTGAGATCTCAGGAGTAACAGTTGACTTCTGTTTATAAAATTCGACACCTTCCTTAACATTACCAGAACATTTGTAGACGTGTAATTGTAAAAGGTAATCACCGATGCATTTCTTTCCGAGGGTGTCAATCTGAGTGGCATCTAATTTGATCAACAAATCCGAATAATCAGGTCTGGAGTACTGCAACGAAACCAATCCAGCATCCAACATTGTTTTGAAAATTGAGTATCTGGCTTGCATATGTGGTTGTCCCCACTTACCAGTCTTTGGATCCCACTGCTCCAAACCAACCAAACCAGCTCTGGCCATATTTAACCATGATGTCAAAACAATTTTATCTTGAACAGCAACATCCTCGAAACCAAAAATCTCCAAGAAATCCCTAAACAAGTGTAAATACAACCCTACTAATTCTGCTCTACATTCCTCCATTGAACCAGCAATACCACCAAATAAAGATCCCCAAGTTTCTCCCTTTTTGTAATAGGTTGTAATTGGTTTACCATCCAAACCCAACGGTGGATTTGATTTATCGAAATTGAAAGAACCATCCAGTAACTCAGACATCAAACGCCCTGTACCATGACCCAACAACTCATGAGCACCGACTTGAACTTCAAATGCATCGACTCGATATTTATTGAAAGTCTCTTGCAACGAATCCTCAACGAATGTGATTGGCTCATTTGATGATTTTGCGCTCAAGATATTGCCTAATGAAACGTTCTTGAAACCAATGTTCATTCTAACGTCATCATAATTAGGGATATTGATCCCTGCTGGAATACCACTTCCTGCAAAAGTCAAAACTTCTAGTGAGGTAAAATCTGGAGCGCTAAAGTTCTCTTTCTCGTAGGCTGGGTCCCATGGTAACTTTGAGATGTACTTTGGAGCATTCTTTACCAAAGATTGAAATTTCAAAGTACGTTCCTTATTTACCATTGCAACTAGGCCCTCCCATTCGCCACGAACTCCTGATGGATCACGGTATGCTTCTATAAATCCAATATTTGTCTCAACTGATGGTCCAAGGTCTTTAACCCATTCAATTTGTGATTTTTTATGGGCATTCATTGAACCAGTTTTGAATGATTCATTATAGAAATTACACATCTTTTGTTGTGTTTCATTGGCTGAAACCTTTGAAGCATTCAACATATTCTCTGAAATCTTTTGGAATTCAGCGGAGTGGTCTCCGAACTTGAAAGATAAGTTGCAATCTTGCCCATCAAACTTGAATGAAATTTTATCTGGATAATATCCAGTTTCATTTGTTTTCAACTCGCTAGCAACGTGAACTTCAAACTCGGTTGATGAAGTTTTTGAAACCCTTGTATTTTCAGGCATAATTCCATTCGAGGATAATGCAGAATTCACAGCTTCAACTTCCAATTGGGAGATAGTGCTCAAGTAGTATGCTGTTACATGACCCTTATCATTCCAACCCAATAAAATGTTCTTATCGTTCAACTCGTAAATTGAGTTTTTAACACTTTCGAACAATTCAACAACCTCTTCGTTTTGAACCAGCTGAACAATTGAATTGAATTCATCAATGCTAATTTTTGGAATAAACTTGACATCACCAAACGATTTATAGTTTCCCAAATTACTCAAAAACATCGAGGAGTACTCCAAGTAACCCCTCACAATTTCAACAGATGTAATCTTCTCTAAATTGGAATAGTCCCCAGCAGTGGACAGATGAATTTTCAAGATCAAATCGTAGACGGTTTCAGACTCTGGACTCACTGATCTCAAAACAACTCTGGTACCCCAGTGAGATGCCTTGGAGATATAATGAGCATATTTCTTTTCATTTGGAGTCAATTTATCGAAATGTGATTTAGCACTCAATGAAACAATCGGTGATTTGGAATCGCAATAAAAGTTTGATGGGTTCAATTGCGATACTGCTGACATTGTTGAAAAGTTGTTTCTTTGGGTCAATTTTCTTGTTTTAAATAGTAAAGAGAAGACCGATTTGAGGTTGTTCATTCAATTGAACTCTAATGTGATTATGAAGTCAGTTATGTCTTTTTTTGTATAGAAAGGTGGTAGAACTTTGAGTTCACCTTTCTGTGTTTTTTGTAATTGCGCCGTTTGGGCAACTGGTATTATCGCGGAGGGCTTTCAGGCACTTGGAGTTGATTATTTATTCGTCTACAAAGAATCCTAAATTGTGACTTTCTTCGAAATTGAAAGAAGCTTCAGGTAGGCTTGAAAGGGGTCACTTGAAGAAACGGTGTTTTGTTGAAGCCGAAGTCTTTGTAGTCGAGCTTTTTTTTTTTCCTTCGAAGTCTCAAGCTAATTTGATGTTCCCCCAATCCGTGCGAGGCAGTTTATTGGTCAAATGTCTGTCTGAAGAAGAAAGAACTCCTTATCTGTCTAATGTTGGAGTCAAAGCTCGGTTTTGATATGAATTTACACCCCCGATAAGACGAACTGCTTTGAAGTAAGATTGTTTTCGAAGATGGATAAGACGATGAATTCTTCGAAAAGCCATCACAGAGGCCAATCTCGTTTGCAGGACTGAGCTTATCAAAACAAGTAAATGCTTACATCTAGCTTTAAATATAAAAAT
The DNA here is from genome assembly GCA_003706045.2 of Peterozyma toletana. Lineage (NCBI taxonomy): Eukaryota > Fungi > Ascomycota > Pichiomycetes > Alaninales > Pachysolenaceae > Peterozyma > Peterozyma toletana. The sequence goes on along the minus strand of PPKG02000003.1, from coordinate 790,424 downwards.
TTCATTCCACTTGAAATCCAAGCTGGGAACCAACAAACAATAGATGAGAAAATATGAAGAAAGTTGATCTTGACAAGATTGTAAAAATGTTCATATTTAACTATAAATTGCTAGGATTTCAGTTATATAAAGTTTCAAACGATGCAATGAAAATGATCACGTCCTTTTGAAATACCTTCAGTAACAATTTTGGCAATCTTTTCAGGATCAGATGTAATACCGGTGATATTTTCGTATCCATCATCGGTAACAATAATATCATCCTCGATTCTGACGCCTCCGATTTCGAAATATTTCTTCATAACTGATTCATCAACCTTTTCCTTCTTCAGCGGATCTTTGAAACCATCCTCTACCAAAAATGGAGAGAAATAAATACCAGGTTCATCAGTGACAACCATCCCAGATTCTAACTTTCTACGAATACGTAAGTACCTCAACATTGGGTTCGGATCTTCATAATTAGCATTACCACCAACATCATGGGTATCCATACCCAACAAATGACCCAAGCCATGGGGAAAGAATATAACTGATGCTCCGCTTTGAAAAATCTCTTCTTTGGTGAAACTTGATTTGAAAATACCCAATTTCAAAAAGTGATCAATCAATACTTTATGAGCATGGATATGAAGATCTTCCCACTCAACACCTGGTTTAATCATCTCCAAAGTCTGTGACTGCATATCCAACACTGCATCGTAAATTTCTCTGTGTTCCTTTGACCATACACCATTTATTGGAAAACATCTAGTTACATCACATGAATAGTTTGACCATTCAGCACCGGCATCGATCAAAATTGACTTTTTCTCATCGAAGTCGTCATTATTTTTCACATAGTGTAAAGTTGAACAATTTGGCCCAGAGCAACAGATTGGATCATAACTTTGAAACTTAGAGCCTTGTCTTATTGAATGATAAATAAATTCAGCATGGATATGACCTTCATTTTTTTCAATTGGTAAAGCTGACATCACCGCTAAATGGGAGTTGTCGGTAATCTTAGCAGCATGGCGCATCAACTGTAGCTCATAATCGTCTTTGATCAACCTTGATTCATCTAAACTATACATGAAATTAGGATCTTCTTCTATCAAATGGTCCTTGTAAGCTTGACACCAGACATCGATCTTAGTTGAGTATACCTTCTTTTTTTCATCGGTCAATTTCTTTAAAATTGAGCCAAGATCAGTTGAATACAATACTTCATCAACATCAAACTCTTTCAGTGCTTGTTCCAAACTCATTGGCAACCCACTCCACATAACATCGTCATGGTCAATCGGTGGTAAAAATAGGGTGAGTTTTTCGTTGGATAAGTCAAACATGACAAATGAGCCTGGAATATTACAGCCAGTCAAGTAGTAGAAATATCTATTTTGTCTAAATTGATATGTTTGGTCACAGTATGGAAGGGGATGGTGGTTCTCACCACCGACAAAGAAGATCGAGTCCGACGATGAACTTGGTGACTTCGATAAGAAGTGTGACTTGACTTTCAATGCATGGGACTTCGAAGGGTACTTGAGATCCCTAAGTTCAATTGGCCCTTGTGTATAAGAAGAAGACATCCTTTTCGTGAAATCTATTAATCTCTTTTGGTTCCCTAACCTACAGGTATTACTGGTTTTATTTCTGTTGCTGAGTGAGGATATACTCATATTTTTGACTAATATTCTTTGGTGGTTTCGCTTGTATATGCGGCAAAAATTATCTTGAAAAGAGAAATTATGCGACAAAATCCTTAAACGTAGATGGCTCATAGCTTTACAGAATTGCTAGCGGTGGAAGAAGTAACACATCAGCGACTCAACAATCAATTACAACCAGGATAGTGATACTATGAACAGCCTCTTTTGAATTCTTGAGAGTGAACAATCACATTGAGTAAGTCGTGCGTGGACATCAAGTATAACATAAATTGTAATTAATGGAAAGAAAGGCACATTTTGAGAGAAAAGAGTACATGAATGTCGGCATATGTGTATATATATACTAAAGTTTCTTGATAAAAAAAAAATCGTTAATGTGTGGAGATAATCTCCTGTTTGTTTGGCTTTACTGCCACAAAAATAAACATAAAAATATAAGAAGGTTGGTCAATCTTCTATTCTAAATCGTCTTGTTGAAAAGTTCCAAAATGAGAGATTAGAACTTCTTTGGAATTCTTTTTTTCAAATTACTGTCATCACCGACATAAGTTCTGTCATCTTCATCACCTTCTAACTCATGTCTAATCACCTCCATCTTTCTAGTTTGAGCCTTCCATACTTTAGCATCAACTTTCAGCTTTTTATCGAACAATTCCTCATCCGGCTTTCTGTATGAGCCGCCCAACCTATCCCATAATGTTGTGAATTGGCCGTAGTTATAGTTGAAATATAAATGATGTACTGTATGGCATGCAGCACCGTTGATGACTGGATCGTTTGAAAGATATTCACCATCATGAATCAGAACGGTCCAGAAATTGACAAATGTGAACAAAATTAAATATGAGATTTTGTGCAATGGGAAGAAAAATGGGAAGATGTGATATGGTAACGATTGGGCATAACCATCAACTGGATGGAAAGCATGTGATGCGAAAGGTGTACAAACGATCCATTTATGATGAGGTTTGTGCAACAGTTTGTAAACCTTTGGCCAATGCAACCAACGGTGAATAAAGTAAATCCCACAATCTGTGAACATAATGAACGTCGGAAACTGCAAAACTATGGCTTTCCAGCCTCCAGTTGAGTCATCGATGTTAAGATATAGTTTCGAGTAGCCTTGTAATTCTATCAAAAACCACGGAACTGTAAGGGCAACCATTGTTGGGATGGCTGTGACTGCTCTCCAGATTTCCATTGACATCTGGTTTTTCAAATATCTTGGATGGTTGAAGATGGATTTGTCAAAGACAACCAAGTATGACAATCCTGCAGTACCCAAGTACAAGAGCCAGCCAAACAAACACATTACTGTAAATAGAGAGATGGCTTGTCTGAAAACATTTGATCTGGGAAATAACGAAGCGTACGTGTAGCACGTCTCTGGAAGCAATATTGAAGGCGACAAACCATAAATCTCGTGGTTGGTATGGGCACCTTTCTCGAAAATCGTCTCATAAACACCGTTTAGAGATAGTTTACCGGATAGCAACGAGTTCTCTAACTGGAATGGTGATGTGGAATTTTCATTGTTGAAGATGCTCCGTAAATTTGATGGCAAGTTACTGTTCAAGCTTGATGGGAACAACTTCGCATACACACGATCAAATAAAAAAGTGTCTGCAACTTCTAATACGAGATCCATTCTTGGCCTGTTTATTTGTTGGATGAGACTGTAAAGTTGATGGAAGACTGAATAAAATAAGAATGAATGAGAAGATCTACCTGCGTATACTACAACTATTGGCGCTACTGATATATGATAAACACATTTACATATAAATATATATATGCTGCTAGTTTATGAACGAGATTACTAGTGAACTGATGTTTTTTAGTTTTTTGTTTTTTTTTCTCCTGTTGATTTTCATTTATAAACGACGACTGACAAAAGTCGTGTGATTTACACCATGATCGTATAAACGAAGATAGTCAGATGTTGGTCATCTTACGATTTTATCGATTTTGTGGAAGGTTGAGGTGTATATTATCCAATTAGGAGGTTCGTTTATATAATATTGTCAAAAAGAGTGTTATGTAGGCGTCTAGGCTGTGGATCTTGTCTTTTTGAAGTAGGAGGTGACCTTATCTTGGCCATCGTAGTAGGTTTTCTCCAACAGCTTCTCCAACTCTTCGAACTTGAGCCTGGTTTTATCCTCTGTTCTCTCCCCTCTCAGTTTCAAGACATCAGTCAACCAACTGAGGGCCAATGGATGCAAACTGTTCACCTTTGCGATCTTGAGGGTGGCCCCAGAGTGGTCCACAACGCTTTCGACGTCATCAATGGGTAGCCTGTCGCTCAGCAAGACGTATTCGACGTTCTCGATAAGTACGTTTTCTTTCATCTGGCCGCCCGAGAGATGGATAATGTCTGTCGGCCAGCTTGTGGTCTCGTCCAACTTACTGTTGTAGAAGTTTCCGCCCAACCCATCGAATATATGGGTAGCGTAGACCACAGTTGCATCTCTGTTTTAAGTCTCTAGAGATAGAAACTTCAACAACCTGTTTCTGACCAACACGTCCAAGTCGACTGAGACCTCGTCCAACAAGAGGATGTTCCATGGCTTCAACAAACCCATGGCCAATTGGACTCTTCTCCTCTCACCATCACTGATCTGGTTCATTCTCCAATTGATGTCAATGTCCAAAAGGTTGATTAGCAAGTCTCTCCTTTCTGGAAACGCCTCGCCTCCAATACTGTTGATCAAGATGGTGACTGGGATATCTCTTTTGGTGATCTCATTGTTGGCCCACTCTGTACCTAGGTACGTGATGACGCCAGTGGATTTACCAACGTTGGAACTCTTGTTGAACTCAAACGGATTCACACCATTGAGCAAAATGGTACCCGACTTGATCAACTTCTGTCCAGCCAAAATCTTCATTAGCGTCGACTTACCAGCGCCGTTTGGTCCGATTATCAACACTCTTCACTTCTTCGCGACAAGTTGATGTTCGACAATCCAACCTTCTTGGAAGGAAACATGTACGACAAATCCCTCGTACTTACCGCAAGAGCCTCTTCCTCTTCCCCATTTTTCACGCTGTTACCTGTCATTTCTTCTACCATCGCTTTCTCTCAACCGCTTTCTGCAAAAAATAAAAAAGTCTCGATCATTTGCTTCTTTCTCTTAAATGCCTCTTATACTCACTCAAACACACACACTTAAGGCCAAAAAAACGAGTATTCCATAAAAAGATGTGACTCACCGGGATGTTCCATCAAATTGGGCCCACCAACTTTCTGAAGAACATCTTCTACACCCATTTTTCAAATGTGAAACTTATCAAGTTCGGATAAATTCCACAGTTTATCGCTATCGATCCTAATCATACAAATCACAGAGTTGTGAGATGAGATACCAATCAGCCCAAAGTAGAACATGTGTTATGTAATCAAAAAAAAGCAAAAAGTGAAAAGTAGTTGAAGATGAAAAAAAAATACACTTATCAGTTCAAATGAAGGTGAAGTGACTTGTAGGTGTAAGGCAAAACAGTTGTTTATCTGATAAAGTGAGTGAGCCAACGTTCGATGCTCAACAGGAAGAAGAATTTTGTCAAAACAGTACTATTGTCATCGAGAAAAAAGAGAAGAACAATGGCAACCAGCAACCCAAACCTCAAGACGAACTCGTATCATGCATATAGTAGCTCCAGCCTTACTGGTAGCAGCGCCGGTACCACAGGCAACAACCAGAGTAAGCCAGAAGGTGGTAATGGTTTTAAGCTGCTGCTGAAGCTGTCACAGCACCAGACATACAAGGCTGCGAATAACACGAACAAGCGCTCAAGCTTACTGGTTTTCAACCAGAGCCAGATACTCGAAGAAATCAAGATTGAGAAGTTCATTGAAAATTTCAAGGAACAGCAGCAAGCTGAAGTAAGGATAAACGAACAGTTACATAAGGGTATCGATGATGTTCACAACCTTAAAATCACGAGCAACTACTTTGGGATATTACAAGAAACTGCCAAGAATCATCCAAGTTTGTCGAATAAAGACCATTTGAAGTATTTGATGGAGAGGGTCTCATCTGTATCTTCCAGAAACTCGATCCTATTTTCCATAGATGTCGAGGCTTTTGAGTTTGATCAAAATATGATCACAGAGATTGGTATTGCTATTTACGACCCAAGGTTGCAGCAAAATTCAATTGCCCCTAACTTCAAGACGATACATTTGATAATCGATGAATTCAAATACAAGTACAATGGCAAGTTTGTTACCAATAATAAGGAGAACTTTTTGGGCGGAGAAAGTTTTATCATGAATGCAAAAGAATCCAAAAAATTGATACAACTATTGATTGACTACTATTTCAAAGAGATTCCATCGGCCTCCAAGTTTGAAACCTTTATGGTTGGCCATGACTTGAGAGGTGATTTGCAATGGTTCACCAAGATTGGACTCAATATGCCTTCGAATATTAACTCCATAGACACTCAAAAACTATTCACAATGACTCATGGATCACAAGGTGCGTCATTATCAAGAATATTACGTTTCTTGAATATACCGCATGCCTATTTACATAATGCAGGAAATGACAGCTTCTACACCTTGCTATTATGCTTGCACTTGTGTGATCCATATACGAGGTTGCTGTACAAGTTGGATACGACTGTACCGCCAGAACCTAAAAAGGACGATAGCGATAATGAACTGAAAGGCAAAGTTGATGAGACAAGTTCCAAAACACCTGGAGTACCTACACCCAAAAAGTCCCAGCAGCAGCCACAGCAGAAAAAGAAAGGTAGGAGAAGATTGAGAAAGACATTCGATATTGTTGATAATATTCATGTCAAAAATGTTCAGTCTGCCGTCAATTTGATTTATGGAGAGAAGAAGTTTCATGTAGAGTGAGTGCAACAGCTTCTAGTTCTATTACAAGTGAAGCCAGCTTTGTGGCTTTTCAAAACTCAAATTTTATTGGGGGGTTCAATTCTCTGTTGATCATCTAAACTTTGTATTATTATTACTATCACTTTTATCGTTATTGTCATCATGGTCTTTTTCACAATTAATCTTTACCTCTTAGATTAGATAAGGTCTAGAATAAAGCCGACGTCAAGATTCACCGATTGATCTTTTAAATGTAGAAGTGACACACTGGGCTGTAGGAAAGGCAACTGCATGAAAACCGTTTAATTATGATTTCGAAACACTCAAATACAACACCGTCCTTGGGAATAGAACACGCCAACTTAGCATTTATCGAGTGAAAGACGTTCAGTTTCCAATGTGCCAGATGAAATGCTGGGGGAAAGAAACACTATCTCATTCCCTTTTTCATCTCATGTTACCCTCTATCGATCAAATATTATGTCTGTTCTGAATTTGTGGCGTCGGATATTTCTGTTTTAGTAACCAAGCTGTCTGTTTTTTGAGTGTAATTGTATTCTCAGAATTACTCGTGTAAAATGTATGGGGTTTGTTCAGAATCAAATGTCTCCTTCTTCTGAAATATTCTGATAGATAGCCACATCCCCCGGTTTGTCTCCAAATAACGCGACCGGTCGACGCCAAAAATCATTCATTCCGGTATCTCAAACATTTTCGGGTTTTTATCCACAAAGCTTTCTTGTTTGGTGACCGGATATTCATTAAACAGACTCAAGCATTTTAATTGAGACTCGCACAATCATCAGTAAGTGAATACACGAAACAAAAGCAAAAACCCTCCCATGAATGGATCCAACAATACTCTTTCAAATAACGCGAAACAAGATGGCTTCTTGGATTTGACGTTGAGAGACATAATAAGGTCAGTTGTAAAGGAGACCCATTTGGCTTTTGAAGGCAGAATTGAAGGATTGGAAGCAACACTAAACACTCTGAATAGCTATATAACTAAACTTGTTGAGGATAACAGGCGGTTGAGCTCTGAATTGAAAGCTTTGAAGTCGTCGAACTCGAAAATAGCGAACAAAGTGAACAGTTTGCAAGATAGGAATTTGGGACCGCGTGATTTGACAGTCCTCAATGAGCGTAAGTTTGCTGATCACGAATTGCATTTGGCGAGGTTAGACGGGGTTATCCAATCATTTCAATTGGAACTACGATTGCAAGATGATAAAATTGGCAAAGTCAGCCTTGAGTTGGGCAAAAACAAGAACAGTGGTAGTTTGGTCTCCAAGGGTGCCTCTGGGAATATACCTCTGAGAATACAGAAAGCTGTTGATGTTGATGTTGATGTTAATGTTGATGTTGGGCGTTCGTCCAGTGATGAGAAGGATGTGACCCCGGTAGATCCACTCAACAGTCCGTCAAATGTGGTTGTGAGCCATGAGGGGAATGGAGTATCTTATTCCCATGCAAGCGCTGAAGGGGGTATCTCCGATGTTCAGCCTTCACCAGTCCAACTGCCACCTCTGAAGAGAAAGCCAGACCAAGAAGCTTATGAACTCTATTCAAGTGATGACTATGGGGAAAACGATTTGCTATCTTCCTCAACTAAGAAAAGATCGAACAAAGCGACTAAATCGTTTCGTTTGCCGGGAGTCTTGAGACAATTACGAACTGATCTAGTCGGTGTTGAATCCACTCCCCTGTTGGCAGAATCGAAGAGAAGCCTTCGTCAGGGTAGTCGGTCTTTACAACAGCATGAGATCCAGCTGCAGACACCTAGAAAGGCGAAAATTGAACCAAGCTCGAGGGCAAACTCTCCTATGATAAGGCTTGGCTCCAATGGTGAAAAACCAAAGAAATTCACCAATACAATACTGCGTGATGAAGTTGCTAGATTAATGAAGTTGTTAGACTGACTCACTCAAAATTGAGGTAGTTCAGGTTCTGGAGATTTTTGTGGGCGAAACAAATATGATTTTATGGGTAACAGTGTGTGTTTTCGATCGTGTTTTCTTTTTGTACATCTATTCTGTGTTGGTTCTGTTTACTTTCGTGTTTTTGTCTTTATTTATATTAACTAACCAACCGTGCAACGGCTCAAATCAGGGTCAAAAGCCCCACAAATGGCTTCGGAATTTTTCCAGTCACGTAACCAAATACCGGTGGGCCACCTGTAGCACCTCTGACGGTGAGCAAAAACCAGCAGTAAGACTAGGATATATCAGAAGTGAAGAAAAGTTGAGGGAATCAAGACGGATTAAGCATTAAACATTCGTGTAAGCATAGTTGGCTTATAAGAGTACTTCAGTCCATGCTTGATATCAAAAGGTGAGTGAAGAAGTTTCAAGCAAGAAAGGCCGGATGAATATCAGTTCGAAAGATCAATTATCGTCACCATCTTCTTCGACATCATCAATATCACTGGAATATATGACGAGTAGGCAGCTAACAGGAGGATTCAACGAGTCAATAAACGGTAAATCTTTTTTGTCTGCTCCGCCCATTTCACAGATGGTAACCGAGTTGAGACAAATTTTAGCAAATGCCCAATCTCAGTTACTCAAAACTCAAACTCAGTTAAATAAAACAATGATTGAAGTCGAAGACTTGAAAAGTGAAATCAAACTTACGAAAAACGATCTCATTCAAAACAAGATGGAGATATACGATGCAAGGATGGAGAGTCAAAGCTTCAAAGCCGAGCTCATTGAGTTCAAAAACTACTCGCTGGGTTCAGTCAATCAGCTCAATAGTAGAGTCGATAGATTACTACAATTGAGTGAAGATGGTCATAGCGTCAATTTCTTGTCACAAAATGTTTGCAATGCTTTGGGTTATTTTTTATCTGCTGTTGGAAACAATATTGTTGACAGTAAAAACGCTCCAAGCGCTCAAGTAAGGGAAGAGGCCAGCACTGATGATGAAGTATACGAAGAAGACATACAACATACGCCCATCATCAAACGACCACATTATGAAGATACCATACTGACCCAAGAGAGACCTGAGTCGCCCGATAGCTCATTGATCTCATCCTCAAACGACAGTCCCTTTAATGCATTTAAAAACCATCCACAAGTCGAGCAAGATTGGCAGGGAATTATAAGATATAGTTTAGCAAAAGATGTTCAAACTGTGAGAGGTGTATGGATTGAATATGCGAGGGGTGTTCATGGTGGGCCTTCCATCAAATCCTTAGAGACAAAATTTCAAACTAAATGGAGGTTGAAAAATGAGAATTCTACTTTCTTGAGAAGAAAAAAAATTTACAAAGCCATTGAGTATGCCATTCATACATTAGGATACAGCGAAAATGAGGCAATCGAAGAGCTAGAAGCTCATCGTTTTGACAACATTGAAAATAAGAGAAGGCCGATGTATTGGTTGTACGATCATATACCTGAAAAGTTTAAACCCCCTGTTTAAGTTACGCGAAACATGTAGTTTTGAAAAATATCAGCTACTCGATCATTCATTTTATATACTCACAAACATTTGATGTTTTAGAGCAATTTCGAAATCATTATCATTAATATTAAATTTCAACGCTACCCATTACTCACTTTTTCGTAAGCTTATATCCTCCATTTAGTAACTGTAAATTACCCTCCTCAACTTGTTCTTCAAGATACTTTTTCAACATACCTTCAGTAATCGAAGAGTACCCTCCGTCATTGCCTTTTGGAACAACCATTTTCAACATGTTGTGAATCTTTGTACTGTCCAGCAGGCCTATGTTTGTCAACATCATTTTGATAAATGGATAAAATTTAACAACTTGATTGGTCTTCAAATCTTCAGTCAGGGTTCTATGAGTGAGCGATTTTTTGGAATGAGGCTCTCCATAACCATCTAAATACTCTATCACAGAATAACTATACGGTAACTCCTCCCTTAAGACATCATTTTTGATCCAAAAAGAAATGCACCTAGATGCAATTGGCTCAGACATTTTGGTGAACTCAAGAATTGATTCCATTGATACTCGAGACGATCCATTTGCTGAAGATATATATCCTATAGCGTTGATCAATGTAGCTTTATCAGGAGTTACCTTGAATTTCGCTACTCTTCCATCGTCAAATTCCAAATCCAAGTCAACAAGCCCCAAGCTGTTTAGCAACTTCAACTTTCTTCCTTGCTTCAAATTTTCAAAGGCAGATGAATAAGATTCGAAATCTTTTTGAATATCGGCAGGAAGACTAAATTCAAAATCCTCCTGCGATGAGATTACAGTGGGCCAATATAAGTACGACAATATGCTCGAATGAAATTCAGCAGTTGACCCGTAATTGATGGCGTGATCTACCCTTTTACTTTCCATTATGTCCTTGACCATAACATCAATAGAGTTAAATTCCTGATCGCTAGAAAACCTCAATTTGAGAAGCTCTAAGTTAAACAATACCTCACTCACATCATAATCAGTTTTTGACAATAGTTTGCTGGAAAAAAGATTGATAAACTCACTAATGAATATATCTTTTGAATCGAATATGGAAATTAACGATTGTATCAAATCTCCAACTTTTCCTTTTTCAAAATCGGGCAATGCATCTATGGGGTCTGGAGTCCAGTTTATGTCTTTCATATCATCAATAACCAGGCCTATGTGAGTGTTTCGTTTCAAATCGTTGGACAAATCATTCAACTCGTTAGCTTCAGAAAAGTCCAAAAGACCATGAACTATCCTTTGCACGGTATCATCTCTTTCTCGCAAATATCTTCTTATAGGACGACAGCATTTATCTAATAGCACACCTCTCGGATCAACTACCAAAAAACTGTTTATTGTTTTGGTGTAACAACTAATGATTACTGTGGTGTTAGCAGCAGCCTGTAATAATCTCTTATTACAAAACTTGATGAAGGAGTTTACCAACTGCTGTCTTTGTTGAGGGTTGTTTATACACACCCTCAATTCTTGTAGTGCAATTATTGAGTCCGGATAGTCTACAATGATATCAAAGCTCTCCTCAATCCTCAACTTTGCAAGCTCATTCCTGACGATTGACAACAACATTTCAAGATCGAAATCGGAGCTCAACAAAATTTTTGTTAGCGGTGGATATAAGAAATCGGTTGACCACTGGACTAACTTCGACAAGACCGGCTCATTCCATCTGTTCGAAAAATTGTCAACCACAAATTTACTTATCTGCGAGATGGTTAGTTCTATCACTGTTTCGTTGAGCTTTTTTTGAAGTCCGATGTTGATGAGACTGTTTGTGATAAACTCAGTTGAATGATCATTCAGATGGCTTAAATTGAATAAGTTTAACAGTAAATACTCTGATATTTTATTCATACAGCTGTTCTCAAAAATGACCGCTTGGAATAATGAATTACAACTTCTTTCGACTATTGTTTCTTGGGTACTGCTGAGTTGTAGCAGATGAGAAAGTTGCATGATCTTTGATTTGTTTTGATTTATGTGTTGTAAATTTGACATCATATCCGAATCAGACTTGACCTGTGATTTAACTTGAACGTCATCCCTTACCCAGCACCTGATTTCATCGGTGTATAATTCCAGTATCTTATCATCTAGTCGGTGACTATTGAGCAGCTTCAAAGCGCTCTTTATTCTTTGATTAGGTGTCTCAACTTTGTTCAACTCGTCGAGATTGATCCTTATATACTCGAGTAGAAAGTTCAAGTCATTTTGCAAGTCCAGAGGAATGAGTTCTTCCTGAATTATACTTGCAGTTGGAAATACGGAAAAAAAGGTCGACTTATTGATCGGCATTTGGCCGTGCGATCCCATTGGTTGATTCGGTTTGTGATAGGATGATGAATAACTGAATCACAACAATGTGTAACCAAAAGCTGTTTTGTAGATTTAACACAAGTAGGGCGCAGAAAAAAATAGTTTTCCAAAGTGAAAATTGAAGAAAATTTAGTGAATAAATGCATAGTCAGCTTCTTGACTAGAGGTCATTAAAATCATGGCTAAACCAAAGAAAAAGCAAGAGGCTTCACAACCATCTGTGCTGAGTAAGAAAAATGGGAAAAATGTAGCAAAGGAAGAAGTTCCCTTGACACCACATCAGGAGAAGATGCTGAGAATTGAGCTGAATCGTGAAAAGGCAAAAATTAACAGAGCTACTGTTGCAAACTCCAGCTGGACAGGTAAATTACCTGGGAACTTATTGCATGAACACTGTCAAAAATCCAAGTGGGATAAAGTTACGTATGACATGAGAACCTCCAAAGATGGCTACATTGCGAGCACCATTTTATCTTGGAAGAACCCCAAGACTCAAGAATTGATTCAGATCAAGTTCGTCACGCCGTCAAACCTAGTTAAGCCACTGGAGACAAGCCTAGAAGCAAGGCATTATTCTGCAACTTATGCGTTGCACAGAGTTGCTTCTGATAAGAATATCTCCATGATATTACCACCAAATCACAAAAACCTATGGCTAGATCTTGAAGTCGAAAGAAAGAAAATGGTCCTGGAGAATTCTCAGAAGGCTGCAAGCTTCTACAACAAAGACCCCTTTCAGGTAGAAATGGAAAGAGTCAAACTGAATGAGAAAAGACACAAGGAAAAAGAAATCAAACAGCAAAATGATACAAAAACGAAAAAGCCAGCTTTGGTAATCAGCTCTTCTATAATATCAAAGGACACGGGAAAAGTAAATGGCAAACCATCTTTTTCAAAACTTGCTTTCGCAAATTTGTTATCGATGAATGTTACATTTCCAAAGAAGGTATGGGATAACTCAGCATTGTTTGATTTGTCATCTGACTCCATGGCTTTGATCGAATCCTCAATAAAGCACCATATCACCTGGACCACCCCCTTGACAAAAAGAATGACTGAAGTGAGTATGGATCTTGAGATTTTGACAAATCTTGGATTTAGAAGCTCCCACGTGAAGGAATCAATCAATTACACAAATAATTTAACTGAGTCTCTAGAGTGGTTAATTTTTCATATACCTGAAGATGACTTGCCCAATTTTTTTGTGAAAAACGAAAAAGATTCCAAGCTTTCTTTAAAAATCCAGTCGTCTTCAGATTTATCTCAAAGCTATATGATTGACAGACTTGTTGGAGGAGGATTTAACAAATCAGATGTACTTGCTCACTTGAAATTTTTCGAATTTGACGAATGTGAAACAGCTGTGCAGTTGACAAGAGAATTGATTGATTATCAAGTCAGTGAGGATCTTTCTTTTTCAGAAGATTCACAGGAAATTTGGGATCAGGAAATTGATAGCTTGCAGATGATTTATGAGCCTGACAGAGTTAATAAGATTGATAACAAAATAGTAGAAATCAAGCTCAATGTGCAAAACTTAATGCAAAATGGCGATCATGCAAAACAGAACTTAATGTCATTGAAGGTTTTCAAAAGTAAAAATTACCCAAACACTTTACCTGGATTTAGTCTAGGAGTCACTAATCAATCGTATAGATTGGCAAACTACATCAAGCTATCCATAACTAGGCAATTGCTGAACTATGTTGTCTCCAATGGATTATTGGGTGACAGTTTCATTTTTTCTTGTATTGATTGGATTGAGAATGAAGTAGAGCGAATAATTGATAACCCAGGACCTCTATTCACACCAAAGATTGTTTCAGAGAATACGGCAACTTTACCATCAAAAGAGAGTTCAAGTGGTTTATATCAAAAAAGAGGAAAGAGTAGCAAAAACTACGTTAACAATCTAACTGCCAGCGATATTGCTTCTATGAGAGAAAAGTATGAAACCAAAATTTCCACTGCACAGTACAAAAGCTCACTATATAGAAGATCCAAATTGCCAGCATGGCTGAAAAAAGATGATATCATTCAAACTATTAACGGCAACAAAATCACTTTGATAACTGGAGAAACAGGTTCGGGTAAATCCACCCAAGTAGTCCAGTTCATACTTGACGAGTTAAATTCTAAGAACGACTTTCAAACATCTATCATGTGCACTCAACCCAGACGTATCTCAACCCTTGGTTTGGCTGATAGAATATCAGATGAAAGATGTGGTAAATGTGGAGACGAAGTTGGCTATATAATCAGAGGTGAAAATAAGACATCACCGGCTACAAGAATCTCCTTTGTGACTACTGGTGTCTTACTCCGAATGATTCAAAGCTTGTTAAAAAACCAGGATGACAGGCTTTTCAACAAATTGGGCTATATATTTATAGATGAAGTTCACGAGCGTTCAATTGATAGTGACTTTCTCTTGATAATTTTAAAAAGCATTTTGACCAAGTATAAGAACTTGAAAGTCGTTTTGATGTCTGCCACAATTGACATCACCGTTTTTGAGAATTATTTTGGTAAAAATCCTGTGTCTCACTTGCATATTGAGGGAAGAACGTTTCCTATCACAGATTACTACTTGGATGAAGTCTTGGAAGACGTTGATTTTACTATCGAGCGTACTAAGTTCAAATATAAGAGAGATGATGATGAAGATGAAGATGAAGACTCAAGACTTCTCAAGCCAAAGGCGAACTCAAAGTTCTTTGAAGATGGTAATATCAATTATCAGTTGATAGCAAAGTTGATTGAATTTGTTGACAACAAGTTGACAAGAGAAAAAAACTTTGGCTCAATTTTAGTGTTTTTGCCCGGAATATTAGAGATTAAAACCTGCATGAAAGAAATCCTCAAAATAACCGATGAGTTTTTGTTGCTACCTTTACATTCTGCCTTATCATCAGCTGATCAAAAGAAGGTATTTCAAGATCCCAAAAAGGGAGTGAGAAAGATCGTTGTTTCTACAAACGTTGCTGAAACTTCGATCACAATCCCCGATGCTGTTGTTGTTATCGACAGTGGTAGATCTAAAAACGTCTTCTATGATTCCAAGTTGAATGCCACCAAATTGATTGAAAACTGGTGCTCGAAGGCAGAGATTGGACAAAGAAGGGGTAGAGCTGGTCGTATTACTGATGGTATTTGCTACAAGTTGTATACTAGGGAAACAGAAAGTAACATGTTGAAGCAGCCAATTCCTGAAATCAAAAGAACTAGACTTGAGAACTTGTACTTAATTGTCAAGTCAATGGGTATCAAAAACGTTCAAGAATTTTTGAATAACGGACTTGACCCACCAGACTCTAAAGCTATATCCAAATCAAAGCAGTTTTTGAATGAAATTGGTGCTGTAATTGACGATGAGCTAACCAATTTGGGTTCATATTTATCAATGATACCAGCTGACTTGCAAAGCGGTAAATTATTAATATTTGGTACGTTATTTGGATGTTTAGACAGCTGTTTGACTCTAGCTTCAATTTCAACGAATGGAAGTCCTTTTATAAATAATTTTGAGTCCAGGGATGCAATCAAGAAATCTCAGTCGGACTTCAGTAATGGTCAAGGTGACTTGATTGGAATTATCAATGCTGTGGAACAATATGAAGAAATCAAAGACGGAAGATCAGTGAGCACCAGCAAGTGGCTTAAGGACAATTATTTGTCTTACTTGACTATGAAAGAGATAAGATCCACAAAGGTTCAATACATATCTATTCTTCAGGAATTAGGGTTTGTGCCACTCGACTACACAAATAGGCTTGCCACATCCACAAAAGATTATTTGAATAGAAACAATAAAAGGTACCATATAATTAGATCAATCATCACAGGTTCATTTTATCCACAGATTGCTAGAGTTGAAAGGCCTGATCCAAAGTATTTTGCAAGCTCTTCGGGTGCAGTATCCATAGACCCTGAGCAGAAAGATATAAAATTCTGGATCAGAAATGAAGACTATATAAGCGGGTTGCTAGAATCTCGTGAAAAGAAAGTGGTGTATGAAAGGGAGGAGCTACCAGCAACCCGAGCTTTCATGCATCCTTCTTCGATTTTGTTTGCTAACCATAATAATAAGGGTATCTTATTACCAGCAAATCAGTCACAGGACAATTACGACTTCACACCTAGTGCAGCTTCAATGAAGTCATCTAATTTGATAAAGACATCATTTGTATCTTATACTACATCAAATCACACTTCAAAATTATATATTCGTGACATTACACCAACATCCACGTTACTGATTTTGCTATTTGGTGGATCAATAACGTATGACTTGTCTTCAGTAGCATCATCTTCATCCTCAAAAACGCTTCCTGGTATTGTGTTGGATGGGTGGTTACCGGTTAGAACATGGTGTAAAAATGGTGTTTTGATCAAACAATTTAGAGTTTTGTTGGATAGAGCTATCGCTGAAAAATTGATGAAACCATCATACATCGACGATGGAAACCATATCAGTCTTGGTGAGGATGTGATCTTTGCACTCGAAAAACTCCTTGAGGCTGACAGCATTTGAATTTCAAGATAAACAAAATCACAAAAGTTATATTAATTTCGCATTTGCCAATTGTTTGATATTTCATAAATACATATAAGTAATACTATTTTTCACATAAATGATAATACAAATTCATCACATTATAAAGACAAAATGAAAAAATCCAAATAAACCGAACAAATAATTCATAGTAAAGGTGAGCTAACACAATTAATATTTGAATCCTTAGGTAACTGGACCTTCTTCAAATACTTACTTGAAATCTCCATTGATCAACTAAATGATTGTGAAAATACAACTTGCAATATTGCTAAAGTATGACAAGTGGTTGTAAATGATTCCTCTGCTTTCAACCAAATGCAATACATTGCCATCAATCGTAATTCCGTCATCAGAGAAATAGTTTTCGTCATAATAGTCAGAGTTACTGACGTACTTGACGACTGATTCCGGATGAGGCAAAAGAATCTTGTCAATATAAAACATGATACCAGCATGAGTGTATGGGGAAGGAGGAAGAAATGGGACGATGTCATTCTTATGGACCAATCTGTATAAGCCTCCAGATACTAATCCATCGCTCAATACAGTCTCCTTTAACGAGTCGGTTTTGAAAAGAGTATCCATTGCTTCTTTCATGCCTTGAGTTGCAGCAACTCTAGCTGGAGCAATACCAATAGTAATCGGATTATAGCCCAAAAGTTTGTACTCGATACCAAGTAAAGTTGCAAGAGCACCTCCCATTGAATGGCCTGTAATGAGGAAATCATAATCAGGGTATTTAGATACCAAATCCACCACTGTGTCATATGTCAGCAGGAAATAGTTGGAGAGAGCAAGTTGGAACCCAGCATGGACTCGACAATCACCAGATGGACAGTCGAACTTCAGTGCGCTTGAAGAGTATACAGATGCATAAGGAACGTAAGGGATTGAAGCAAAATTGAAGTCAACCAACCAATCCGTGACTGTATTTGTTCCTCTGAAAGCAATAAGAATCCTCTGTTTTTTGTGATCAACGGCAATATAACCAGCGGATCCTTCAATCAAAGGTTCAAAAATCTTAACAATTTCCGTTTCTGAGTTTGTTTCACTTGCACAGAAGTCAATAGGACATACATTTGAAAAATTACCTACCTCTACAGCATCAACAGTGAGGCAGTAAGCAACTGAAGATAATCCTACCAGATACGTGAGTTCATCATATATAGAATCATCGATCAGGGAAGTTTCTAAGCTTTCATCTAGTGAGTCAAAATCAACAGTTGACTCAGTGGCTTCTGGAAAAGCACTTGAGAGACTAATGGTAGCACCGATCGATTGCTTGACGTTGAGACAAAGTAGGCAAAGGGCCGTTAAAGTTGAAAATGATCTCATTATGGCGAGTTCAAAAAGTGATAAAGGGATACAGGCCACAAATATATTTATTATCAAAAGTGCCGGAAATCCAAAGCCTTTTATGCTCTTCGAGTATGGGTGGGGGAATGAGTTATGCCTGAGGTTTTGTGTCTTACATGCAAAATAACCTTTCCTTGTTGAAGATCCCATGTGCACACCGTCTCTACTGGCCCGAGAACAGGGTCTGAAAAATGAGTCGCTCAAGATCGTGAATGAGCATCTGGAACTCTTGCATAGGGTGTATGATGACCCTCTGCAAGGTTTGACTACGAGAAGTACTCTCACATTTTCCATCTCCCTTCGTCATGTTTACTCTCTGTGTAAAGTACATCGATAACATACAATAAGCTAGCTAGCTAGCTATACAGTATACCAGTAGAGTTTGTTGATCAATAGCACATGGATGCACAAAGATTGGTGACTGGTCTTTCTTTCTGCTATGGAACCGTCTCCTCTAATTTTGATGACCAGTAATTTCTTTTGATCAACAACCGGAGGAGGTTTCATTTCATCGACTCATCGTTTATATCCTTGTTTGAGGTATTTCAGGTATTTCACGATACAGTTGAGCGCGCATTCTCATGCATCGAGGAAGCAAAACGCAGATTTAAAATTTCACTTACGCTTTTCAATTGAGAGAAGTAAATATAGGTTGAAGATCCTCCAAAAAGTTGTTTACTCTTTGCCTTTTTCGACCGAAGAGCGCTATTATCATTGGTTTTCAATTCAACTTATAATTGTATAAGAATCAATGCAGGAGGGCAAAATGCCATTGAAATGATCAAACCTTCATGAAAAAACCTTCATGAAATTTCATCCACTATTCAATTGAACTTTTTGGTTGAGCCAAGTTTATATCTATCTATTCGACCTGAAATGAGAAACTTGTCTGTTTCTGCCAATGAGATATCAGCATTGATGAGACTTTGATTATGCTTTCAACTAAATCATAACTATATTTACGGTCGAAATTTAAGCTTTGCAGGTGTTTATTCTCCGCTCTCATTTTCAATGACTTTATCCAATGAACGGTAGACGGTGAAACTATCATGACCCATTCAACCATCAGACAAAGCCTAGAAATTGTGTGTAACATAAAATAAGCTAGATAAAAAGCTCTGGAACACTCGAATAACAAAATCATCCGTTTTATGGTGGCATACTGGAATTGTTCTCAAAACATTTTACTAATGGAGGTAGGATAATGAACTATTGTTGCGCTTGTTTGAATTTCAAATCATATTTATCATTGATTGGAGCCTCCATTGACAAAATTTTGATCAGCTAACGAAATTTACTGAATACTGAAGCTGATTCCGGTACACCATGAAATCAGCCATTGATCTTAATCAACATAGCTCATAAAAACAAAAAATTCAAGTTAAACATCTGGGCCCTACAAGGATTTTTTCTCTTTATCTTCTTCTACCCATTTCAGGACTGAGTATCTTAGTTCTGCGTATTCTGTTCAATCAATGGATTTCGTAAGTGCATAAATGTCAACGAAAACTCAAATAAAGGTTTCAACAGCATTCAAAACTAAGCTTAATGTATCCCTTGACCAAAACTTCGTTTTGAATAAGCAAACCGACAAGCCCGATTGATTCTGAAGTACTATTCAGGTTCAATTATCCAAACATATCAAAGTGTTCTTCTAAACTATGCTCATTCGGAGAGAGAGAACTCCATTTTGCCTGAAGTGGAGAGTCGTGTTCAACTACAAGCAGATTAAACTATCTTGATTAGACCTCAGCTGGTTTCTACATGTATTCAAGGTCTTTCATTGTTCATGAAAGAGTCTCCAGCTACGTCGTTGAAACTTGGTTAAACCTAGCTCTTCATGTTACTTTATTGGCTCATATTTTTTAGTATCAAATTCAAGAACGACAACAGCCTTGCTTTGGGTTTCTGGGCCTTGGATGTTTTTTTGTTTAGATCATGCTACTATACAACTCCGTTCGAGTCAGTGTATGACTTGGCGAAAATGTTAGCTTTGGTGAATATTTTGGTTTATATATCACTCGTTCTGTTTATACGTCAATTGAAACGTTTTTCTTTTGTTGTTCAATCTTTAGGTCTTGCCTAATCAAACTCTTTGGCTGCTCATTTTTTTCGCAGAATATATCCCCTCCTAAATACAAGTGGTTTTGATTCGATTGAGGTTGCTGTCTCTATTTTCATGTAAATCTTCTTCTCTTTAGTAGTATCAACACAAATGGTTTCAAAAATTTGTTCTCCCTTTCACCATCCCAGCGCATTTGAATAATGTGAAACAAATATGGATAAGCATCAAACCTCAATCATTGGGGTCAAAATTTTTAATCATGTGCTTCAACAGTGAAAGGATATATTTTGATTTGATTCCTTCAAATTCGCTTGTCCACCTCATAAGCACAGTGCAAATTCTAGATTAGATCATAATATTATATCAACTTTGATTGAAAAAGGTCCTAATTGGTGTATAGATGTTACTGGTTCAAAGCATTTTCGAAATCACGAAGAAAAAACATGGATCTCGAACTCTACAATATAAATTTTATTTCTGCCAAATAGAAGTATCTCAATATGCCTCTGAGCAGCAAAATAGCTAATAATGCAATCAATCAGGTGAATGATTCAGCTGGTCACTCTGGTCTTGCCAATCAGGTACATCTTGACGGTAACCAAGTAACTCTGCTTTCAAGTGGAGCAGTCAGCAAGACTGACCCTCAAAAGCAGATTGAAAGACAAAATCAAACATCTAGCAGTACAGAAAAGACACGGACAATAGCGGCAGCTTCGACACAGGAAATTCATAGTGAGATCACTCAAGAGAACGAAGAAGGCAAGGAATATGTCAAGAACGTATTTAGCTTGTTGAATAAACACAACAGAGTAAGACTATTTCAAAGTGTTCTACTCGATATCAACAACCGAAAAGAATCGAACATCAAAAGCTCTTTTGAGGGGAAGGGTTTGGTATATTCGCCAGCTGTTAAAAACTCTTTTTTGAGATTCAGACAAAGCATGAAGCTCAAAAAGTTTGACTCGATTCAAGAGAGAGAATTGTGTGTAAACGAAGCTTATATGGAATTGTTAAACTTGGGAATTGACCATATCAAAGAAGTTGCTGATAAACATCAGATTGATCAAAAAAGTTTAAGACTGAGATTTGAGAATACAGCGAAGAGCAGAACCATATCGTATGAGAAGACCATGAAGATATCAACAATTGGCGAGTTGATAGTTACGCTTGCCATTGTGAAAAACTACCAGGATAATAATAATTCTTGTACTTTATCAAATCCTGATATACACCTCTTACTTACAGGTATGTATAAATTGGAAGCAGAATTGAAAAGGTGCAATACAACAAAATCTACAGATACAGCTTCTAATGATGTTGACGGCGAAACTGGATTTGTAGATGCATCTGTTCTAATGAGAGCCGACGAAATTGATTCGAGTTTCATTCATCATATTGTGCAACATCTTAACCAAAATATGCAGTTTGTAACTCTTGAGGAACCTTTTAATCTAGGCAGAAACTTCAGACTAAAGTTTATGAAAAGAAATGGATTAGAGTTGAAAAAAAACGGAATTTTAATTCAACATTCTCAACTCGAAACCAGATTGGTCAACATCAAAAGATACAATAAATGGATTTCTGATTATAATCTGTACTTGGGATCTGCAAATATTGAACAACTGATATCAACCTCATTTGTCGGCTCAAATGTTCTTCAACAAAACATCCATGAATTTAGTCATTTACCCACACAACAACGACAAAGAGCTCACGCTACATTTGAAATCAATTTGAGCCATGGTGATGGATGGGAAATGGACCAACTAATGTAGTGAAGTTTGAAGTGGCTTTTTGATCTCAAACTACCCCTATTATGGTCAGGTCTAGAACATCTATCCCTGCATCTGACATCTCCAATTGATTTAACTCATTTTGTCTCTATGCTGATCAAATATTTCAAGGCAATACCCTCCATCTATATTTGCTGCGTACGATCCGGAAGTTGCTTAAATCATTAGAAACTACTTTGCTGTATAAAATTTCTGTTAAGTGAAGATGATGAGAAGATTGAGAAGATTGAGAAGCTTGATGGGAAAAACAGATCACAAATAAGTTCATCTAAATTGGGGGTTAGCGTAATTTGATCGGTACACGATTTATTGATGATTGAACATTGCAATATGATTATGAATAACCTGGTCTGAATATGAATTACCTGGATTGATCATGAATGATCTTCATAAGTAAACATATTGAAGAGAAGATAAAAGGGGGGGGTCGTACCCACTTTTAATATTGTATAGTTTTCTTTTATAGAATTAACCAAATAATATAATAAGTTTCTATATTACAAAGTTTAACAGATGATGCTCAAAAAGCATGAAATATTTAGGATTTGAAAAGGGTTATAGAAGGAAATAAAGATATCTGACTTCGAATTTAGTGGAATGGATGAAAATTTACCAATTTTTTGAATGTTTTATTTGCAAGTTTGCTGACGAATGCATAATTGTTGATACCGATCGGGGTAACCGCAGACTGATTAAGAGCAACAAAATCTTGTTTGTGTATGCACTCCTTTTAGCAACGGTGAGCTCCACCAAGATGATTCAATTAGGTGTTTTGAAATCATTCACGAGTTTCATCTCATGAATATGAGAAAGAATCAATAAGTCAAATATAAAGCTTTTTTCGAGATATATTAGAAGAATAACAAAAGGAAATTAAGAAATGGAGAATAGAGTTTCTGATATTTTTCGAATCACATTATATCGTTGATCAGGAGAAAACATATAGAGAAAAGTAATGATTTTGATATAAATCCATTTTTTCTCGACTGTTTTTAAAACAATATTGTCTTCTTAAATCTCTTTTTCGATGTTTTGTGCTACACTGTTTTTGTAAATGAGGTAATCTCACTATAAATTACTCTATATGTTGAGGGATTCAAGCATATGTGGTGGATATATTTTTTGAAAGAACATGAATTTACGATACTCTTGTCCACAATTTTTTCTCAAATGAAGCTGGATCTTCAAATTAAAGGGAACCCAAAGTCAATTCCGTTGATTACTTGAAGTTTTTACAATTCAAAGTACATTTCATCAATTTTTGAGTGCAGCAGACTTCCCATCTGCCTTAATTTTCCTCCCTTATAATAGGCGGAAAATCAAGAAGTCATGTCATTAAATCACATATTACTTGAAAGTATTTCAACTAACAAGATTTTGTTACTCTATTTTCGAAAACAATTATATATGTCTTCCCATTATAGGGCAAATATGATTTAAGTGTATTTAAAACCATTTATTCGCATTGTTATCTGCGAATTTTACTTTGAACTATCATTTTCTGAACTTCATTCAAACAGTTTCAAAGGAGAAATAAATCGTACAAATGGAAAAAGCCTCCTCCTTCTACATTTTCTTGACACATACCTTCAAACAACTATAAATTTATTGAACTGAATCGTTATAAAGCATAACTGCAGGAAGTGCATCAGTATGAAGCTTATCAGTATATGTCACTTTTGAACTGATAAAACTATTTACCACATTTTGAATTTATAACTTTGTCACTTAAAATATAGAAAGGTATAGTTTGGATAAGTATATAAATGAAAAAAAAACTATAATTTGTCAGTATGTTTTCAAATGACCAGAACTGATTATGAGTTATATATAGTCACTATTGAACTTGGATTAAATATGAATGATAGTCATAGTAAACATATTGAAAAGAATACAAAAAGGGGTCGTAGGCCACTTTTATGTAGTATAGCTTTCTTTTTTTATATATTTAACTAAATAATATACCAAGATTCGCTATATTACAATTCAATTAGATTTACAGCCTCCGCAAAACTTATTTCGAAACATTTAAGTCAAAACATTTATCAAATAATCATTTTAGCAGAAATGAAATTATCAACTTTCAGTGAAGGATTTAAGTGATGTAAATGATTGACAATGAAGGAAAAAGGATATAAACGAGAATGTTGATCACCTCTGTATTATAAAGTTTTTTCTTGATTGATCAATTGATTTAGCTTGAAATTTACATTATAGGGATAGTTGTTAGAAAAAAGATAATATAATAATGTGGATTTAAGCAGGAGAATGAATGATATCACTTCAAGAGTACTTACCATATATAATGAGTTCATTTGATCAACTTCACAAAAGTGTCTGACGATAGAAATTGAAGAGTAACCATTATTATATTATCAATTCAAGAAATTCCGCGTCATATTCCTCCTTATATGTGACCTTTAATGTTTTTCATTAACCAATATAAATTTCTCATACACGTTGGTATATTATTTCAGATGGAAATAGATACAAAATTGATATAAAAGTAGACGAACTTTCTCTTTTATACTTCGCCAGCCTGCACGTCGGTCAGTGCACGTATTAATTATGTTAGAATTTGCAATACAGAAACTTATTATATCAATAGGATAATTGTATTAAAGAAAACCATATCACATAAAAGTGGGTTAAGACCCCCCCCCTTTTGTATTCTTTTTAATATCTTTACTATGACTATCAGTCATAGTTAATCCAAGTCATTTATAATTATACTGCAATGTGTAATCACAATATGCATCAACTAATCCTGTACCGGTTAATTTTCCCTAACCCCCAATTTTAAAGCGATCTGTTTTCCCATCAATCATCTCAATCTCTTTAAACTATATTTCATCAAATCTTTAATCGATATGTTTCTCGTGCTTGAACGATATATATGATGAATACTTCAATAACGATACCTGTAATATGGCTTTCTAGCTCATATTCATATCGATTTTCAATCAATAAAAACCTGTATAATATAAAAATCTTGAATCATTGCAAGTTTCACTTCTGTTAATGATTCAACATTGATATTTTCATTTTTGTTGAAACAACCTCTTTGAATTTCTATCATCCGAAATTCTTGTTAAGTTTTTTGTCGAATTGATATTGTTCTCGTGCTTGATTCCATATTATTATATTCTGTTATACTCAATAACTATACCTATAATATAAATTTCTACCTTATTTCAATAACCTTTTCTTAAATTGATTATATAAAAGTGGTCGACACACAACCCTTTTATGTGAGAAGATTGATGCTGATTAGGGATATAGATCACGAGAAAGATCTATTAAATTAGTGGTTTGGGGATTTAACCAGTACGGGATTCGTTGATGCATAGATTATTGAGTGCAATCAGAATATGAATAAATGACCTTGATCAATTATGATTGACCGTCATATCAAACATATTGAAAAGAATATAAAGGGGAGTGTAGACCACTTTAATATGTTGAGCGTTAAGATCGTTTATATTCGTGATCATGAAGATTAAGTATTAAAAGATCTTGAGTGATCTAAATTATGGATAAAAGTAATATTTTGGGTTGATGAGAAATATACTTATATGTCTATTGATCTGTCTAATATGGGAAGGTTTGTATTAATATGTTTCATATTGGTGCCCCACGTGTTTTATATTGAGACGTCTTATATTATCATGGTACGAGTTGAAAGAATACATAAGTGGTGTGTGTCGACCACTTTTATATTATTTGATTTAAGAAAAGGTAATTGGAATTAGCTAGAAATTTATATTATAGGTATAGTTATTGAGTAAAACAGAATATAATAATATGGAATTAAGCACGAGAATAATATCAATTCAAGATAATATTGTATAGTTTTCTTTTATAGAATTATCCAAATAATATAATAAGTTTCTATATTACAACTTCAACATTATGTTCTTTCAACTAGTACCATGATAATATAAAACGTCTCAATATGAAACATGAATCGTACCAATATGCTACATATTAATACAAACCTTCCCATATTAGACAGATCAATAAACATGTAAGTATATTTCTCATCAACCTAGAATATTACTTTTATGCATAATTTAGCTCACTCAAGATCTTTTAATACTTAATTTTCATGATCACAAATATAAACGATCTCAACGCTCAACAAAAAATGATAAAATCTTGATCAGAACAGAAAACATGGTCCGATGGTCGTGGTATGATATAAAAGAGTATAATATTGACTACCCTTGTATTAACATTTTGAAAAGAATACAATCGATTTCAGCTGAATGTATAAAAATCTATATAAAAGGATATTTAATGAAAGGAGTTATTTTGGAAACAAAGTTTAATAATATGGAATTCATCACCAGAATAGTATCAATTGGGGAAATGAAGAAAGTGCGTTCTTACAGTTATAAATTTTTGCTCATAATTTACAACACTCAACTCTCTCGTTAGACTATACCCATCTCGACAATAATTGCTGTAATAGAACGTTATAAAATTGGGTTGAGAGTTATGAGTTACGTTTGTATAGTATTTAGTAGAGACACTTCCTCTATTCTATTTCATATTGCAAAATGTATTCAATTTTTGAGTATCACTTGGAACTTGTCTCATAAGCTGTTGAGTTTAGAGATTAAATGTTTGTTAAGTTTATTTAAGTTTATTAAATAAACTTAACAAAAGTTTCAGATGATAAAAATTTACAGGTAACTGAGAAGATTGATATCCTATTCAGGAAACAGATCATCTAAAATGATGTCCTAGTTGAGAATAATATCAAATTGAGAAGATTGATGTCCTATTTGAGAAACAGATTATATAAAATGATAATCTGCAATAATATTGAAAAGAATATAAAAGGGGGT
>PPKG02000003.1:0-30666 GCA_003706045.2 Peterozyma toletana | reverse complement strand
AACACCAATGAGGTTTTAGCGCTACTTCCAATTCAATCTCACCATTTAAAAGTGAGTTGATTGCATACATCCACTGATTGCTGCAATAAATAAATTGTAATATTATGGTACTGAAATTATGAGAAAGAAAAAATTAAAAAACCATAGTATTTTGAAATCCCACTATTAGAAATAACCTTATATCCAATAATGCAGACCATCAAAGTGCATGAAACATAACTGAAAAATGAATCATCCATAATAACTGATTTTGTAAGATTAATAGAAAGTTAATCTGGGTGGAGGTAGAAGAAAAAATTGGCAAGAATCTCATGTAATTCTAATTGCCGAAGGTGAAAAAGAAAGAACGGCTTTTGTTGTTTCGATGTGTGCAACAGATCATTTTCTGATCTTGTTCTAGTCGAGGGAGTAAAAACGTATAAATCCTTTTCTTTCAATGGATCACATCGTATCATCTGCGAGCTGAAATGTTCTGCTTCTCCTTGAACCATCATAGTTTTTCAGTTCCCAAGGTTCACCCCCAACACCCCTGACCATAGCATCCATTTGCAATGGCTGTTCTCCACAGAATCCGTCAGCACAGTCACACTCAACGTGACCAACATCAACTGTATCAATGTACGTGAAGCCTAGTTTCTCATAAATCAGTCTATTTTTGGGATGAGACGATTCCAAATAACATATTTCACTTTGCAGATCGATATAGTTTGTATAGACAAACTCTAACAACTTTCTTGCACAACCTTTTCCCCTCGCATTTGGCGTGGTCCCAATATCTGAAAGATACCATGCATCTGCTTTGGCTTCACCTAGAACGTCATGTTTGATGTTGTCCAACAACGGGAACTGTTCTTGAAAGACTCTACGACGACATTCCTTGTTTGCCAACCACGCAACTTTCAAATAACCAGACTTAACCATCGACCAATAACTTGTGGAAGAATCCGGTTTGATAAAACACGCAACAGCTAGAAATGGTGCATCTGGGTCGGCGAGTTCCAGCTCCTCGTCCCTGATGGCAACTACTAAACCTTCCAAGATCGAAGAGTAAACTGATGCCTCGAAAAGTGCCAAATCAACCAGGGCTTTCAACAGCGGAGACTCGATTGATTTTGTCAAATAATCAGAGAACTTATCCTTGGCAAACGCGATTTGCAAGGTCTTAGCAGCTTTCAGGAAGCTTGCTGAGTCTACAACTTCGACCTTGAGATCTCTGTTTGAGAGAGTCGACGATTTTGAATTGATAAACTGATTGTTGTTCAAAATGGAGTTGGATTGATCGGATGAATTATTCGGTTTGGATTTTTTTGACGATGACGCAATTGATCTGAAGTTCTCATTACTGGCAAACGTTTTCGTCTTGCTATTAGTTATTGTACTAATATTGACATTAATATTGGAGTTTTTGTTGTATTCCATTATTGGTGATGAGGCGTGAATACCTGATATTTGATTTATATGCTTCTGTGTGAGTTATATAGGCCAAAGTTTACAGAATGGATTTGGAGACCTGCTTAGATTTATACTGAAATCGACTGATAGCCTGATACGAAGCCAGCGCGGAAAACTAGCAAGGTAGATAGCAAATGCAGTAGTGTATGATGAACAAAATTAGATCAAGCACAGGAGAAGACGAAGCAAATCAAGTGTTGGTCCATTCATCAAACCAAGGCCTCCAGTGGCAGTTGATATTTTACATCACTTGGAGGTTTAATGTTAGTACGCAAAATCTGGATGTTGTTTGTTTGTGTGAAGAGACACAACAGAAAAGCTTCCAAGATTGAGTCAACCCTCTATGGCTTTAAGCTTTCCCTGTGACATACATAGGCTTGCTAAGACAGAACACGAGTTTCATGCTAATTAGACCTAAACAAGATCGGCTTTTTGCCTGTTGCCTGAAGATTCTGGTGAAGAGAGATTGAAATGAGTTGTTTTATTTAGAGGGTGTTTTAGTGTGGAAGCGCTCACTGTAAGTAAAAAAAAAAAAAAACGATTGTGACAGAAAAATAAACCGAGTATATATATCTAAATATATTGTCTTCTAAAATAGCTGTCAGACCAACATATCTGTTGAATTTTCAAAAAAACTGCTCCCCATTAGACTAGTATGTTTAAGCTGAAGCCAGGAACCTCCAATAGACTTCTATCTAACAAGCCAACATCATCATGTAAGCGTTTCATCCAGTTGTCGGCCTTCACCCCAAAGCTTTCGACGATCAAGCTACCCACCAAATTCAACTCGTTGGTATATGCATCCGATTCAATCAACCAGGTTACATCAGTCAAACGGGATTCGAGAAGGACAAAGAATAAAAGTTCAGTTTTGCAACGGCTAGAAAAAGTTGATAAACTCCAATCTGTTTTGAAGCACAACCCATTATTGCTTCTTATAAGAGATAAGTATGGAAATAAATTTGAGTGGAACAAGTTCAGTGAACTGATACTGGATTTGAATAGAAAAATGAATTTTAAAATTTTTGATACTTCCATCCTGGAATCGTCATTTGTCGACCCCAACGATATGTTGGTATTATATGATGCTATTGATTTGTGCACGAAAAGCAACCGTACCGATATGATGACACTGATAGTGCGTAATGATGAAGGGAGATCTGGCTATGCCAATGACTCTCTATATAAGGCGTTGTCAGAGGGGTCGCAAAGTACGTACAAAGTAATTACAATTTCTGAGGAAGGCTTAAGTAAAGTGTCACCGGAGAATTTTTTCGAGATCCTCGGACTGATCAAGGCTGATTTCAGTATTGAATTCATTAGAATAGCATTAAATTTTGTTAATGTCAACTCGTTGATAACAGAAGTCTCATCAAAGACTCCCTCATTTGAGAATTTCGATGCATTATTGAATGACGCAAAAAACCCGCCGAACAAGAAACAAAGGGAACCTAATGATTGTTTGGTAAACAACTCTGTCAAGTTTTTTACTAGATTTGGAGAGTTGGGTTTGACAAAAGTCATCAAAGGAGGTGATGACTCCATCATATATTTAGGAAGAGAGTAATAAAACTTTGATTGCTTCTTTGGGTAGTTTACTGGATATTGTAATTTGAGATTAATCATTTTTCCGTGAAAATTGATGCGTAGTAAACATTTTTGATACATTATATCGCAAAAGATGTACTATATATACACTTCGGGTGCAGAGCATATTCGTATATGTATATGAGAAGTTGAAAAAGGTTTTTGGTTGAAAATGGCTGTAGTAACACCTGGAACTATAACAATATTTGGTAAAAGACTCAAAACGAAAAAGCTTATTGTAATCACACTTATTATTGTGGGGTTCACTTATATCGCCAGAAGTTCAAACATCGGAATCAACAGATCTGAGTCAGAATATGATGAGGAAAGTGTTGGAATAATTAAAGGCAAAGAAACGTTGCAAGCCTATTCAAGAAATTTTCAAAACAGCATAAACTCGAAGCTCAAACACACAAAATGTCCAAATTATCTTAGCTATTCCAAACTAGAGCATCCACCATTATCAAATGGAATCTTGGAGTTACCATTCATGAGACCATCAGAAGAATGTCGTACTTTTTCATCACCAGCTGTGGAAAGGGTGATTTTAGAATTGATGGAAAGAATTGAAGATCCGGACTTGGCAAGATTGGTGGAAAATTGTTTACCAAACACTCTTGATACAACGATATTATGGTACTCTACGGGAAACCAAGATATAGGCAGTTCGAATATAGAAGATATGGAAAGGACGTTTATTGTTACTGGTGATATTCATGCAGAATGGTTACGTGATGCAGCTCACCAGTTGTCGGTCTATCAACCACTTGTTAAATATGATCCAAACTTGAAATCTTTGATCAAAGGAGCGATCAATTTACAAGCTTTTTACATCACAAAGGCTCCATATTGTAACGCTTTTCAGCCACCTTTAGACTCGCCAGTGGAGAGAAAGGCATCTACCATTGACTCCGTGTCACCCAAACCACCATGGACCTATGTTTTTGAATGTAAGTATGAACTAGATTCATTGGCTTCATTTTTGACGTTATCAATCGAGTATTATGAGAATTCTAAAGATATTTCGTTTGTTAACGAAATATGGTTGAAAGCATTTGAAATGATACTACGTGTGTTGCAAAGACAAAAATCCCCCACATTTGACGAGGCGGGTAAGGTCAACCCCTTCTTTTATACCTTTCAAAGACAAACCAATGTTGGAACAGAGACTCTTCCATTGGCTGGGTTGGGGAATCCATGTAACGGAGATACAGGATTGATCAGATCTGCATTTAGACCCTCTGACGATGCTTGTATTTACCAATTTTTCATTCCAGCAAATGCGCAGATGTATGTTGGCTTGAAGAAGATCATACCCTTGTTGAAGGAATCCGGGAATGAGGTATTGGTATCTGCAGCAACTTCCTTTGCCGAAAACATCAAACAAGGAATTTCCAAACACGGTATTGTTGAGCATCCAAAGTTTGGAAAGATCTATGCATATGAAGTTGATGGATATGGAGGCTATAACATAATGGATGATGCCAACATCCCATCACTATTGTCTTTGCCTGACTTGGGATTCCTTGATCTGTCCGATCAAATCTATCAAAACACAAGAAAGGCAGTTCTTTCAAAAGATGGAAATCCCTACTACTTGAACGGTAGATATTTTTCTGGTATCGGTGGCCCACATATAGGTATCCATAATGCCTGGCCGATGAGCGTATTGATGAAGATAAGAACATCAAACGACGACTCTGAGATTAGGGAGGACTTGAAAATAGTAATGCAAAGTACCGCTGGCTTGGGGTTGATGCATGAATCCATATCGGTTAATGTCCGGGGTGGTTACAGCTATACCAGACCGTGGTTTGCATGGTGCAACAGCGAGTTTGGTAAGACCATCTTGGATCTAGCCAAGAGGAAACCTCACTTGATTTTCAAAAGTCAGTACCAAAAGACGCCTTTTACGATCGATGATTCCACCATGAACACAGATAACACTTGAACGCTGCACACTACACTCACTTTCCCTATTCTTCTTCTCTGTTTTGTATCCACTCTCTTCAAATAATCAAATCGACTCGAGTATCCCCCGCGTACGCACTCTTCACGAGATTTTGATATACTCGTGCCTGCTACATACTCACGATTATGACTTTTAGATAACATACGATCCAATCATATTCGAGCATTATGAAATTGAGTAGAAATCTAGAAACTTCTTTATCGGATATAGTCTCTTGTAAATGCTATCTTCCGTTTTCTCTATTCTTATCTATTGATGCCGTAAAATCTCGCAAACTTTAGCTTTCTTTGAATGCACTTTATTATTTACTGAGTGGATGATAGTTTGTTATTGGGCGTGTGTTGAGGTGCAGCTAGATAGCTTCAAGGAGATTTCTTTTTTTTACTATGCTCTTCGTTATTGTCGGAGAATGTGCTACCAATTTTTAAACTGTTTACAGTTTGAGCTGGTTAGTTCGATGTAAGGCGCTCCCTTGATATAGATGTTACCCAGAAACTTCGGCCTTCTATCACTGTGTTTTGATTTGGCTGTTGAGAGCTAAGGTTTGGACTGGACATTTACGAACTGCACCGCGCATGCGTTGCTTTGCGTTGACGGCAGGCAGGGAAACAAGCGCTATCGCCAATCATTGCTCAAAAGAGACACACTAGCAAAGCCTTTGGCAAAGTTAGTGCATACAAAAGATGGTTTAGTTCAACATCCACTAGTCAGTATTAACGAATACATTGTACTACGAAAGGGATAGCTGTGATTCTCCTGATGCTACGCTCGATTGCCCGCTCATGGCGAACTATTTGGTGAGGTTGAAGATGTTGGAAACAGAAGGTTCAAGCAGACGGGTATTTAAAAGATTCCCAGAAGGCTCCTGGAAAGGGAAGCTCGAGGTGAGGTGAGCATACTGGGCCTGCACATCATGTTTTCGAAGGCAGCAAGACATGCTGGATCGCGTAGATTTGGCACACCTCACTGTTTTCCCAAGACTCGGTTGATCTTCTCTAGGGTTGGCCCAGACACAACAGCTGATAGCTGCGAGTTGGTACTGTACTATCCGAACAATAATCATGAACCCTTCCGTTTGACTATCGTTCAAATCGTTTCAACAATAAGAAGCCTCCCAGCTCAACGTCTCTGCTGACTCTTCTATCTGTGCGATTTAGAGTGTCCAACACCTGAACAAACATCCCATTGAAACTCATCTCAAACTCGAGCCACCGAGGCAGGTATGTAATGAAAAATGGCTCACATTCTTCTCGTAAACTCACGAGAATGATTCCTATCTAACGTTCACCGGTGTTTCTTATGCTTAGAGACACTTTGTAATTTGTATGCATGTCTGGGGTTTTAGATTGATTTTTGCAGTGAACGAGATTTCGAATTAATAGAGAGACCGTGCTAAATAGGCTTTTTTGTACAGTGGTTCCTCTTAAATCCGGCATCTAATCTGTACACCATATTCGCGCAACGAGAAATCAACCATACTGGTTCACCGAATGCTGCATGTTGCATATGATAGATTGTGTATTATATATATATATTTGTGATGTTGGTATATATAGCAGTGGGTTCCCACCTGGAGAGTCTATAGAATGTGCGAGCCAGGCACTTTGTAGTTGAAGTGGTAAGAAACAAGGTCCAAATTTGTTGATAGAAGCTCATCCAAGATGTCGTTCAATCTGCACCAGCCACAGTTACCCCCATTATTGGGATCTTTTCCCTCACTAGCGCCATCTTTTTCATTTTGCTCTTTTCCCCCATCTTCTTCTTCTTCTTCTTCTTCTTCTTCTTCGTCTTCTTCATCTTATTCCGCGATGTCGCATCAGTTCAAGAAGGAGAGGAAGAAGAGAACAAAATCCATGGAAGTGAGGAGACTCTACATTTGCAACTACGCTGATTGCACCTTGGGCTATGGATCGCTAACGCACTTGAACGAGCATGTTGTGAGACAGGGCCATGGGGAAAGAAGAAAACCCCTGGAGTTCAAGGAGTTGAGAACGCAGTTGAGGCAGGAGAGACGGGATTTGAAAATTGCCTTAGGTTTGAAGAAGGAACCAAAAAAATCAAGGAAAGCAGCAAAATTGCAGGCAGTGCAACCACTGTCAATCATGGGAAGACAGTCAAGCTTTTTATCCAGCACTCTTCTTTCACCAATCACCTACTCCGACCCTACAGCACTGAGCATCTACCAGAATTCAAACTTCACCCCCTATGCTACCACTTCGTACATGAACCCAACTGCAAAACAATCGGAGCAATTCTCACAACAATACTCACAACAGTACTCACAACAATACCCACATCAAGGCCCAGATTATTACCCACAGCAGTTCTTACAACAAAACACCCAACATAGCCCACAACTGGCTCTTGGTGATAATTCGATGAGCAGTAGAGAATACAACTATGGCCTTCCAGTGAACTACCCATACTCATCATTGGTAAACTGTGGCTCAAGCCACCTCGACAACTTACCACATGACTTTCAAAGGGCCAATTATCGAAATGTTTACTACCCAAGTAATCCCTACACATGATTCAGTACGTCTAGTGCCAATTTGTTTCTATTTGATATAATGTTTCTGATTTCGAGTACTTGCCAACAGCTCAGCTATTAATCCTGCAAGTGATTACTTCCTAATACATATTCTACATTTTAGTTCATTCGTGTTATTAGTCCTATATATGATAAACTTATATTGTTATTTGCTTTCCTAGATATCAAGATTTCTCACTTTTTTTTCCGGATGGTAAAAGTGTTTCCCTTAGTTAAATATTTTTGCAGCCTACAAATCAGTTAAGTTAAATCCCGTCAAATCCTCAGCAAACAAAATATCAGATCTCAATAACTGATTCCAAAGTTTAATCTAACCAAGTGCTGCTTTCTAGCTCGTTTGAGGAAGAAAGTCTCAAACATTGAACTAAAATCAAAATTATCACCTCCATACACCACTGATGTTTTTGGCAGGTCGTGAACTTGAACACATTTTTTAAATTTCTCAAAATTCTTCAACAAAAATAAAATTATTGAAACGATCATCAGTTGAGCAATAAATACATCAAACTCAACATCGAATTATTATAAGATGGCTAGTATGTAAACGATTCTGAACTTAGTGAGCTTAAAAGTGTGGCTACTACTTTTCAGAAAAAAAAGATAGGAAATGAGAATGACTTACTAACAAATTAATTATCCAAACAGAACAAAAATCTAAAAACGTCCTTATAAAGCTTTTATCATCAGCTAATACAGGTTATGCAAGGTATCTTTTGAGACCGAGAACAACCCCAGTTGTTTCTCAAGTCAGATACGATCCAGTTGTTAGGAGACATGTTTTGTTCACAGAATCAAAGAAGAGAAAGATACCTAATGATCCAAAGATTTTGGATTGGACAAGAGGTGCTTTTGGTTACAAGAAGAAGTAGAGGCACTAGGTGTTTGGATAAGTGCGAAATATTATTACCGTGTATATATATATGTTGATGCAAGCAACAACTGCATTTGACTTAAGGTTGAAAAATCATTAAAAAAATTGATATCATAACTTTTTGCATCACTGTCTATCCCTCAGTCGATCATTGTAGATCGGAAAAGGCACGTTTGCGATAAACATACCATCAAGTTACAGTTTTAACTACTTATCTGCAATCGGATTGGCATGAATTGTAACACTTTTGATAAAGTAATTCTCAATAGGCTTACTGTTCTTGGGCTTGACTTCGATTTCGGATTCCATTCTCTGTAGAACATCACTTCCCAGTAGTACCTCTCCAAAAACGGTAAACTTACCATCCAACGAGGGTAACTTATCCAACGAAATGAAGAACTGAGAGCCATTGCTATCTGGCTTTCCCAGATTCGCCATGGAAACAGTTCCTCTTTTGTGTCTCAAGGTGGGTCTGAGCTCGTCTTCGAAATACCCTCCCCATACCGACTCACCACCCTTGCCCTTATTTGTTGGGTCTCCAAACTGGATTATGAAGTTGTGAATCACCTTTAGTATTTTTGTATTGTCATATGTACCTTTGGCACAGTGGGCCAAAAAATTGTAGCATGTTTTAGGGGTTGACTGAACATAGAGTTCCAACTTGATATCACCAAAGTCTGTATGTAGTGTCACTGACATCGATTTATATATGAAACATGTATAGATTATATATCTTATACATATACGTATATATGCTTTGCAACTGTTGTCGTTCTCTTACTTAATGAACCACAAATTAGAAAGGTTACGCAGCCCTGATACCTTCGAAATCAGACCAAGTTTTTTTCCTTGTTGAGTTTTTCGCCCATGAAAGCAAAAAATGCAAATTGACAATTATTCATTCATCTAAGTAGACAAAAACAATCAAATTAGTCATTTTATCAATCAAAAGTCAGTCGTCACTTATATCTAACTGCTGAAGCATTGATAAAGTTGAAGGTTTTTGACATTATTTACGCAATATTTCAAGTGTTGTTATAGAATTAGCTTCATATTTTGCATATCATCTGAGCCGAAGTAAGATAATTTTAACACATATCTTCGATCTTTTAACCTTCGGATTACCCCATTTGCATACAGTCTCCATAAAAGACAAAAGAGAAAGGTGACTCTTATTTAGTACAGTTATCAGATATTCGGAATGAGTGATAATCAGGTAGACGTCAAGCCTGGCGTCAAGAAGGAAGTCTCCTCTGAAGTTATCAACAATGATCTGAATGAGAAGAAGAGACCACGCGAAGTAGACAATCAAGAAGGAGACACAACAGCCGTTAGCATCAGTGCTGAGAATGAAGATCTGGAAGTGGATGAAGAGGAAGAAGAAGATGAGGAAGAAGAAGAGGAAGAAGATGACGAAGAAGAAGAAGATCGTGTTAGATCCAAGAAGAGAAAAACAGGAGCCAATCAGTTTTTGGATGTTGAGGCCGAAGTTGATGACGACGAAGAAGAGGAGTACGAAGATGAAGAAGAAGCAGAATTATTGAAGCAGACATTCATTTCGGATGATCATGCTTTAGTCGATGGAGAAGCAGAATCAAGATCGTTCAATGATGCAAAAATTCACCGTAGATTGTCCAATGAAAGACGTCAAATCGATGAAGAAGATGCACAAAAATTGGCTCAAAGGTATAAAAAGATGTATGGTAGGTCTGGTAGCTCCAAATTTACAGGGGCTGCTTCAGCACAAATTTCTCAACGTTTATTGTTACCTTCCGTTGACGATCCAAGTATCTGGGGTATAAGATGTCGTCCAGGTAAAGAAAAGGAGATTGTCAGATTGATATTGAAGAAAAAGATCTCATTACAAAACACAAAATTCCCATTGGATATCAGCTCCTGTTTTCAACGTGATAACTTCATTGGCTATGTTTATCTTGAAGCCAGGAAAATTGAAGCTGTCACACAGGCTATCAACGGTATAGTTGGTATTTTTGGTAACCAATCAAAGGTCTTAGTTCCTGTCGAAGAATATCCGGATTTGTTGAGAGCAACTCACACATCAGATGTTGACATTGTCCCAGGTATCTATTGCAGAGTTAAACAGCACAAATACAAGGGTGATCTTGCTGTTGTCGATGATTTAGCTGAGAATGGTTTAGAAGTCAGATTGAAACTTATGCCAAGACTTGATTACGGAAGAAACACGATTCAACAAGAGTATATCGATAAAAATGGTAATAAGAAAGTCAGGGTCATCCAGCAATCTAAAGTAAGACCACCTTCAAGGTTTTTCAGTGAGCAAGATGCTGCTACTTATGACTCGAAGAATTTGGCAAGGCGTACCAAAAACTCATACACCTACAAAGGTGATGAATATACAGACGGTTTCTTGTACAAGGATTTCAGAATTGCGACTGTTAGTTTTAAAAATGTCAATCCAACTTTAGAAGAATTGACAAAGTTCAATGCCGGTAGAGAAGATGAAGGAATTGATTTATCAAAGATTGCACAATCTTTAAAACAAACATCGAATGAATTGATTACATTTCAACCTGGTGATAATGTTGAAGTAACTGCTGGTGAACAAGCTGGAATGAAGGCAAAAGTATTGTCTTCGCAACAATCTAAAATTGTCAAATTATTGATTAATGATCCACAATCTTTGGTCAATGGTACTACTCTCGAAATGCCAACTAGAAATTTGAGAAAAGTTTTCATCAATGGTGATCACGTCAGAGTCATCCACGGTAAGCACATGGATGACACTGGTTTGATTGTTGATATCAAAGGTGATCAGGTTACGTTTATTTCGGATCAAACAAGGAACGCTGTTACTGTTTTCAGCAACTATATGATCAGATCAACTGATACGACATCGTCATTTGCCAAAGTTGGTAGATTCGAATTGCATGACTTGGTTCAATTGAATTCAGATGTTGTAGGTGTTATCATTCGTGCAGAAAAAGAACTTTTCACGGTATTGACTACTGATGGTAGAATTCAAGAGGTATCCCCATCCTCTGTCCAAAGCAAAGTTGACCTTCAAAAACATCAACAAATTGCCACCGATAAGAATGGTTTCGAAATAAAAATTGGTGACACCATCAAAGAAGCCGGTGGTGAAAGAAGGACAGGTACAATTTTGCATATATATAGAAGATCGTTGTTCTTGAAATCGAAAACCGTTACCGAAAACTTGGGAGTATTTGTGACTGATAGCTCAGAGGTTCAAACGATCTCAGCCAAGGGCTCTATATCATCACAATTTAAGACACCGGACTTGACAAAAATGAATCCAAATAGAGCTATTGGCGGAAGTATGGCACCACCTCCAACAGTTGCAAGGACAGGAGGAAGAGATCTCACCATCAATAGAAATGTGAAAATCGTTAGTGGTGGACATAAGGGTAAAACAGGTATTGTCAAAGATGCAAATGATGAAATTGCTAGAGTAGAATTACATCTGCCAAACAAGCTTGTTGCAATCAATAAGAACAATTTGAAGTTCGAAGTTGGTGAAACAGGAACGTATATTGACTATGCCACGTTCGTAAAGACCAAGGGTACCGGTGAATCTTTCGACCAAAACCGTTCCCATGATAGATCATCATCTACGAACACATATGGTGCAAACTCTTCCTGGAATGGTGCGGGTCAATCAAATGCAGGTTCCGCATGGGGTGGAATGTCATCCAATTCTTCCAGGCCTAACAGAGCTGGGAATTCAGAGACGCCATCTTGGTCATCGTCCCGAAACGCTGGATCAAAGACTCCAGCTTGGGGTGCACTTGCAGGTAATAAGACCCCAGCCTGGGGTGCCTCGACTACAAGCTATGGAGGTAATGCTACTCCAGCCTGGGGCTCAAAGACACCGGCTTGGGGCGCTGGAAACAAAACACCAGCTTGGGGCGCTGGAAACAAAACACCAGCTTGGGGTGCCAGTGGCAATAGAACTGCCTACGGTGGCAGATCGGCCTGGGATCCAAACGCTGGTGAGACTGATGGCGGCAGAAGTGTTCACGGTGGAAGCAGTTGGGAGTCAGCTCCTACTCCAGGTGGAAATGTCGCTCCAACGCCTTCAGCTTGGAACGCTCCTACTCCTTCCGTTCATGATGATGACTCGAGCTATGAGCCAAATTAGTTTACGAAACTGCCAAGAGTGCCTGTCGGCTTGATTGTCTCCAAAGCAAAAAAAAAAAAAAAAAAAAAATAGCAGAGAGTTCAGTTCTTTTGTGACAATTCATTTTCGTTTCTTTTTTTTCTTTTTTTCACCTTTATCTGTATTTGTATATTAAAAACCATCCATCAGAATACTTAATAAGAGACTCAGCACACTTGAATGGATGAATAGTACACTTATGTTCATATCATTATGAGCTGAAACATTTCAATATCTCACAGCCCTCAATTTTTATCGAAAAATAATTCACGCGTGGGAGCCCCCGAATTTTCTACCAGTTGGCTCAAGAATGTAGAGTTCAAGCATAGTACGCCATATATTTGGGTTGTATTGATGTGTCTGATACGAAGGATGACTGGACCTAGTAGGCAATGTTGATAATACATACTTTTGCGGAAAATGGAGAATTGTTCAAGGAATCGGGTAAAATTTGTCTTTGAAAAAGGTGTTACCCGGCTCCAATATTGCCATTTAGGGAATTTGTTTATGTTTACATTTTTTCGATTTTCTTGCCTTTGCTCGTGTATGGTTCAAGATGTTTAATGTTTTGTTTTGAATAGATTATATAGATTGATATCATCAAAGCATCAAGAAGTTAATATAACTTAGTATTCAGAGTTTGTTTTTAGTCTTTCAAGTTAATCAGTTACAAAGCAATCGATTCAAATAGCGACGATGAGAGAAATTGTACGTACAGGTATCGTGGAATCATATCTCGTGTCTTGTTCACACGAGAAATGTTTTATATTTTCAACGCCTGAATACATTTACTAACAGCTTCTAACTTTGATACAGATCCATTTATCAACCGGTCAATGTGGTAACCAAATTGTAAGTTTTATCGAAGGCACTTCGTATCGCCGTTGGCGTCGAAGTTTAGTGTGGTACTTCAGGGAGTGGCATCATTCACGAAATTTCAGAGGTTTTGTTGCCTCTATAAAAATTTACCACGCTGGCAAAAGACCGCTTTTGAGCGTTTGAATACCTTTTTGGAGCTTCTTTGAAGGTTTCAAGTACCCTTGATGTGAACCATGCTTCACCTCTTTTTTACCCATTAGACGCAAACAGCGATTCAAAAAATACTAACAACCAACTGTACCAACTTGTTCAAATTTCCAGGGTGCTGCATTTTGGCAAACTATTTGCGGTGAGCATGGATTGGATGCCGAAGGTAACTATCACGGTGAAAGTGAAATTCAAAGATCGAAGTTAAACGTTTACTTCAATGAAGCCAGCAGTGGTAAATACGTTCCAAGATCCGTTATGGTTGATTTGGAACCAGGTACCATTGACGCTGTCAGATCTTCAACCCACGGTAATCTTTTCAGACCAGACAATTTTATTTATGGACAATCATCAGCTGGTAATGTTTGGGCCAAAGGTCATTATACTGAAGGTGCTGAATTAGTCGACTCTGTGTTAGATGTTGTAAGAAGAGAAGCTGAAGGCTGTGACTCTTTACAAGGTTTCCAAATCACTCACTCTTTGGGTGGTGGTACTGGTTCAGGTATGGGTACTTTGTTGATTGCAAAGATTAGAGAAGAATTTCCGGATAGAATGATGGCAACTTTCTCGGTTGTACCATCTCCAAAGGTTTCAGATACAGTTGTTGAACCATATAATGCCACTTTGTCCATCCACCAATTGGTCGAAAATGCTGATGAAGTTTTCTGTATTGACAATGAAGCTTTATATGATATCTGTTTAAAGACATTGAAATTGCCACAACCAAGTTACGATGAATTGAATCATTTGGTCTCTTCAGTTATGTCCGGTATTACAACATCATTGCGTTTCCCTGGTCAATTGAATTCAGATTTGAGAAAGTTGGCTGTCAACTTGGTTCCATTTCCAAGACTTCATTTCTTTATGGTTGGTTACGCCCCATTAACCGCTTTAGGATCACAATCTTTCAGATCATTGACTGTTCCAGAATTGACTCAACAGATGTTTGACGCTAAAAACATGATGGCTGCCTCAGATCCTAGACATGGTCGTTACTTGACTGTCGCTGCCTTCTTCAGAGGTAAGGTTTCGGTCAAGGAAGTTGAAGATGAAATGCACAAGGTTCAAACCAAGAATTCTGCTTATTTTGTCGAGTGGATTCCAAATAACGTTCAATCAGCTGTGTGTTCAGTTGCTCCAAAGGGTCTTGAGATGTCTGCTACTTTCATTGGTAACTCAACTTCCATCCAGGAATTATTCAAGAGAGTTGGTGATCAATTCTCTGCGATGTTCAGAAGAAAGGCTTTCTTGCACTGGTACACAAGTGAAGGTATGGATGAAATGGAATTTACAGAAGCTGAATCTAATATGAACGATTTAGTCAGTGAATATCAACAATACCAAGATGTTGCCGCAGATGATGAAGAGTTGGAATATCAAGATGAAGCTCCAATGGAGGAAATGTAATTTCCCTCTTGTTGATATAGTTTGTATGATTTTTATTTTCGTTTATCAAGAAATTGGAATACCCGCTAAATATTATCATATCGGTTTGGGCTTATTATTTGGTGTTTTTTTTATTCATGTTGTAACCGTTTTACTATTTTATATTAATTATTGTTTGTTCTCTCGTTACCCTTCTCTGTTCCTTTTCTCTCTTTACTAATTCTATACTTATACCCTATACATTAGCGACTGCAAACGTAAGAAATTTTCTCAAAGCATTCACTCTATATTTTGCTTTGAAACTAACACTGAAAAATGATTTTGTTGGTGGTGTCTTATTCTTCAAACTAGAAGTTCGAAAGTTGTTTCCTGATACCTTGTAAGACTGAATAACGAGAAAAAGTCCGACTATCTTTTACATGTTGCGAAAAAACTTCATCCTATGATTGGTGTTCCAATACCACAAAAAATAGGTAATCTTGATAAGCTTTCTTATACTCAGTTGAAACTGCCCTAGGGTGAAAAAATCTTACTATAAGCCTCCACCTTTCTCCTACAACATACACAATCATCAAAGCCTCTCAAAATCAACGAAACCCTACAACTTTCGCATATTGAAAAACATTTACATGGCCATAAAACTATCTGTCTAGAGTTAGTTTGGCATATAACACATAATGGCATTGCAAGTTCAGTCAGTTCAGTCATGATGTTCGTATTATTTCTCTTTTCGACTAGCAAGTCGAGAAATTTACTGATCTTCTCTGTTGGATCCCTTGCAAACTTAGACCGTGTGATTATTGAGTTATCTGTCTTTGTGAGGTGAGCTTTTAATATTCTCAAATCTGACATGGAGCGAGCTTGGTTTTCAGCTGATTGGTAATCCAGAGATGTAGAAACCATAGCAATCAAATCTTCCGGTGATGAAATCAACTCTGCTAGAGCACTTTGTTCGTAAGTAAGATTTTTTGATTCCTCTTCTGACAAGCTGAAATTCTCCGAATTATCATCAATGTCACTATCTGAGCTTCCATCTTCATCAACTGCACTAGTATTGAAAAAAAAGTCCGGAGAATCATCATCTTCCAGCTCACTTATTAGATCGTTATCAGATAATTTATTCGAAGTAGTGAGTGAATACTTATTTCTTGACACCAAGCAGTCAGTGTCGATGTCAATATATTGAGGTTTCCTTCCTGTGTAAAACGATACTAGTAACTGTTTGAACTTCACGAGCAACGTCTTCAAGTTTCTGGTTCTAGTCATCAGTATCCACGTACGCCTGGATCCATTACTTCGATCAGCCTTTGCTCTTAAATCTGATAACTCAGGAGGGATATCCGTTTGGTTAGCATATCCGGAAATTTTTTTGAACAAACCACCATGAGTGTTTCTACTTGATGTGGGTTCTTCTAGCCAAGTCACCAGGGACATTTGTATTTCAGAGAGCTCTTTGATGTAACTTGACTTACCTGCAGCCATTATAACGAAAGAGCCCAAACTAGTCAATGCAGAATAGAAGTCATCAGTGAGATATATGTTGATGCTTGTTAAATTGTCCGTAATTTTTGCATATTCCAAGCCTGAAAACGAGCCTTTAAAAAAAGCGGCTATGAAGAATATAGATATGCATAAGGCAATGATGAAAACTGTCAATAGTTGAGGCAAATACCCCATTATTACAATGAAGGGGAAAAACAAAATTCTTCCTTTGATTATACTGTACAAGTAAAATGCTAACATTGATGATCCAACTGTGGCTGATGGAATCAACCTATACGATTGCAATTTAAACAATCCCAACAAATGAATGAACAGCTGATTGAGTATGGCAACAGATGCGACGACCAAGACTTCTACTGAAGGTATCCCATTACCTTGTACCTCTTGAAATGCTAATGAGTACTCAAAAAGAGTCAATCCGTTCTCACTGAGTGGTTCAGTCCCATTAGTAGCGGCAATAAAGGTTTCAATAATCTGGCTGAGGCATAGAGCCAAATAAAGAGGTTTCAATATTGATGGACCTGGAATCGCCTTCAATAACTCCTTGTTAACTTCCAAAGTACTGATATCATAATTGAAAGCAAATGATGACACAGACGAAAACGAAATCCACAAAAATGATTTATGTTGAAACTCCTCGTATTCAAAATTGAAGTATCTATCAGGTAGTAAGAAACTCGCTATGGCATAGCCTTTGAAATATGAGTTGAACAGTACCAATACTCCGAAAGATCCGCTGAACAACAAATATAAAGCTAACAATCTCAAAACGAGTTTGCTGATAGTGGGAAGCTTATTATCACTACCTGAACCGGACGATAGTGCAAAAACCATAATTCTGTTCAATAATATGGCGGTGGTCATACATATAGCTGCAAATGGTGATATGCAATAGCTAATTAATGAACCAGAACGCTGGTCTGGAGAATCAGGCATTTGCGATTGCTGGATAATTGCATCTGAAAATTTATTGACCAACCTCATTACTAACCAGTTCGACAAAGGCGCCAACGAAGTTCCATTTGCTGACAGCGCTTCAGACACATTGTTAATACTTAGCAGGTCAATATTCGAAATTGTTGAAGACATATTGCTT
Organism: Peterozyma toletana; assembly: GCA_003706045.2. Taxonomy (NCBI): domain Eukaryota; kingdom Fungi; phylum Ascomycota; class Pichiomycetes; order Alaninales; family Pachysolenaceae; genus Peterozyma; species Peterozyma toletana. The sequence continues at coordinate 13,063 of PPKG02000003.1, read as the reverse complement.
GTAAATTCCTTTATATTCGAAAGACATCAATGGATCTAGCCAATTATACTTCAGTTTGGCTACATGAAATGGGGAGTTTTTTGTATGTCGTTTTCCAGCGCAGCAGACTTTTAGCTATCTTCTCAACTGTCACCCAGTTTTACAATTTAAGCGGTGTAAATTCAATAACTATAACTGAAATATTAATTATATAAATTTCCTATACCTGAAAAGCACTAACCTAACTAGAAATGTTATAGAAAACTAAGATAAATTAGATGTAAATTATAAAAGTAAGTTGTTAATGTAGAATAAAAATACTAATTTGAAAATTGAATGCAATGGAGAATAGTAATTGAGAAAAAGATCTAAGCTTCTTCTGATTTTTCAGCCTTTTTATCAGCAGTTTGAGTCTTTTTCAGTTCAAGAGCAGCAGATGATTCTGACTCACCCTTGACTCTGTTATTTTTTTTAGGAACTCTTGCTAACCAGTAAAGGAAGATGGTGAAGCCCATGTTAATGAAAATATAACAAATAAAAATACCATAGTTTCTCCATCTTTCACTGTATCTAGTTGAAACACTCAGCAAGAAAGTATTTGTTGTTGAAACAGTACAGAATCTACAGTCTGATGTGTCTTCACCAACCAAATAACCACCATTGGTGCTCATATAGTTCGACATGAAATCCTTACATGATTGGCCAGATGGTGGATTGATAGAAATAAGTTCCGAGTTGGAGCATACAACGTCACTGTTGGCAACACCAGCGGCTAACATACCCTGAATAAAATATGTGAACGGCGAAACACGATACATGAAAATCCAGAAACCTGGAAGTTTAGATGGACCAGCCAAAACACCACAGAAATTCAAACAGATGGTGAATAATAATGAAGCTAAATTACCGGCGTTATCATATATTTCCATACCTGCAACACAAGCTTGACCCATAGTTGAAGTATAGATGAAGAATGCAGTACAGAATAACCAAGTCAAAGCACCACGCTCATGAAGTTGACTGGTGTCAGGACAATTCTTGTAAAGACCAACAGGGTAGTACCAACAAAAGTAGGCCAATGTACCACACAAAATACCCCATGGAATCTCAGCAGTGATTTGAGCTAAAATGAAAGCTACCCAAGAGAACGCCTTTGATGGTCTCTCTCTAGCTTCGTAAAGATCTCTTTGATAAATATAATTTGGCAACATTTGTTGTACTAAAGTGTTGAATATAACCAAGAACATGAAAACAGAGAACATTTGATTTTGTAAACCTTGAAGAGAACTCTTTGCGTGGAAGAATGAAAAACCATTGAAAAGTTCTGATGAAACAGTCAAGAAAATCTTAGACCAAATATATGACGGAGTTCTCCAATATTGTTCCAAAACACGAGATGTTACAACGACGTATTGAAGGGAAAGAGGGGCAGCAAACTCGTAATGAGCTGTTGGATCTTCGTCAAGAGGAATTTTGATCAATTCTCTCTCCATTTCTTCCAACTCTTCACGAATTCTTAAACGTTCTTCAGAAGCCATCCAAACTTCATGATAGTCTTGCTTTGCATGCGAACCAGGAGCAGCACCAATAATTTCCAACATAAATTCAGCTGGATTAGCTTGTGGAGGGAATTTATCAGAGCCATGAGATTCAAAATAGTTAATCAATGTCGTACAGTCTTTACCCAAATCACCAAAGTAAATTGTTCTACCACCTCTAGCTAAGAATAATAATCTGTCAAATTCTTGTAACAATATAGCTGATGGTTGATGGATCGTACATAAAATGGCTTGACCACTATCAGCTAACTTTCTCATCAACTGACAAATGGACCAAGCGGTTTGGGAATCTAAACCTGAAGTTGGCTCATCCAAGAACAACAATAATTTTGGCTTAGCAGCCAACTCAACACCAATGGTTAATCTCTTTCTTTGTTCAACGTTCAAACCTTCACCAGCAACACCGACAACGGCATCGGAGTAACTTGTCATCTCCAAGATTTTGATAACCTCTTCAACGTAGGCCTCTTTTTCTTCCTTTGAAACACTGGCAGGTTGACGCAAATAAGCTGAAAATCTCAAAGCTTCTCTAACAGTCGATGTTCTCAAATGTAAATCTTGTTGTTGTACGTAACCAGTTGATCTTTGGAATGAAGAATCTCTCAATCTACCATTAACAAACATGTCACCTGTAACAACACCCATGGTGACACGATTGGCCAAAACATCCAATAATGTGGTTTTACCAGCACCTGAAGCACCCATAAGAGCAGTCAAAGTACCTGGTTTGACCCAACCATCGACGTTATTCAAAATCTGTCTAGTTTCAGTCTTGATTTGAACTTCGTAGCAAACGTCTTTCCAGTGGAAAATATCTTTACCACCAGCCAAGACAACCTCAGAAGCGGCATCGTCGTTTTCATCTTCGATCTTGAATTTTTGAACTTCTCCAGACTCAGTATCATCCTTAGCAGCTCTAGCCTTCTTCATCTTTTTCAAAGTAGATTGTTGAAACAAGATAACTTCACCCTTCTGCTTCGAAGCTTCGTTGAATTCGGTGAAAACTAAGTAAACAAACAAGAAGAAAATGGTGTAACCAACAAGAATACCAAAATTTCTCCAATTGTGCGAATTGTAGTATGAGTAAGATTGCTCAACGTAATCAGTACCATAAACAATGTCACTACCTGGGATGGAACCGACGACAGAACAGACTTGATTTTCTATCAGAGTACCTTCATCATTAGGAATCAATTTGGAGCAAGTGAATGCCCTACCAACAAACTCATTACACATCATAGCTTCGAAAGTGTAACCGATTGGATTGATATAGTTGATCCATCTTGACCATCCCAACATACTGTTGATTGGAATAGTGAAACCCGTGAAAATAGTCAATGCCAACAACAAAATAGAAGCAGGCGTCATAGCTTGTGATAAAGAAGTTGAAGCTGCACCAATTGTTCTGAACAAATGGGACATGATAAGAGTAGATGTGAAACCGAACAACAAGTAAAAGAAGAAATGGCCAGCTGATCTTCTGAAGTTAACCATAAAGTAGTAAACTAAGTTGAATGCGATAGAAATCAAAAGTTTTGGAGGTAACTCGGTAATGATAGATGCTAATGAATCAGCAGATGGGTGGTAAAGAGCAAACTGTTTGTGCTTTTCAACAATTGGTCTGGCTTCAAACAAAGCCATAATTTCTAATAATGAACTGAAAGCGTTAAACAAGACAGCCAAGAACATGGCAGCACCTCTATAGTAAAACGATTCGGTTGTAGCCTTAAGATTGTAGAAAATTGATGATAAAATCAAACCCATCATGATATTACCAATTATAGAGAAAAGTGTGACAGATGGATCACCTCTCGTTCTCTTGATATTTCTGCCCATAATATACTTGACTTGCATCCAAAATGAAACAGTGAAGGATGAACCTGGTCTCATTCTCTTTGCTTGTTTTGCAATGTGACTGGTGTGGAACTCTTCTTTACTTTGGCCTGAAGCGCAAATCTTGGTATATTCATCAATATCTTGAACCAACTCCAGATATTCTGGAGAGTTTCTCCAATATTGATTGAACTCAACAGCGGTTTTTGGAACCTTATCCTCAAAGCCTGGTTGAGCGATTCTTTCAGAAACACTTGTCAACGATGTCAAGAAGTCAGCAGTGGTTTGTCTTTGTGGACACTCGTAACCCATATTCAAGAAGTATCTTTTGGCCTTATTTCCAGGTCCGAAATAGATTTGGTAACCTTCATACAAGACAATGACGTTATCGAACAAGTCATATGCATCTTGGGAACATTGGTAGATAGCAATCAATGGAGTAGCATCCAAAACCAATGCCGATGTTTTCAAGGCTCTAATGAACTCTAACGCAGTAGCAGAATCCAAACCTCTTGTGGAGTTATCCCAACATTGGAGGGAGGCATCAGCTAAAGCAACTTCAGCAATGGAGACTCTCTTTCTCTCACCACCAGAAACACCTCTGACGATATCACTACCGACCTTGGTGTTGTAGGTATGTGTCAAACCATATGTAGCCATGTAAACCAGGGCAAGATGTTTTGTGTACTCTTCTCTGGTGACACCAGGGATTCTGTTTTGCGGTGTTCTCAAACGAGCAGCAAACTCCAAGGTATCACCAACTCTTAAATGTGGGAAATGGATATCAGACTCAGAACTGTATACGACATCACCTCTGTAGTGCTTTTTGATTTCCGAAGGCGTCAAGCCGTCGTATGTGATCTCAGACTCTTCACCGACATGGAAACCATGGGTGTTGGCAGCGATGGTCTTCAACAAGGTGGAACAACCTGAACCCGGTCTACCCAAGACAACGGTGACGGTACCTGGCTTGATCAACCCGTCCATTGGCTTCAAGATATCAAAGTACTTTGACTTATCGTTTCTGGAGGCGATTGCGGAGTAGCCATCCTTCAACAACTTCGGAATGGCGTTCAACACGGTGACCTGGTAGTCGGCGTCTGTGGCGACACCGTAGGCTCTCAAGTCCTTGAACGAGATCCCCAACGACCTTGGCTTGTAGTACTCCGGGTCCTTATCCATCAACTTCCTCAAGTTCTTGATCCAGAACTTGGAACTGAACTCGTCCGACGACGGGTCCAACCTTGGGTCGATGCCGCTCTCAAAGGTGCTCACACCAGGGACCTGCGACATCGACGTCAACGTCCTGACCAAGTCGCCGCTGATGTCTGGCACAAACCTGCCCTCAGCGATCTCCTCCTCCGTGAGGTTGGTTCTGGACCGCAAAAGCGATTGGTCCGACGCGTTGGTCAATTGTCTGGCCAACTGCTTGATTTGGGCGTTGGCGGCGCTGTCGAACCCATGGTAGTCGGCAACCTCATCTGAAGACTGCCCTGTTTTGACAGAGATAGCATCCGGTTCTTTCGACGTATTGCTGCTTGACATTTTCCTCTACGACACTTTTTTAGCTTGACTCGAGATACGGGCTGGTAGAAGCAAATAGATGGAGATAAATGAAAATAGATCAAGATGAGAAGATCACACTAGCCAGTTGCTGCTTCTATTTTGCTTTGGCGAACGATAACATATATATAGGCTAGCGTGAAATTTTTGGCAAAAAAAGAAAGTGGAAATCACAACAAACACTGCGACTCGGGAAGAGCTCACTTTCCGGAAGTTTGAAAACATCTTCGGAAAAGTCTGGTTACGCTTTGTTTTTCCGTGGAACGTGGAACACGGCGTGGAACGCGGACGAAGGATGTTCCGCCACACTACTACTATTGCTGCTGCTGCTGCCCCCCCCCAGAGAGGAAAGACGAGATGAGGGACCGTGAGAAGCCATTGCTGAGCCACCATCTCACGGCACCACCAACCTACCACTGGCAACTCGGGTCGGGAACGGTGCCCTACGACGCAACAGCAGAACATCTCAATCTGCTGATTCAGTTTCGACTCCGTGCTGCTTTGGGGGAAGAGGTAGTGCACGGTGTTGACAGCCCGATGGAGGAGTTTACTATGGTTTTCGGTGTCGCTCGTCATTTGATTTTTTTTCGCATTCTGTGCAGGGTTTGTTTGTAAACGAAAGAACGAAAACGAGCCTTGAGAGAACTAGTTTCTCTGTGAGTGAGCGCACGACCAGCTTTGGATTAGTAATGGGTATCTAAGCGTTTAGAAACAGCGTTGCAGAGAGGCTCCAGGATGCGGTTTGAGGCTGGTGGGTGAGTAGTGCGAGGTGTGTTGGTGCTGTGTTGGTGCTGTGTTGGGCCAATGCGGTATTCTCGGAGAGTGGCAGTTCCCGGTTTTCCAGTCCTGAGAGCGGTGTTGGACCTGTTGATCCCACAGCCAGCTACCCATCTTGGCCGGTTCTTCGTTTCCAGCACACACAGCCTTTCTCGGCCCACTCGTGTGGGATTGCCAAACTCTAAAAGCTTATAGATGGTATTCTGAGTAATCTGGAGGGACGCGCAGAGACCGCAACGGTTGATGTTGGGAGATTTTCCGAGGGAAACAAGGCTGCACTGTTTGCACTGTTTGCACTGCTTCGTTTTTCACGCATCTCGTAGGGCTCGATGGGAGCAGGTGAATGGTACAGCGTGGATCAAGGCAGATGGAGCTGGGTAGTGGGCGACTGGTACTCCTGAGCCCAAAGCCCAGATCAAAGCTCGCACCCACCTCACACCCACACACCCACACACCCAGTGTTGAATCCACCATCCCAGTAGTGCAAACCCCAAAGGCATCTCCAAAGGCATGTCCCAAGGCAGGCCGTCGGTGGGTGGTGGACTACAAAGGAGAAAGCTAGAGTAGGTGGTGATGAGTGGTCGGTCCTTCCTTCACCACTTCTCACAAACCCATCTTATCGAAGCCCGTGCGCCGTTTAAATCCCGTTTACAGCGAGCAAGCTAAGACGCTCCAGCGCGTCTCAAGAGACCCAAAAGTCCCATTCATGGCAAGTGGCTGTGTTGAAGAGAAACACGTCAATTGTTCTTTTTTTTTTTTCTTCTTGCTCTGCGTTCCAACTGGAATGAATAAATCTTCACTGGAGAATGGGTCGACCACATATTCGAGCAAGCTTCCCCAATCAATCAGGTCGGTTCTTGTTGTTATCATCAGATCCAGTCATTGTGTAGAGGCTTTCAACCGTCAACCAGAAGTGATGCTCAAGGCCAAGTACAATAATTTGATGAGGGGAGAGTCGAAAGACAAGCCGGTCTCGAAGATGTCGAAAGTGTCGAGTATTTTCTCAAGCAGGAGGATGAAGGTTCTATCCATCATAATATTTGTTTTCTATTTCGCATCCTCGTTCAACTACTTCAATGCCGACAAGCTCGGCCACAGTGTGTCTCAGTCAATAGTGCTGAAGAACAAGCTGGAACAGCATTCAAGCTACAAGAAAATCGGTCAGAACTTGAAGAGGTTACCCCTCGACTCCACGCTCAGGGAGCAATTGGCTTTCCACTTCAAGTATGAGCCAAAGAAAAAGATGTCAAATAAGATTTGGCAAACTTGGAAAACCACAACGAATGACATATCTTTTCCACCAAAGTTCAAACGATACGTGCAGTCGTGGATCGATTTGAATCCCACTTATAACCACCAAGTGATCTCTGACGACCAGTGCGAAGAATTGATAAAGCATTTGTACTCCCAAGTACCCGATGTATTGAAGGCGTACCAGATCTTGCCGAAGAAGATCTTGAAACTGGACTTTTTCAGATACCTAATCATTTTTGCAAGGGGAGGTACCTATTCGGATATCGATACCGTTAACTTGAAACCGTTGGATACGTGGATCTCCAAAAATGAAACGATTTACGGCAAACCAAATAACAACCCAGGCTTGATCATTGGAATAGAGCTGGATCCAGACAGACCGGACTGGGCGGATTGGTACGCCAGAAGAATACAGTTCTGTCAGTGGACAATCCAATCCAAAGCCGGCCATCCAATGCTACGTGAATTGATTGCCAGGATAACAGAGTTAACTCTAACTAGGCTCGCAAATAACGAACTCACAAAAACTTTGGGAAAGGATGAAGGTGGTGATATCATGAACTGGACTGGTCCAGCAATTTTTACAGACGTTATCTTCAAATACTTAAACAATGTCCAGACAGATGGTATGGATGAATCAATGAAGGAAAAGCCAGTCGGCTATAAGGATTTCACTGGCTTGGAGAAACCTTTGATGATAGACGATCTTATAGTTCTACCGATAACCTCGTTTTCGCCGGGAGTGGGACAGATGGGCTCTAAACATGAAGGAGATGAGTTGGCATATGTTAAGCATGTGTTCGAAGGTAGCTGGAAGCCGCAAAACGAAAGAACTGTTGGCGGCATCAACAAAAACGAGTCATAGACGAAAAGAAGTTTGGTTCGTCCGATGATCCCTTGCATTTTATTTATTTTTAACCTTTCATACCACAGATATTGCATTATATATATATTCCTTCATATCTTAGCTGTTATTACTTAGTTGTGTTCACAATCTCAATTATCCATTTTCAGCAAATGTCAAACAAAAAAAAAAAAAAAAATTTTAATAGTAAAAAAAACTATGTATATTATTCAGTGTGCAGTAGAAGTCAACTAGCATCCAAAAGCAATATTGATCTTTTATTTATTGCATAACTGTTTAATCAAGATCAAAGATGCTGCCACCGAAAACAGAAGAGCCTAAAGCTGCTCCAAAAAGACCTGAAGCTGTAAGATGGAAACCACCAAAGGGGCCAAAGCCTGTTCATCATAAGAATAAGAATTTGATTGGTTTAGGTAGAACGATTCAAAACGTTAGGTTGAAGGAAAACAGAGTTGAATATTTGCCAGATGGTGAGATGAGATTTACAACAGACAAACATGTAGATCTGTGGGTCAAGTTAAGATCTGTTACCCAAGAAAATGCTTTGGATGAATTTTTGAATACAGCTGAAATGGCAGATACGGATTTCACAGCCGAAAGACATGCAACAGTCAAGATCATCAAGTTGGACCCAACTAAGAACCAGTACCTTTTAACAAAGGAAGAAGAAGCAAAACAACATGACTTGCATAAGAAGCATGAACTTGATTTGATTGTCCCAAGAAGACCAGCATGGGATACAACGACAACGAAATTTCAGTTAGATAGGCTGGAAAAGGAGTCATTCTTGGAGTGGAGACGTCAATTGGCCAGTTTACAAGCAAACAGTGATTTATTATTGACACCATTCGAAAGAAACATTGAGGTTTGGAAACAGTTATGGAGAGTTATTGAGAGATCGGACTTGGTTGTTCAAATTGTTGATGCCAGAAGTCCATTGTTATTCAGATCTCACGATTTGGAGGAGTATGTTAAGGAGTTGGACGAAAGAAAAAACAACTTGTTGTTAGTCAACAAGGCCGATTTGTTAACGGTTAACCAAAGACGTGCCTGGGCAGACTATTTCAAAAAGCATGATATCAAATATACTTTTTTCTCTGCTGCAAAGGCTAATGCTGTCTTAGAGCAAGAGGAGTTGGAAAGTGATCCAAATTACGATCCATCATTAACGCCTGCTGAAAATATCAAGTTGTTGAATTTAGACTCGACCGAAGAAGAGTTGGAAGAAGACATCAGAATCTTGAAGATTGAGGAGTTGGAAGATCTTTTCCTCAGAGAAGCACCAGAACCATTAACGGTACCAAAGGAAGGCCAACAACCAATGTTGCAAATTGGTTTAGTTGGATATCCTAACGTTGGTAAGTCTTCCACTATCAATGCATTGGTTGGTTCCAAGAAAGTTTCCGTCTCTTCAACTCCAGGTAAAACAAAACATTTTCAAACTATACAACTTTCTCCAGAAGTCTTACTTTGTGATTGTCCTGGTTTAGTTTTCCCAAACTTTGCATATACAAATGGTGAATTGGTATGTTGTGGTGTCTTGCCTATTGATCAGATGAAAGAGTTTACTGGTCCTGTTGATTTGGTTGGTCAACGTATTCCAAAATATTTCCTTGAGGCTCTTTATGGTATTGCCATTCCAATCAAGGCGGTTGATGAAGGTGGTAGTGGTTATCCAACATCACATGAAGTATTGAATGCTTATGCCAGAGCAAGAGGTTATATGACTTCGGGTTTTGGAAGTGCTGATGAACCAAGAGCTTCAAGATACATTTTGAAAGATTATGTCAGTGGTAAGTTATTATTCTCACACCCTCCTCCAAATGATGATGGAACACCAACATCCCGAGAACAAGAGCAAATATTCAATGCTGAGAATTTTAGTTTGCAAAATTTACCAGAACACAGACAGCTGCAAATTATTGCAGCAGCAAAAGAAAAAGGTATTGAAGATGTTGAGGACTTGGATTTAGCAAATTATTTGTCAAAGTTGACATTTTCATCCCATCAATCTTCACAAGATGGTAAAGTTGTGACCTCTGCAACCTATGGTGGTAAGCAAGCTGCTATATTTAGTGCAGGTGCTGATTTGGATAGAGAATTCTTCAAAATGGGTGGAGTTAAAGGGCAGTTTTCTACGCCTTTTCACAAAGTGAGTCATAGCAACAACGATAAGAAGCATAATAAGAAGAACAAGAAGGCTCTGAAAAAGGCCGCTATTGGTGAATCGTTTTTCTAAGGGGCTATCATGGTGAATGCTTATTGGCTGATGGGTGAAGGCTCAAATTTTATATCGTCTCCAATCTCGTAATCTCGGATTTAAATACAATTTATTTTCAGCTTATAATCGTCTTGCCAATTGTGCAGTATTATTGAATAGCTCAATCCTCTGTTGTACGAAGAGAACGCAAAAGAGTTTATTTCTATCAGAATTGTGTTTTTTATTGTATTTTTGCTGGCTTTCTACCGAATGTGTACCTTTTTCTTGTTAGTTTGAAAGTTAAAAAGGTTCATGGGGAAAAGAAAGACCATAGGTTCCAGATACAGAGTGCTTGCTTGCAGCAGGGCAAGATATATTGTTAAATAATACCAGTATACTTTTTTTCAAAGGAGCCACAAATGCAGATCGTATATGCAACATCCACTCTTTTCTTGGATCGTGTGACATCTTGTGTATCTAACTATCTATCCCCATTTGATTGCTCACAACGGAGCTGGGTGAAATTAAACCGAAATACTCATTGCTCCTATAGTCACCGTGATCTCGTCATTAAAACATCAAGACTCTCTATCTTTACGATAAGATGCTGTACAGTAAAGGCTGGGCATTGGGTGGGTAGTGTAACAATAGAGTTTCCTTACTAGTTTTTCTAGTGTGCGCTCTAGTAAAAGCAAGCCTGAAAAAATGTATTTTAGTCAATGACTTGATGGCCTACCCAGATTGCTATCCACAGCTTGAATAGCGGCAATTTTTTCTGCTGACGAGCCTTAATTTGAAAGGAGAAGAGTTCACTTCCTGCGATGAACTGTTTACCAAGCTTTTCAATACCTCTTTGCTGAACAAATAAGTTTTGTGTTTTTGTAAATTCGCACTTACGCACTAAAGATGCATACTGCAGTGGAACAAACGGCAAGATCCAAGATCTGAACCTTAAGTTGCCTGAGTTTGGCTATGGGATGTTATTGTGAAGCTGCTTGGAGATGTTTAATAGCAGACTTAATCTAGTCTCGATGTATCTAGGTTAGTTTTGCATGCAGTATTGACGCAAAGGATTTAAAGATGTAAGGTGCAACCACACTGAGAGCCAAACAAACCTATAAACTAGTTGAAGAAGATGCTCTTGCTACACACGAAAAGGGCGATCTAGAGCTTGAAAAGCAGTCTAGGAAAGCTTCTTGCCAGTGTCGGGTTGATAGAAAGAGAGTCGACATGGTTATTGAAGAAAGCGACTTTTGGGAAAGCCAGATGAGATGTGAGACACATGTACCAAAGTCCAAGTCTTCAGCTCAACATTAGGAGGAGACTTGACTTCAATATAGCACGTATTAGGAAATGAGCTACCCATTCGGTAAATATCGTTTTGACTCATGTACCAGATGTTTTTTTCTTCAGTCAGTTTTGCATATATCACTTTTATTATTTTCTACTCTTGAGAGCACAGTTGCAAGTTTAGTGTTTCTTTCTGAATAATGAGCTGAATAAACTGCAAGTCGCAAATACTTGTCTCTTTCGAAAAAAGGCATTAGGAGTGGGATAAAGATAAAAGTATATATATTCCATCGTATTCATGAGATGAGTTGAAGAAATGAAGTTTTGTGATACCCTGGAACTTTAAGCCAATTCACTTGACAAAAAGCGACAAACGCTATATCAAAATATCACATATATGCTTCTCTTGAGGTTATTATCTGTCATTGGTATATTGGTAGGTTTCGCCAATGCCATAGAAATAAAGTTTTATAGAGACGAATTTGAGGAATATAGTTTGTTCAAAAGAGCAAGCGGTGATGTTACGGGTGATATCAGTTACACTTCAACATATTCTGATTTGACTGAAACAATAGTTTTCGACGTTGACTATGATGAAACTCTCAGTATCGAAGGGTATCTGTCGCCCGGCACTTTCACAATCGTACCTAACGAAAGCGGTTTTGTCGTGACTATTACTTATTCTTCAACAGATGAACTGGACGAAGACATTAATCAATGGATGTTTGTTGTTTCTATCGACGATGGAAGTTCTATTTTGATAACCCCAGACTGTGGGAACCTTTTCACACTTGTGGATAAAGATGGAAACGAAATTACTTGGGATTCATGTCATAAAACTGGATCTATAGCATCGGATGTGACCGGTGTTAATAGCTCAACAGAAAGTGGTGAGTCCTCTGCTACTTCAACAGAAACTGATGAGAACAGTTCTACTGAATCTGAAGAAGGCACTACCACTGAAAGCTCCACTACTCATTCAACAGAAACAGCTTCAGAAGTTGCAACTACAGTTTTGCATACAACCACACGTATTACCACAGTTGTGACAACATCATCAGTATATGTTACCGTTACTGAAGGAGTTTCAACAACTGTCACTCAAGGAATCACTTATACCAGTGTTCTTACCTCTACTGTATACGTAACGACTACAGCTACCCAATCAGTCATTTATTCTATAACTACGAATCCAGATGGTGAAGTTCAAGTCACTACCGTTAGCGCTTCCAAGACACTGACAACAGAAGTCACGGTTCCAACGACGGTTCCAACGACGGTTAAAACGACGATCAAAACCACTGAGACAGTTAAAACCACAACTTATGTTACCGTTAGTACGAATGCTGCTGGTGATGTTGTGACTTCTACAGTTACTGATACTTCAACAGCCACGGTTACCGCTACGGTCAAAGTAACTGACACGGTCAAAACCACTGATACGGTCAAAACCACGGCCACCGCTGAGAGCACTCTGGCAACTCAAGCTGTTACCACTACCAATGCTGCTGGAGAAACTGTCACTGTATCAACGTCTCATACTACCACTGCTGCCGCTGCCACCACTGCTGCCGAAAGTACGGTTATTACCACTACCAATGCTGCTGGTAAAACTGTCACTATCACCACTACTGTTGGTGCTGCTACTACTGGTACTACTCAAGAGGTTACCACTACCAATGCTGCTGGAGAAACTGTCACTGTATCAACGTCTCCTACCACCACTGCCGCTGCCACCACTGC
>PPKG02000020.1:35717-220756 GCA_003706045.2 Peterozyma toletana | reverse complement strand
TAGCAGCCTTATCATGAACTGTTTCTTTAGATAGTTGAACCAACGAGTCATGATCATCCTTCGAAAGAACAACAACTCCGTCCTTAGCAGCCTTATCATGAACTGTTTCTTTAGATAGTTGAACCAACGAGTCATGATCATCCTTCGAAAGAACAACAACTCCGTCCTTAGCAGCCTTATCATGAACTGTTTCTTTAGAAAGTTGAACCAACGAGTCATGATCTTCTGATGTAATAACTTTGTGATGAATATTTGCAGCTTTAGAGACCAAATAATCCAATGAGGGGAATTCGAGAGTTGATTTGAGAGAGTTGTGATCGGCTGCACTCAAAAGAACAAGATCTCTAGTAGAAGCGTGTTTGATCAAATCATCTTCTGTTGGGTTACTAGCTCTTTGATGTAGGACCTCATAGTCTTTGAGTGGAATGACTGTACATCCAATACTTGAAGCTTTCTCCATAAGTAAAGATTTTGATGGAGTCACGAATGCGCTTTTGAGCTTATCAAACTCATTTGCCGAAACAAGAATCAAACCCTTAGCCAAAGCAAACTCAGATAACAGAGATCTTGATGGGTTTGTTGAGTTTTGCAATAAGCTTTCATAATTCAGGTTAGAGAGAACCTTGAATCCATGACCAGATGCCTTCTCGGTGATGAACTCAATAGATGGCAAATCGATTATTGATTTCATATCACTAAATTGAGAATCATCAATGAGAACCATTCCCTTTGCTTCTGCGAACTCCTTCAATTCATACAAGGTAGGAACAGTAGCTGCATCTTCAGTCAATTTGTGAACTTTATCCATCAACAGGTTATGGTCGTCACCTTTAATAATAACAAACCCTTCCTGTTCAGCGAAAGCGTGCAATGATCTGTTGGCAGACTCGGTCAATCTGATGAACTCTCCAGATTCAACAACAGTGTAGCCCAATCTGGCTGCATGAATCGTTATATAGTCGTAAGTTGGAGAGAGGACAGACTGAACAAGTTCGTCGTAATCTTCTTTCTTGATAACCACTTGGCCCTCCTTCTCCGCCTTATTAGACAATGATTCACTATTCGACAGAAGAAGTTTGTCATATTCTGTACTATCAACAAGCTTATGATTATAGTTCTCGGATTTCTCAATCAAAAATGTTAGGGGTGGATTTTCAACGGTCTCAGTAAGAGTTCGATGATCATCCTTACTCAAAATTACCAATCCTGACTTTACAGCATGTTCAGTTATTTGATCTTTCGAAGGTTCTTTTGCCAATGCAGTCAACTGGCGGTGCTCATCAACTGCAGTTAAGACCATATTTTGATTTGCTGCTTGTTTCATCAATTGTTCTGTTGTTGGAGAGTGAGAAAGTTGTTTCAATAACTCATACTCTTCATTGCTCAAAACCTTCAAATTCTTTTTATCACACAGTAAAGTCAAACCTTCGATAGTCTCAAGTTCATCGGATTTTTCCTTCGATAACATAAGCTTTGAGAACTCACTCTCCAGAATGGCTTTCAAACCCAATGATGTGGATTTATCTGTTATGTAGTCCACAGTCGGTTTATCCAATGATTCTTTCATTGAAATATAATCATCGTTGGATAGGAGTGTGTATCCGAGTGCAGAAGTCTTTTCTAATAAGAACTCAAATGAAGGCGATTCAGATACACCAACCAAAGCAAGATGTCTCTCTTTTGGAACAAGAACAGAGTTCATTTTCTCTGCTTTGAGCTCAACCGGCTCATTAGCTGACGATAAAAGGGTTTCATAAGTGTCATTGGAAATAACCACAGAGTCAAGCTTCTTGGCCTTTGATTCAATAGGTTCATTGGCATGCGCAACTAACATATCATGTGAATCAACAGTTATCACTCTGTGTCCCAAAGAGCATGCTTTACTCATCAAAAAGTCTAATGGGGGAGAGTTCGATAGATTGACATATTTATCATGCCTTTCCTTTGAGAGTACAACAGAACCAATTTTTTCGGCCCTCGACTCAGTAGATTCCAAAGCATCAGCAATCAATTTCTCGTGATCTTCATTTGAAATCACTTTATGACCCATTGCATGTGCCTTCTCGTGCAAGAAATCAAAGGATGGATCGGCGAAGTTCTTGGCCAATTTTGAGTATTCATCATTTGGGACGACAACAGACCCAAGTTTCTCTGCTTTTGAGTCAACTGGTTCAGAAGCATCAGCAATCAATTTCTCGTGATCTTCATTTGAAATTACCCTTTGCCCCAAAACTGCCGCATTCTCGCGTATGAAGACGAGCGAAGGCGATGTAACGGTCTCCAATAATCTAAGATGCTCATCTGACCGAATAACTTCGTGTCCTAAAGATTTCGCTTTTTCAGCGATAAACTCTATCGATGGAGATGTTGTTATCTCAATGTACCTCAGATGATCATTTTTCAGAATAACAACTGAACTCAATTTCTCAGCTTTTGATTCTATTGATTCCAGAGCATCAGCAACCAACCTCTCATGATCAACTATTGAAATAACTTTATGGTCAAGTCCATGAGCTTTATCATGTAAAAGTTCCAACGATGGGTTCAACAATTTTGAATGATCTTCGTGTGAAATAACAACGGCTCCGATTTTTTCAGCCTTTGATTCGATTGACTCCGAAGCATCAGCGACCAACTGCTGATGAGAATCATTTGATACCATTTTGTGGCCCAGTTCTTTTGCTTTCTTGGATAGAAATTCTAACGATGGATTGACCAACTCGAAATGTTCGTCCTTAGGAATAATAACCGCACCTATTTTTGATGCTTTGGATTCTAAAGACTCTTCATTATCGGCAAGCAATTTTTCATGGATATCCTTGGAAATAACAACTGCTCCAATGTTATTAGCCTTAGATTCAAGTGGTTCTTCTAAGCGTTTGATAAGTGATGAGTGCTCATCTTTGTGCATGATAACATGATCTACTTTCTCTACTTTATCAATCAAAGCAGTTAACGATGGATTCTCAAGCTTTTCATGCTCTGAAGCATCCAACAAGACCATATTTCTTGTGGATGCATGCGCATAGAGTGTTTCTAGGCTTGGCGAGATCAATTGTGAATAATTTTCATTTGACAACACCTTCTTCATCTCTCTCTCAGCTTTGACCTCAACTGGCTCTTCAGCCTTCATTATCAAATTGTTATAATCAGTGGAAGGAATAAGCATATGATTGATTGATTCTGACTTCTCCGTCAAGAAAGTTAAGGATGGTGACTCAGCAGTGTCCAATAACGATTCATGAATCGATTTTTCTACTACTACCAATCCTTGCTTTTGTGCAATTAAAGTTAACTTTTCCCTCGATGGACTGATCAAACTGTTATGTTCCAGTTGTGGCATAACGACATAGTTTTGTTTCTCAATTTCTGATTTTAGGTAGTTCAAAGCTGGATGGGAGTATTCGTAGTCGCTCATGATATGTAAGTTATTAGCCAATGCTTTCTCTGTTATGTATTCAACAGAAGGATGGTCTATAAATTTCAAATTTTTTTCATGCTCTTCAAGTGGTAATATAACAATTGGGTTAGTCTTCCTATATGACTTCAATCTGGCGATGAGCTCGTCTTCTGATAGTTCATAATTTATCCTTTCTATCATATCATCGTAATCATCTTTATCCAATACAACCAATCCTTCATCTTGACATCTCGATTTTATGATATCTATTGGTATTTTGTTTCTGTTGGAGCGATCATCATTTGGTAATGCAATTATGTTGAACTCATCAGCAGCCGTCATTAATGATGCTTCATCATTCTTTGATGTCAAAGACAGAGACTCAAGATCTTTCAATGAATTATATTCAATAGTAGGGATCAATACCAAATTGTTTTTCTTGATGTACTCATTCACAATTTGTGCATTATAGGTAGATTGCGTGGATTCATTCAAATCAGCAGATAAAAGCTGTGGACGCTGAGTACTATCACCAGAAGTTATGGATGACGTATCACTATCAACAGTTCTTGGTGGTTGGTTGGAATCAAAATCTTCAGCATCATCACTACCATACTCTTCCCAACTCTCCAAATCTTCTCTGAATGACGAATCATTGTTTTCATAAAATGATAAAACCTTACTATTTCTACTGGATTTTAACGTTGATGGTGAATATGACATGCTTTTCTTCACTCTCTTGTTGACTGGTGTATGCATTAAGCCTTTAGACGGTGAAATTGTGGATAGCGAAAGGTTTTTCTCCAACTCGTCCTTCTCGACCTTCAACTTCAATAATACACCTCTCAATTTGGCGATGGTTTTGTTTGAATGAATCAAGTTAGCCTGCAAAGTCTCTTTTTCCAACTCTGTTTGACCAGAAGTTGGAAACTCAGATTCAGTCATTGATTTGATGCTAAGCTCCAAATCTTCTTCAAAACCTAAATCAGAATGAACAACCGAGTTGTTTTCGTCAAATGTAGACGAGAGAGTTTTTTTCGCAGAGATGGTAGCTTTCTCCAATTCTTCGGATACCTCAGATAACTTTCTATGAAGATCATCATTCTCATTATTCAAATCCAGTATTGAACCTTTAAAATTTTTTGTGTCTAAAGCTAGTTGTTGCTTCAAACCGCTCAATTGTTCTTCGATCAATACTTTCAGCAATTTTTCCAGTTCCACTTCGCTCTTGAGAGATTCGACATTTGTATTCAAGTCATTTATCTGTTGTGAGCTTTTCTTTTGTTCGTTTTTGATCTTCTCATATTTGGAAGTCATTTCCTGAAGAGTTCCTTCTAGTTCCCAATTTTTGTCTTTCAAGATCTCCTCTTGTTCCATGACTTTCTTGTTTATCACCGAAACATTACTGAACTGTTTGGAAATCTTGTCCATATCTTCCTTTGCGTCCCTCAATTGTTGTCTGTATTGAGAATTCTCAGCAGTTAGCCTTCTGCACTCCAACAATAAATTTTCACTCAATCCGACAACAAAGTTGACATCAGTCTGAGGACCACCTGCTGTAGGGGTCATTGAGTTTGTGCCATGAGACATAAGTGGCATCGGTGGTAACGAAGTTCTTTTATTTTCATCCTTCTGTGAATTCCAAAAAAAAAGGCCAAAGTTGGCTGGTTGTTAGTCGTAGATCTAAGGTTTGCGAAAAGAAAAGCCACTTACTTTTTTACCAAATACATTCGGTAGTCTATTCAACCCATTCGATGATGATGACACTGATTCCAAATGTGAAGGATCAAGTGATTTTCTGTTTTCTTTGTTGTGTTTACTCTCCATTAACTTCGACTGCAAGTCTGAAAGTTGATTTTTCAAATCATATGTGGATGATCTATTACTTCTCGTCTGGGAGGTATCAGATGGAGGAGGCATTTTCAGAGAGGTCTCCCTTGACTTTATTTCCTTTGCTTTGATAACTTGACACTGATATTTGATCCAACTCAATACCTTTCAAGAAACACTTGTTTTGATTTCGTTTTTTTACCTCTTTGATCCAGCAACAAAATTGTAGGGTGATAATATTTTAGACGCGGTTTGGAAAAATTGAGACAAGACAGGAAAAGTCAAGAGGTCAGAGATTTGAAAGATGAAAAACTATAGCACCTTTAGATACAGCAAGTGGAATTATTTTACATTTATCAATAATCTACTCAAGAACCGCAAGGGAAGTCGGTGAGGCACAAAGTTTGGAAAAAAAAAGAATACGGCTAAAGCAGGAACGAAATGTAGTTATGCAAATGTCAGAATCGAACCAGCCAGCTAGCTGTATTCGACCTCTTTAAACAAGTCTGTAATTTTGGCGGCCAACTCGACATCCTTCTCGGTCAACTTGGAAGCATCGTCCTCGTCATCGTTTGGATCTTGTAGCCAAAACAAGTTCTTAGCACCCGAACTCAAAAAAGTCAACTTGTAAACCCTTCCTGATTTGCACGATTCAACATGCTTCCATGTGACATCACCCGGAATGACCAACAACTCATCAGCGCTGATTGATCCGCTTGTGTCTTCTCTCGGTTGCCAAATGAAATCATAGAACGAATCGTCATCTGGATTCTGTCTTATTACAATTTCTCCCTTCATCGATTGCGGCGTGCACAACTTGGTGTTTTCATCGTAAGTGACTCTTCCAGCCTTAAATGTAAGTAAAGTAGGCATGATAGCGGGTTTGGTTTAGATTTATTTGAAGGTGACCAGCTCTGTTGAATGCCAGCCTATCACTCTTGTTGTTCTTATGTGCCACCCAGATTGTCATAGGAAAAATCTTGAAATCGGGATGTGCACGACCTCATCTTGCCATAACATAGGTAGACAATTTGGAACGAAGTGGTCTTCTTTTTTATCTATATCTATCTGGTCTAAAAAATTAATTAGGTAAACGGTAGAATTGCTTGGATAACAATGGAGTTTCCACCAGAAGACATTAAGACTCTTGTATCTGAAATTGCGGGCTTGCTAATCGAGAAGAAGCAGACAATATCTGTCTCTGAAGCAGCATGTGGAGGTTTGCTATCGGCATATTTGATCTCGATACCCGGTGCATCTGTGTTCTTTCAAGGTGGCACTCTCGTATATAGCTTGAAGTCTAGGTTGTCCTTGAGTGGATGGAATGAGGAGGACATCGAAAGTTATATAGGGCCTAGTGAACAAGTGCTGTTGAGATTGGCTAGAAACTTGAAAATAGAGCTTGGCTCAACATACGTGTTGAGTGAAACTGGATTTGCTGGACCATCCACACTCATCATCGAATCTGGAAAACAGGATCCCTCGAATAGGGTTGGAGTTGTATACTTGGGGATTTCTGGACCAAACGGAGAGAGGTCATGTATCAAAGAGACTGGAAAGTCCGAGAGGTCTGACAACATGCAGCTTTTTGCGAAGTTGGGCTTGGAGTTCTTACTCGAGCAGTTGAGAAACTCAGATGTAAAGGAGCAGAAGAAGAAAGAACCTGTTGGTGAAGATGATGAACCAGATAAGAAAAAAGTGAAAGTATAGTTGGTAGTGTATAGATTTAATGGTTTAACGCAATTTTTGCTTAACTTTGGATTATTATCCAGCTAGGGAAGGGTGAAACTATATCCATCGGTTGCAGGCAAATCAAGTTCAACCGTGACCTCACTTAATTTAGCAATCTGTTGTTGGACTGTCGTCGTAAGAATCTCAAAATCATAGCGTCTTATAATTAACCGCATTGGGAAAATTTAGGTTGAGAAAAATCAAAGAGTGCCTCGAAAGATCAAGCAAAGTGTTGGTTTTCATATCAAATACACAGAATCTAGCCTGTAGTGGTCCTTACTGAAGCAAGTGCAACCTCTATTTTACTGCTATCAACAATTGCTGTACCTATAGTATTAACGTGAAGGATTTTTCTGGTACTGGAAAATTTCAACTTTTTTGTTTCACCACTAAGAGCTTCAAGATCAGTTTCAGCCCATCATGATCAGCACTTGGTCTCCATTACAAAAAATTGTTCATGGAAAGGTGATTTTGCCTTTCTTACCAATGGACCAACCTCACTTGTCAACGTTGTCACAGAATTTCAAGAACATCTATCCCGGTGATGAAGTCTATCTATTTGAGCAAAAGGGCTCGTCTTGGGCAAGAGGTTATGTCGTTACCCAACCACAACCGTCCGATTTTTCGTCTGCCGTTATTGAGTTGAATAAGTTGATCGATAAGAGGGTTGAGATCAGCATTGTCCCATTGTCACATATTAGAATTTTGGAAGAAATTGAAATTGCATCTCAGCTATCGGATAGATCAATTGACGAGATTACGGATGAGTTTACAGGTACCCTCAATGCGATTCCGACTCTTTGGGAAACTGAACTCTCTACAAACGCAGCTGTAAATGGGGATATTATCTCCCAACAGACTGAAAATAGGCAACCACCACCATTGCCTGTTGCCCAAGATACAGATGACCTACTTCATGAGATTAGGTCCGGTACCTTATTTTTAACCTCACACATTTACGCATTATACTCACTAGGTGAATTCCAACTATTTTCCAAATTGATAACCTTGTATGGTGAACTAGAAGATCTTAGAATGACATTAGAACAAAATCTTTGCACTAGACTGGAAGAAAATAGATTAAGGCTGGAGGCTTCTTCGTTATTAGTCAAGATTGCCAAGTATTTATCAGGTACAGGTAAGTTGACAGATATTGAAATCTCACTGGATAACGAAAGAAACTTGTACCCGAGTGACGTTAGTGGATACCATGCTATTATGGCTAGGTCACCAAAGACTGGTGGCTTATTGAAATTGAATAGCAAAGATCCATCACAAGATACAAAACCCACTAACTTGGCGATCAACCAAATGTTATACGCCTTATCTGCAAACTATCCAAACAACGGTATGGAAGATACATTGGAACCGAAGAGCAAAGGAACTTTGGATAGATTGCCCCCTTCAAACATCATGGTTGATTTCAAAGCAGTAAGTGGCTCCACTGAACATGTTCCAAAAGGCTTCGTTGGTTTAACATGCTACCTCTACTTAAGAAATAAAAGAAAAAGATTAACCGAAGCATTTGCAGTTGAGATCAACTCGAATGAAGGTTTGTTATTAGAAAATTTATCGGCAGCTTTGTTCAAGAATATTCCGGCAACAGAAATCGATAACAACGGTAAAGTTTACCTTGTTGCTGTTCTTGCTGAAGAGATTGATATAAGACTTGTTGGTAAAAGTTTAACATCAATAAAAAAAGGTGTTGCTGGTGGTGTTACCGATATTTCAAGAATTTTTTCTAGGCACAAAGGTGCTTTGGCTTCTGGCGAATCACATCAGTTTAGTATTAAGCTCTATGGTTCATATATCAATCCTGATGATAATGTCAACGCTGCCCCTTCTAGTAAAAACAACGGTTGGGGTGAAATTATCGAGCGTATTATACAAGGCTCAAATGTGGGTGTTGCTGTCAATCCAAGGGCTGAACGATTAAATGTAACGGTCAAGGAAATCAAAAACCAGTCGTTGTCAAATGAAAACTTTGACACTACGGGAAAGACAGCCTTAAAACCAATAAAAACCATTTCGTTTGATCCTTTGGGTAAACAGTATGAGAGAATTTATTTGAAAATGGGTAAAGTGAACTTGGTCAATCGATCAGAATCTGGAGATTCGTTTTTGACCATGCTTGTCAGTTCAAACAATATGAATTATGCTTTGGTTAAAGGTTCAAATCAAACGCCATCCCATATATGGTCATGCGTTTCGGTTATTGAAGATGAGATTATTGGTGAAGTCCTTTCTATTAGTGGAATCACGAGTCCGCAAGCTGAGAAAGAGGGAGATTTTTTGAGTTTTTCCATTTATGCTAACGGCGATTTAAAAGCGAAGGGTAAGGTGTTGATAAGACAAGGTGATCGTATTTTTGATTCTGGAAATAAGTCTCAACAGGTCAAATTGTTAACTTCAACTGGACAACACTATGCAGACTTGGACATCACAACCGATTACATCGGTGTGATTTACAATGTTGACTCGGCTATTGATAGTATTATTGGCTGGAAAAAGTTTTTTGGAAGTAACTTAGCATCAGTCGAACCAAACATTGTTGCTGTTCTAAACGAAATCTCCAAAAAGACCTTGGACTCGTTGATCAAGTTTTTTGGAAATATTTTGTCTTCATTGTTTGCCCTATTTGAACTGTCATATGATCAAAGTCTATCAAGCTTGCAACATTCAGTGTTTGAGGCCATCATACACGTTTTGGATGTTGTATTGGGTAAGCAGGACCAGTACATTTATATGTTTGATGATTTCTGTGAACGTTTTAGACATTCAACGACTGTTGCATTAGGTATGATGTCACACGGAAACAGCATTTTGAATAATGCTGAGACCGACTGGACTTTTGTTGGAAGACAATTTTGCAGAGTTGCACCATTTGTCTACAAGGTCTCCATTACATGTATTGATAATCCTGACTTAGAAATACTTACCAAAACGATCAATGCTTTCCATCGTGGTTTGTTAAAATTCATTGGTCTTACCGATGATAAGTTCGTGTCCGAGCAGGTCGTCATAATCAACAACATTGACTATTTGTTAGACTCTATATCCAGTGTTTTTGGAGATGATGAGATCTGGACAATTGCGGCAAATATTATCAACAGTATGGGAACTAGAGGCTTAGGTGCGAAGGAAGAAGCAGACAGTATTTTGAGAAGCAAAAAAGACATTAAGCCAACATCCATGGTCAACAAGCCAAAAAGGTCAGAGCCAGCTTCAAATGCAATGTCGGCGAAGAAGATGAAGGAGGAACACAAACTCATCATTGCCAAGTTAACATTAAACAGAAAGTGTTTGCACAAACGATTAATCGAAGGCTCACCTAGAGACTCCATGATACTACGTACCATAAATTGGTCTGTGGCTGTGTTGACTGGTCTGTTTGACGTTGATGCTGCCAGATTGGCAATCGGAAATATTGCTAGATGCTTTGATATTATATGGGACTCAATTATTGTTCAACATAAACGAGGTGACTTCCATTTGGTTCGTTCGGTCGTCAGATTATTGCCAGTTGTTTGCAAAGTTTTTATGAAATACAATAAATATTGCAAAATTCAAGGACTTTTCAAAAGTAAGAGAACTTTTACCAATTTGTTTCAAATGGAATATCCATTTGCTGAGCTCACCATGGATTCAATTGTCACTAAGGAGATCTTTGTGGAATTGTTAATTGAACTTGGTGTTCTAATATCATATATTTCACTATTTTCTAAACAAGTTGTTGATTTTACAAGAGGGTTTGATTCAATGGATTTCACACAAAAAGACTCAAATCTCAACGATAATGGTTTCTATTCCAAAAAATTGTCAACAAATGATATTACATCAATTGTCCAAGTTTCAAAGTTTATGCATCAAGCAAATTTCATTCCTGCTGACAAGTGGCTATCCCTATATGCCATGTTTGTTGAATCCTCTTTCACTATTTTGGAGATGTTGAGACCAAACATGATCAATCAATACATTCCAGATTTTGACAACCTGGATTCTTTCGACACGGTATTGTGGGGAAACTATTTAAAAACAATACTTAGGATGGCATTTAGTAAACCGGCAGCCATTTGCCAGTTGTCGGAAATTCCAAGAAAAGGTTGTTACAATATCCTAAGTAATATGAGAGATAGAGCTGCACTTTGTGTTGCTGATATTTGGAATCAGTTAGGTTGGGAATCAATCGACGAAGACAAGGCTCGATTCCAAATAAATAGATTCAGTGGATTACAGGCAGAGTTTGTTGGTAACGAGGATTTCAGTATTTTACGTGAATTGATGATCTTCTGCTTCCAAAGAAACGATAAATGTCAAATTGTCGCCTCAAGAATACTTTGGTCGATTATGGCTTCCGAGTGGGTGATGAATGATAGTTTCGAGGAGTTGGTCAGCGAAACAATTGGTGGGCTATATGATATTTTCAACTCAGATGGTTATAAGCCAGCTGCTACGGAAATGAGAAATCTTATTATTTTGTTGAAAAAGACAGTGAGAGTTGATCCAGAAGATGAAGCATACAATGCTATTGTCACCTATGTTTCTCAAATCTCAGGATTCCTACATATTTTGAATGATTTGAGAAATGTTCCATCTAGTGATGAATTTGATGACGACAGGATGGCAGAAAAGTTGAATGTTTTAGGAGTGTTATTACAAGTAAACAAGCCCGAATTATTGTATCAATTCATAGATGATATGTATCAAACAAATATTGGGAAGAGCAATTTTGTTCAAGCCGCATTGAGCTTATCATTATTGGCTAATACTTATGATTGGTCATTACATTCATTGTTGCCTCCTTCAAATAGACCACGCTTTCCACAGCAAACTCCATTTGAAAGAAAAGAAGCATTATACAGATTGATTGGTCACAATTTCGCAAAGGGAAATAGCTTGGAACAAGCCGTAGAGGTGTACAAAGAATTGCGTGATGCATACGATAATATAACTCTAGACTTGAGAGGCTTGTCATATGTCAATGGTAAATTATCCAAGCTATACTCTGATTTGGAGAAAGTTGACAGAATCATGCCAGCATACTTTAAAGTCTCTTTTGTTGGGTTAGGTTTCCCGATTACAGTTAGAGGCAAGACTTTTATATACGAAGGTTTAGCCTTCGAACAATTGAGCTCAATTCAAGATAGACTTTCAAGATTACATCCAGGAACCAGAATTATCTTGAAGGATGATGAATACAACAAGTTTGTTGAGAAGGAACCAATGGGTAAATATTTATACATTGCTTCGGTCGATGCAGGCAAAGGATTTCAAGCTGAAACTTCGTTAGTTTCCTATAGTGCCAAAACTTATGTTCAGAATAAGACTTTGAGACATTTCACTTCTAATAGAAGGTTACCTGGTGCAACTGGCATTTTTGACCTATGGACTGAAGAGACAACCTATGAAACTCAAATCTCATTTCCCGCATTGATGAATAGAAGTGAAATCATTGACATTCTGACCAAAAAGTTGTCACCAATTGAAAACGGTTTCCGAGCAATCGTTACTAAAAATCAGGACTTGGCGAACATTGAATTATCAATATGCACAGCATTGAAGGAAAAGGAAGACACTCAATCCTTGTTCAATGATTTGTCAAGACAAGTTTCGGGAACGGTTGATTCCCCAGTGAACGGTGGTGTAGGTCAATATCGTGCATTCTTCAACGATGCAATGTATTCAACTCCAGAGCATTCAAAACATATTGAGCAGTTGAAAAACGCTTTCAATGAGTTGGCGATTATTTTGAACAGATGTTTGGAGTTGCATGGAAGGTTAGTTCCTCCTCAATTGAAAGCTTCGCATGAGTCATTGATGGAATTATACAGGAAGAACTTTGAGAACGAGATCGATCAGTTGCAGATCATCATACGTGATGTTCAACTCGGTAGTTACTATCAAATAGGTATGTCTGCTAATGGTGAATCGATTGAAATAGGTTCATCTTTCAATGGATTTACGCCATCGTTTTACAGTAGTGGATCGGATTCTGTTTTGTCAAGAACACATACTCGTAGTTCATATAATTCTGATGGAAGTTCACACCATTCA
Source organism: Peterozyma toletana (assembly GCA_003706045.2). NCBI lineage: Eukaryota > Fungi > Ascomycota > Pichiomycetes > Alaninales > Pachysolenaceae > Peterozyma > Peterozyma toletana. The sequence goes on along the minus strand of PPKG02000020.1, from coordinate 207,741 downwards.
TCTACTGCTCCAAGCACTGTTGCTCCAAGTTTTGCTCAAAGTAATTTATCATCTGGAAATCGTCGTAATCCTTTGCACTGGAGACAAAGTAGACAAAGCTAGGCGTTTTTATGTAGTTTTCTTTACGTTTAAACACTATATTTCCCACACAATCACCCCTTTTTTTGCGTTAGTAAAGACTTGAGTTGTGAAGATAAAAAGAATTTTGTGCTCTTAATAGTGTTCTGGAACAGTTACTGAAGCAGTTGATAGAATAAATCCTTTATTGCGATGAAATGATGACGCTAGCAGTAAGCTTTGCTCAAGAGCGAATAGATGTAAAAGACTAAGGAGCATCTCAGAAAAAACCATATATGGTAATTTCTCAATTTAGAATGCTGATCAATACACTTAAAAAAAGTTTTTTCTTTATCCAACAAGAACTCACCATCCATAAAAATCGGAATTAGCCAATAAATATAAGTAAAACTTGACACACAATCAAATATTACTCATCAAGCAGAAACAGATACAAAAATTATCTCAACAATGTTTAGATTAGCCACAAGATCAACAAGAACCGCTGTTCTTCCAATCACCTCTTTGAGATTACAACAAGCAAGATTGATTTCACAAACCCCATTCAGATTGAACATTTCATCAAACGCTGCTGTTTTGTCGAAGGAAGATGTATTTGCCAGATCTGTCCAGGTTTTGAAAGGTTTTGAAGTCAAGACAAGTGAGATTGCAATGGACTCAAAGTTCCAACAAGATTTAGGGTTTGACTCATTGGATGCTAATGACGCTTTGGTTGCATTGGAGGAAGAGTTTGATGTTGTATTTGACGATAAGACTGCCAACGAGATCAAGACTGTCGGTGAAGCAGTTAACTATGTTTTAGCCAATTACATCCCACCCCAACAAACACTTGATCACACTCTCCGTTAAGAGATTTTTTTTTTTGTTTAATGTGCGATGATTTCTGATGGCAGGGTCAAAGACCTCTTATTTATTTAAATTTTTCTTTCTTCTTTCGAAGTACACATCTCTTGTCAATATTGCTGAAAATAAATATCCGATTGTGTTCTGTATATGTTTATGTTTGGGAGCAATGCGAATTGTAGTTACTCTGTAGTGATCGTCTGGTTCAAACTTGTAATCATACCTTGTGAACTCTTACGTTTGAGATAATCATAAAGGTACCCCTCGCGTTTGAATTACCAACAGCTAAGTGATGGACCAAAAATAAACTTATCAAAGCATGTTACAGATCGTTAGCTATATACAAGGCAAGAAGCTCTAATACTATTCAATAACTATCACTTTTGGACAACCCGGACTGAGCTTTGCTGTTCAGTTAATTACCTCTAATCTGACTTATGGTTGGAAATTTCGGAATCTCACTATCATCTACAGGTACACCACCACTTACAGCGGTAAACTCCTTCATTATATCATCAAACATCTTATTCTTCATATCTATAACCTTCTTCTTATCGCCTTCAAATGTGATCGTCAAACTAGCAGGACACTTATTCAACTCGGCTTCAGTCTTGGTTTCAACCTTGAGAACAGAGATTGGTACACTTGGGTTATGAAATTGAATGGTTTGTAAATTGTTTTTCCAGAACCTTCTGGCACCCATATGTCCACCAGTATTTTCCTTTCTAAAGATCAAATCGATTGACTTGACATTTGAAGGTAATCTTATGGCTGAATTCGGATAGTTTGCGATGGCTGCTAATTTCGTGAGTTGCCTTGCAAGCCTTGTTTGTGGTAACTTAGTTGTTGACATGATACAGTGGCTTTCGATACTAGGTTTCTATTTATTTGATCTGATATATCGTTCAAAGATCCAATTATCCATGTTATGTTGAATTCAAAGTGAAAAATTGTTACGGTTGAAAAATCTATAAGTGGAACTACGGCATTTGGTACACTACCATCTTCTGTTTACATTCTTCTAGCGGCGGTTAAGGCAAATCAACCAATATGATAAGTCATAAAGAATTGTTCAGTAAGGTATATATCATAGTATAAGCATATCCAAAATGTCATCGAATACGTATTCACCAAATCCAATACGATTGCACCATTCACCTAACAAATCATTTCTACAGGAGTATTACAACATAGCAATAGGAACAAAGACACCACCTGTATCAATAGCAACAACAAGAAGAAGATCATCAGATGATTCAGGAATAAGCGAGTCGTCGTTGGCATCTTTGAACAACAAGCATTCTTATGCTTCAGGCTCTTCGAACAGTGGAAGTGCCAAAAAGTTGATACTGAAGTTCAACTCAGAGTCTAGGGTATCATCAGATACATCAAAGTCATCATGTAGGAGTGAAAAGTTGTTCAGTCCTATCGATAGAATAAACCAGGACTTCAAAAGTGTCACCAGTGCTAGTGTGTTTACTGGTGAGCTTGAAGCCTATGAGGATCAAGTTGAAACATTTGATTTCAAGAAATACGATGGTGTGTTCATCGATGAGTTGAGTGCTCATGCCAGTCGTTTGCAGGGGATAGGGAAAGAGATGAAAGAAGTAAGACGTTTCAACGATGAAATAAACACAGAATTAAATGATCTAATTGCTTTTTGTAACAGTCAGCTTGACCACAACGGGGTGAATCAGAACAGGCTTTATTCAACCATTCAAGAAAAACAATTCGAAACAGAAGACGATGATTTCCATAATTCAACACTTTTGACTACTATCCAACATCACAATGATTCATCTACCTCGTTGAATTCAATAGATTCACAAGTCGACATTGAACTCAACATGAAGATTTCCAATTTCATCAAACTAAATCAGCATAGGAATAACGATGACATATATAATGTTAGGCAGGTAATTGATAAAGGTTTGGATCTTATAAGGGACGACGGTTTAAATGGGAAGATGAACGGTTACGACAAGGTACTTGTCAATGAGTTTTATGCTTTGGTTGAATCGTTCACACAATAAGGCTGTTTGTTTTACCCTTGGGCATAGTTCAACATTTTTCTTTTTTGATGCTATTGATTCTATTAAATTTGATCTCAAACAATACATATATATACATGACAAAAGTGGAAGAGAAACCATTGAAAAACACCGAAAACAGAAAAGAACACTTTGAAGAGGAAAAAAAAGACATTATTCAAAGCTGAACTGTTTTTGCCCTGCAGTGCCATCAGTGGCGATAAGAACTCAGACAACCTTTGGAGCCAACGACACAATCTTGTTAAAATTCTTCTCTCTTAACTCTCTTGCGACCGCCGAGGATATTCTTGTTCCAATAGGCTCGTCGTTCTTGTTCAACAACACACAAGCGTTATCATCAAACTTGATGACAGTACCATCGCTCCTTCTGATTTCCTTCTTCGTCCTTGTAATCACAGCTCTGACAATATCACCTCTTTTGACTTTATTCTTCAGAGATCCACCCACTTGGTGAATATCTATTGATTTGGCCTGTTGCACAACACAGACTATTCTATCACCGACAGAAGCAAAGTTCTTTGGGTTCTTTCCCAAAACTTTGATGCATTCTACCACTCTTGCTCCTGAATTATCTATAACGTTTACTAATGACTTCAAATAGATCATTATTGGGATGTATGGCCTGTTCTGTGTTGAATATATATCCTTTTTGCACAAATATTGTAATACTCAAAACCTACCCTTTGTCTTTATGTTGTTCAACTGAAGATTTCTCACACCTTGAAAATAAGGTAGTGCGCGCAAATACCATATTTGTGTATGGGTGTTGTATGTGTGGGTTTATAGATGTATAAATTGTAAAAGATGCACTACTTAGGTGGCTTTTAACTATTGCGCCTACCTTGAGCAAAGCAAAGGAAAAACTTGAAAAAAACTCATTGAGTATGTAAAGACAAGTAGTATGATTTATGATCTGTTAAGCATTTGATACGAATATTTGAACGTGTACATCAGTCATTTGATAAATAATTTGTTTGCTTTTGCCTATTTCAAAGAATCATCGAAGCTATAAGCTGCAAGAGAATTATTCAGCAGTACGTGCAAGTGATCAGTAAACGCTTATACTACATCTACATTTGGTCAACAAGCTTCAAAATCAGGAACGTGAAATTTGACTTCATCAATAAGGCGTTAGTTATCAAAACACGATGGTCTTGTTCAAAATATTATTTATCTTCGTCACATTGTTAGGCTTCTCATATTCAGATGTCTCTATATCCTCACCTGGAACAGGTAAAACATATTCTGGATCATCAGGCACGGTGACCATTCCAGTGCAATGGGTTGACTCAGGAGCATCTCCTGATTTGGATAAAGTCACTTCATACACCTTCATGTTATGCACAGGCCCAAATTCCAACATTGATGGGTTTTTAATGATCGCCGATGCAGTTTCTGCCTCAAAAATTGATTCGAACTCATACTCGGCAGAGTTTGATGCCAGTGCATCTGCTGATGGTTTATTTTATATCCAGGTACACGCCTTCTTTTCTACCGGTAATACAATTCACTACACGAATAGATTCACGTTGAAAGATATGACAGGAACACAGAAGGCCTCAGGCTCAGGATCATCCCCAACAGGGCAAACCACAATTGCTGGATCAGCAGCAACCACATCAGCGATCGATTCAAAATCATTTAGTGTACCATATACTTTGCAAACAGGTTCCACAAGATATGCCCCAATGCAACTACAACCTGGTTCCACAGTCACTGTAAGCACTTGGTCAAGAAGATTTGCAACTAGCAGTGTTTCGTACTACTCAACATATCATACGTATCCTGTTGTATTGAGTACTATAACACCAGGTTGGAGTTATACAATGGAATCTCTGGTCAACTATGCAAGCCCTGCTTTGCAACCAAGCGAGAATGGTGGTTGGTACCTGGCAAGTGAACGGTTGTCTGGTGCTTCGTACTCATCTGTTGATGTTGCTACGAGCTCTAGCGGTGCTAAGAAGAGAAAGAGATGGGATATTGATTAAGCTGTTGCTGTTGCTTTTGTTTGATTTGCTATAGCCATGTGCTTACTTTGACATCTGTACCTATCAATTACTTTTTGAAGGTCTCTCTGTTCTTTTACCGATCCCATATTTTTTTGCTTATCACATTTTATAAAAAAAAGCTATGGGATGATCTTTGTATTTATTGCATCCGTCTTTCATATGTAACGCTATTTTCAACAAGAAAAACTGTTTTAGATTCACTATTCTCTACTGCTGACTGAATAGTTCAAAAGGATAATTTTATTATTTTGTGTCGCCTACACATAGGTTACACATTGGTATCAACAATCATTAATAAATCAAATCAAGTCATGGAAAGACTTCAAAATCAAACCATCTTGAAGCACAAAAATTGACATTTATATACCTGCCAGGCATCGATAATAGTTCAGTAAAAAATTTCGCTACACTTGTTGGAATACTTGACCAATCCAACTATCAGACTCTCGTTGATATTTTCACCAAAATCAATAGAGTCCAACACTCTGACACTCAAATCATCATTGATTTTACCTATGACCTCGTAGTAGTTACCAATACTTGTCAATTTTGATGATAGATTAGCAGATATCTGAAGATTGATATTGCCACTGCTTGATTGTGATGGTGTTGATATAATTGCTGAATCAGATGTGCTTGACTGTAATTTACCAATTATACGAACAACTTTTCCTTGAAACTGTTGAAGCAAAGTGTGATCTACTCTAATATTTGATGTGTCCATTATAAGTTTGATTGGTTTGTCGCTTCAAAGGTCCTGTATTCTTTGGTATACTTCAATGTAACTAACGTGTTTATAGACTTTCTCGCGTCTTGAATTTTGTTTTTATGTACAACTTTTTGAAAAATTGAAAAAATCGAATATCTCATACACCAAGATCTGAAGTCATGAAGTTTACTGACCAAACTGTAGCGATATAGGTCTAGCAGCATTACTCAGAAGTGACCATGTCATCAGTTCAATCAGCTGCAACTGCAATGGAATTTTTGCGATCTTCGTGCCTCCATTATGTCGAACCTAGTATGATTTGTTGGATAAAGGCTAAGTAAGACCCTCACTACCATCGTTCTTTTCTTTGGAACTTGAATACAAGTAGAAGTGATAACAAATTAGTGTAGAAAATGACTGTATCGTTGTAGCCATGGTCTTGAATGCTTTCATTGTGACGGAAGGTGCTAGAGTGAAAGCATCTGTGAGAAGAAAGAAGAATAAAAAACGGGTCAAATCTCTGGAGATGATGAAGCCAAAGCGATATCCCATAGAAAAGGAAACATCGTTCGTTCTTTTGGACACATCTTCTTGCGAAAAAGTACCGGCCCATAACCAGTTTCTTTCTTGTCTATTGTCTCGGAGCTCTCTCAGAAGCAAATGTTTTCCACCTAAAAATCTCCCTGGTCGGGTCTATCAATTGTGTCGAATGAATGGAATAAATCTAAACTAAAACAACTCTACTATAATATACACTGCAGCATCTCAACAAAGATTGAAGCCTTTTAATGGTTATGTTGGTACTGCTAGGATGATAGGCGTGGATGTAATCACATTTTCGAAGAGCTAAACATCCGTCACTCGGCCAAATTTCTTCTTTTGTCAAGCACTTTGCTCTTCTGGATCAAATATAATCTATAATCCACCACTGAGTTGTTTTAGCTCACTCTTGCTACAAAGATCCCATAATTGAGGTTTTATGATGATATTTGTGCTCAAATCCCTAATATTATCGTAAAGTTGTAGTTGCGTAGTGTCTTAAGTTGGGAAAGGACAAAAAAACGATCTGCACAAATTAAGCTATAACTAACTCATTTGAAAACACACTCACTCATCAAAAGATCCAATCCAAGAGTACAGATTGAGCCATGGGAAAGGATTTGTCTAGAATTAGACTCCATTTCAGAAAATTTGTTTTCAGGTTGAAAAACAACCAACTTTCGTTGAGTCTAGCGGTACCTTTCCTATATGTGTTGTCATTCGTCTTGGTATACAGATATATCCAATCTCATACATATACGGAAGATGACCAATTTTATTTGCTGGACGATGCAGAAGATGGGCCAACAATAGCAGGGCAGATTGTTGATGAGCCGGAGTACGAGTTCTTCGAGAACAAGGCAGATTCGATAATGTTACCCATTGCTCCATACAAGCACATCGATGAATTCCCGGATCAAAGAGCATCTCAGTTGATCTATTTAGACCATGTCAGATACAAATTGGAACAGTCTTTGAAATCGGGTAAAAATGAGCCACCCTTGTTGGATTTTCACTGGAAGGATTGGGTAGACCTCTCGTACTTGAACGAGATAGTCAAAGAAAATCCCACTTGTTTCATTGCTGGTGTGTTGGGACAAAATGTTAGAACTGAATGGCCAGGTTGTATAGATAAACCTAAGAAGGAGCGTGATCTGAACTCGTTGAACTTTTATTTCACTTCGCCAGCGAAAGAACACGAGTCAGAATTCAGATTGCTGTTAAGAGGTAAATCATACTTACACTCACTGGCACCAATCCCATCAAAATTAGCTTTCTTGGTTGGAGAATTGGCATTTGTTGTAAAAACAAAATCAAAGGTTGATCTTTTGAACGGTAACATGATCAACGACTTCATCAAGACGAGGTTGGAAGAGGCTTCATCCGTGGCCGGTGTGACCTTAACAGAAAGTGATGTGATCAATCAGCCAATTTCAGCAGACTCTATAATGAATAGTATATCAAGAGCAATGGGTAGACCTTTGAAAAAAGCAGATGCTCCAGCATCAAAGTACGTTGATGCCAGTTTGCAAGATTTCGTATTACAACCAAGTAAGAAAAAATCAAAAGAAGCATCAGCTGCTGTAAGAGCTGGTTATAAATACTTTCATGAACTCTTAGTCAAAAATGAAAACGATTATCAATTTGAGGCAAAGTACGATTGGAGATTCTTCACAAAAACTTTGGATAAGCAAAGACATAGAGCTGCATTACATTATACTGTTCGTGCATGGCTCAATGTCTGTTCAAGTTTAGGTATTAATTCCATATTAGCAGATGAATCATTACTATCTTGGAAGTTCAATGGACTTGCTGGTGTTTTTGAGGAAACTGTCACTTTCAACTTACCAGCAAAGGATATTGTCAGGTTAGTCACATTCAATAATACTTTGATCATCGATGACCCTTTCGAAGGTACAGGGACCTATTTTATCGATGTTTCGCCGTTTTATTTACAAAGGGCAAGAAACTGTGATGAGAGCAAATCACCAGACACAGTTGATGCAAGGTTCATTGATACCAGGACCGGTATATATATTCAATTATCAGGTCTATTAATTGGTGATAGTGATGTTCCACAATTTTTGTTGGATGAGTTCCCAGAAGAAAATCGTGATTCATTTGTCAACAAAAACGACGGTGGCTTTTATAACACAAGAGACATTCTTCCCTTGAAAAGAACGCTATTCGAAGGAAAGGTTGCAATTGTACCAGGAAATGCATTGAAACTCATTGATCAAAACTTCCACGACAAATCAAAAACTGGCAAGTATGGAAATGACTACTGGTTTCAAAATCACTTGCGTCTTTGGGTTGCCCAATCAAAATGTCAATACGTTCCGCAGGAGGATCTTCGTATTTTCAAAATGGGTGGTTCCAGTTTTATTGGTGCTTGCCATGACGATCTGATTTTGAAAGAATACGAATGGACCAAACTGATTACCCTCAATAGGTTAAAGGAACTGAATGCGGGTGAGCAATTACTGTTTGGCTTGAATGATGAAAGCGAACCATTTTACCCTGACTATTGGCTAAGTGATAGAGTCAATGAGTTGCACGAGAGATATGGATATCAGTTGCCATAAAGCACTTTACAAGAACACTCTGAGTTGTCAGAACAATAATACGTTTAGTCAATCAAGCAATAGTGTGTACCACGAGAAGTAGTTGATCTCTATGGAGATTGTGCTTAACGTCACTTAGAAGATCCTGTGGTTCGAAAAAAGACGATTTTTGTTAATGGCTTGCTCTATTGTCATAAGTTTTTTTATTATTGTCTGTATTTATTTCTGTTTTTCAGTTCAAATCAAGTTGTTAGTATCATTTTACTGTTATTCATATCATGGTAATCATCAATCAAAGTTCATTAAATTCACATAACACCCTCCTTCAATCATACTTATATATTTAGCTACTAATACAAATAGTTTTTCGAGTCAACTTTCAAGCTTTCATTTTCTTGAATTTGAACTTGAAACTTTTGAGATCATTAGTCACCTTCTCGCTTCCTTTCAAGTTCAGCTCGTCACTTTTGAAGAAAGAAAATTTTGTCCCATTGATCTCTTCAAATAGACTTATAATCAGATGGTTGTCATCACCCTCCTCATTTTGCTGTTCGGATACGACCTTAAGCTGGGAATTCTGCCTGAATGCATTCAAGGAAAGAAAACCTTCTTCCTTTCGATCACTTTTAGACTCGTAAACTTTTCTCTTGAACTCCTCGTCGTTGGTTAGAAATTCTAGATCTTCTTTCCAATTGTTGTCCTTAATCATCTCAATCAATTTATGATGCTGAAAATAATTTGTGAAATTTCTGGTCAAATTTGGATCGTTGTGCATGATGTTATTCACCAACACTTTGAAATATTTCTCAGACTCTTCGATTTGTGGATTTTGTACAATCAAATCGACAATAGAAAAGAATGTCAATGGAACTTTTTCCCTGTTCAACTTTGAAACCCATCTTTCAGCATCTTCAATGTTTTTCGATGATGTGATCGCTAAGTCGAAAACATATGAATCTTTGTAATACTTCAAGTTAAACTTTTCGAAAAAATCTTTCATAATATGTTCAATGATTTCAGTTTTCCTTCCGGAATTGGTTTTGAATAGAATCTTAGCAACGATAATGCTCAAAATGTCCGGTTTCAAATTTTTAGTGTTGAAAGGATGGTATTTCAAATGCAAAGTTTCAGCAAGTTTAGGATTTTTTAACTCAATATCCTGAATTCTGAAAGCTTCATCTCTAAAGAGCTTATATAGCATGACCAATTTTTCGTCATTCAAACCTCCGTGAAATTCTAAATATTTGACAACATTAGCATACATGCAAACTATTGATTCGAAGCTGGGGTATTCGAATCTCTGTAAAGATTTATCAACTCTGGCTTGTGGTAATTCAACTTTGGTAAATAAAGTAGAGGAAACATGATCATCATAAAGGATTGATAACAATCCCATATTTTTCAAAGTCTCCTCTCCCTTGGAATAAAATGAAATGAAGTATCCAATAAAAACCTTGATATCCCGTGTTGACAACTCTGATCTTCGAAAGAGTTGCAAAACCAAATTGTTCAATTTGTCAACAGTAGCATTATCCAAGTCTTTCGTGGGCGATGATTTCTTGTACATTGTTATGTATTTCTGTATCATGTTGATGGTAGCTGTGAATGAACGGTTTTTGGAAAGATGCTTAATGATCAAAAGCAACATCTGTTGGTTTATTGGAATACGTTTCTTGGCCATCTCTTGGAGTAATTTTGATGCTGTTGAAATGCCATTTGCCTTTAAATTGTACATCATTAATAGTGAATAGAATTTGGATAAAACTAGTTGTTTGGAAATTTTCTTTTTGTTATCCCTCTCAAACTTTGAGTAGAAAAGTTCCAAATGTAACTTTGCAGATTCAAGGTTACCCATTTGCAAATAATTTTCAAAAATCTTGGAAATCATTGAGTATGAATATCTCATTTTCAAGTCTTCGGGATTTTGGATGTTATAAATTTTATTTTGTGGATTCGTGATTGGTAATTTCGCATTTCTCAAAACATAAAGGTCTTCGTTATCACCTAACCATAATTCATAGACTAATTTGTTCAATGGAGACCGCTCGCTAATCAATACTTTCGAGTTGAGAAGTCTCAAAAACCAATATTTATAATCAGTTGATGGGATTATTGAAATCAACTTTGCCAAAACTGATGATTCAATGACAATAAACCCTCTGGGTGTAGTGATGCTGATCTCTTGTAATAGTTCAAACAAAAGCTCAACTTCCTTCAATTTGTTCTCAGCTGAGCCTGGCGAGTCCAATATGTTTCGAATATATTTAGAAAACTCCAAGTCAACTTCGTACCGGGAAATATCATTGATATACAAGAGTAAACAAAATTTCAAATGATGATCATCTTTTAGCCGATGGTAAAGGGGATTGTATAAATATTCTTTGAACCCTACTGGATCATTCCTGAAAAGATCTTCTCTTGTACCATTCAATAATTTATAAACATTTCTTGGCTCGTGTAGTATTCTCGAAGTAGTAAAGGCGATCATATCTTCAAACAACTCAACCTCCTCTGCCGTAATCTTCTTGGCACGCCTTATTTTGGCGACAGGAAGTTTCGATGTAGTTCGGGCTCTTGTTGTATGCAGCTGAAGTGGTTTCGATAAGTTGATCGGGTCCATAGGTATCAGCATAGTTGATGATTCATGTTCATTGAAGGTCGATGAGGAAAAGCACCTATAGTAATTGCATGGGTTGTTGGGTACTAAAAGTGTTGGTTTTGTTGACAAGACGGTGGGCACTATATACATATTGGTACGTCCATTCTTGCAGATGAATCTAGGTCCAATTCTACTCGAAATCATTGAGATCCTGAGAGAGTTTGGTGTAGGAGCCTTTAACTATCATCGAAACTTTTCACTTTAAATGAAAAATAAGGCTTTTGGGTGGGACCGCAAAATGAGGGCTGTAAGATATTGCTCTATTATACACTGTTCACTCAACAGAATAATAACGTCTACCACACGTAATGATCAGACAAGGAGGGCATGAGATCGGAATAAACTGACAAGCGTATAGTAGCCTCAAAGAAATACACAGGTCACAAGAACATTTTACAGTTTTTTCTTTTACTTTTTTATCATCTGCTCAAATCAATTAAAGATTGTGAGATTTTCTTGAACACATCAGTGAACATCAGTGTTCAGCTCAGCATCAAATATCACGGCGTTCGTTCTTCAAACAAAGTTGAAAAGCGAACAGCCATCCAGCAAATTGGGGCCGTCCAATAACAACCAGTGAGCCAAAAAAGCCACTAGTCGCAAGCAATATATCATCATTTTCAACAAGTTATTTGAGCAATAAACATATTTGAAAATTAACAACAAGAAGTTTCCAAAAACTATGATAGACCATTTGTTTTGAAGACAAACCCCGGATGGTTCTGGTAAAAGGCAAGAACCATGTACGATTAATAAGAGTTTGATCTTCTGGTCGACGAAGGAAAGGAAAACAATAAAAAACTCGAGGAAAAAATTTGTGGATTTATTCCCTTATTTATACTCCTGCGCATTGAGTAAGTAAGTAAGTAAATCTAGTGACAGAATAAAAAATGATATGGAGGCCGGGTAATCCCTTTTCAGGACTTTCAGGACTTTACCTGATTTTGCACTAAGTAACAAGATGAGCAAAGCTTGGAACAGAAGATATTCCAAGTCGGTACTGATTATAGCCCAAATGAGTGCACAAGTAATCAAATAAGGTAAACAAAACCATAGACGAATAAATTGATGGATGAATAAGTAGGGAAGGGGGTAAATTGATAAGTAAGTAGGTTGATTAATGAACTGATAAATAAATAGATGATAAAATAAATAATTAAAAAAATAAATAAGTAAAAAATAAATAAATAAATAGATAAATAGATAAATAGATAAATAGATAAATAGATAAATAGATAAATAAATAAATAAATAAATAGATAAATAGATAAATAGTTAAATAAGTAAGTGAATATGGTGAAGAGATTTGAATCAAGTTTTTATCAGATTCATTAAGTTCAAGAACTCAAGAATCTCATCAAAATCCTTCGACTCATTGATATAGATATCGTTATTAAACTTCTTGAGAAATTCCTCTTCGAAAACTTCACAAACCTTTTCAAATTTCATCATTTTTTCTAATACTTTCACCTTACTGATCAACTCCAGCAATTCTTTGTTTTTTCTTCTTCCAAAACTTGAAAATTGGTGATAATTGATGTCCCAATGAATCAAAGTGATATTAAGATGGGTTGCTTGATTTCTAAGTATCCTCAAATCTTGGAATTGCTTCGGGTCGCTTATCAACATGAACACCCTCGTGTTTGATGATGATGATGATTCACTGTTTCTGTTGAAATTGTTGATAAATTTGTCAAATGAATATCGATTTTTATCAATTTTGACGAAATTTGACAGCAGGTTAGCTTTTAGGTTGTTAGTATCGTTGTCGATTGAGAATAGTTTCAAAATAGGCAATCTCTCAATATTGAGTCCATGTTTCAACACGAGGCTATCATGTATCATCCTTGAATACTTCAGATTATTCTCAAGATTGAGAAAGTCCCAACTTTGATTTCTTATGATGCCAATCTTTCCAATCTTTAAATTATCAATCTTATTTATGTTCATGATTAAAGCATGGTCAACGGCAAAACATTTCTGATAGATCTTCTGTAAAATAATCAATGGTTGAAATCCTGAGTTCTTGAAAATTGAGTTGAACAAGTTTTCCGATTTCTTATCGCCATCAACTTTAAAAAATGGATAATATATCTGATTCAAGATCTTGAATAAACATGCATTTACTTCAACGTTGTACTTCTTGAGCATCCTCTTCATATTAGCTCGAGTTTCCTTTCCTGTAAACTTCAACATTATGTTCAAGCGATCAACTTCAGATTCCAAAATGGGTAATTTTTGGTTCCACTTCTCTGCGATCAATCTATCATCTAACTTGAGCGGCAGCAATTGACTTATTGTTTCATTTAAACAAGATGGTACTGATTTTCTTTGGAAAAGAAGGTCATCGTGAATTATGAATAAAAAGTTATATGGGTTTGAGTTTAAAGATTTACCTACATGTGTAATCTTTCTTAATTCTTGATCATATGTGTTGAATATCAGATCAGTTGAAGTAGGTTGTATCAATTGTTGATATTTCAGAGTAACTTTAGATGAAATTGGTCGTCTCAAAACATTCAAATAAGTGAACCTTATTGAACGTCTCGTCATACTATAAAAGATCAAGATGATGAGGCAAAGTGGTATCAAGTTTTAGTATTAGTTGATCAAGAACCTTTTTCAGTCCCAGTTCCTCTAAAATGAGCTTTGAGATAGGATAACTGACTAAAGTCGTGTATTTTGTATGCTCAAATCAATGTTTCAAATCCCCTACTAGGTGTTGGTTGATTGATAAACAAACACCTTCCTTGAAAATTTTGAGAAGGTTCAAGAATGTGTTATTGTCATTATGATGATAAATACTATGTTGATAAGCGTTAAGGCTCGACAAAATTTCAATTTCAAGGAAATTCGATGCTTTTTTAAACTTTCGGTCGAATTTGTTCTTTTTACAGATTTACATGGCAGTATTATTGTTTCGTAACTTTCCATCCTCTCATTGGTATACCAGTTTAAATGTGCTTTCTATATAAGTATGTCTAGCTAGTAGTCGTAATAATTGGCACAAAAAGAAAAGAAACTTCTAGTATACAACGTTAAAGCAAGATACCATTTCTGATCAAGTTTCATAAAAATGATTATCTTCTGTAGTTGCTGTTATTATTACCATAAGGTCTTCTGTTATTTGGTACAAATGAAGTGTTATTGCTTGAGTTATTGTTGCCGTTATTGTTTCCATAGTTTCTGTTTCCTCTATCATTTTTTGAAACATTTGGTCTTTTCAGATTTGGCAGAGGCACGATCCTTCCTGAATTTTTTGGTAATATTCCTGAGCGCTTATTTAGCTTAGCTGGTTGGTTGGGCCTTATACGATCGATCAATTGCGAACGGTTATTGTATGGTTGCTGGGGCCTATTGACATTGTTATATGATTGTTGAGGCCTATATGATTGGGAATTGTTCTCACGACGTTTGAAAGGTGGTATTTTTGCACTGTTGTCCGATTGTTTGTAGTTTCCATCATCGTCAAACTTTCTTTTTCTAGGTTGGGTAGGAATATGATCCCCATCATCGTACAAATTAGCTGTAAACTCTCTTTCATTCGACGAATAGTTCTCATCATTTTGAATATTGTTGTTTCCCTTTGCACTATGACTTCTGAAATAGAGATCTCTCAACTCCCTTGGCAAATTGTTCCCCGAAAATCCACTCCCATCGATGTTTGGTGTTTTACTACTTCTGTATTGACGACATTCGTCGCCATAATGATCTTTTCTGCCACAGTTATAACAGTAGGAGGGAGGCAACTTGTTTGGGTTTGGCTTTTTGGTGAGGGTCAAATAGCTTCTCCAAATTGATGGACATCGTTCGTCTGAATGGTTTGTTGATTCACAAAGTTTACAGAAAGTTCTTCTTGACTTTTCAGTACACGTTCCCTTGAAGTGGCCCTTTTTGCCACAATTAGCACACAACATCGATTTCGGACAGTGGGTCTCGTAATGGTCGTCGACCAGTCCACATGCATGGCAAACAACAACCTTACATTTGTTTCTGATATGGCCTCTTCTATGGCAGTTAGAACATATTGGGCCTGTCACGGTGTCTTGCTTACCGAAATAACGGCCTTCACCTCGCAACTCTACCAACTCGTCAGCATTATCATTAACCTGATCCAATGAAAAGGCGACCGTTTGAGTCTCTGGAAATGTATAATTGGACTTAGTATATTTCACTTCAGCCTTTGGCGTCAATGCTTCTTCTTGGTGGCCTGCGCCACCAACTATCACTATTTCTTCGCTGTCCGTCATTATTCAAGTGTTAAAAACTGAGGAAGTTAGTCTGTTATGATCAACTGATATGAAGCTATTGTCAATTGGTAGATGTTGATTCAAAATCCATCTATATCACCTTTTAAACTTTTTTGATCTTTTTTTTTCAACAGACTCAATTTTCTCAGTTTTTCTGAGTTTTTTTTTTTCTTATGTCCTTGATTACTTTCCAAATATATTGTGAGACGGAAAGCTGTTGAATGTATTCTTATTCGTGAGTCTCATATGCATTGGATACAATAATTTGATCTAACTTCATCTCTGATTCTGCAAAAGAGCAGTTAAAATGAAGCAGAGTTTAGAGGTATTATCTGCCAATTTTTATACAAATGAGGAAATATAATTGCCTTTAGCGTGTAAATAGTTGTGAACATTTTTTTTTTTTCGTCCTCACTATGACTGAACCTTCACAAAACCAATCTACTTAAACATTTCGAACTTGATCTAAAAGAAGCATCAGTTTAGGATCTAAATTATCAAATGTCTCAAGAAGAAATTGTTAAACCAGTTGCTGAATTATCAGTCTCTGGTGCAAAGCCAAAAGCTGCTCCAAAGAAGGAGAAGAAGGCTAAGGAAGGCCAATCTACTAGACCTTTAATCATGACACCACAACCTGATTTCATTGAGGAAAGAATCAAGATGTACGATGCTCTCAAGGCAATTAAGGATGCTGAGTATGCCGCAAAGGAAAGAACCCCAATCAAGATCACTTTGAAGGATGGTACAGTCAAGGAAGGTACTTCATACGAAACATCACCTTTTGGAATCGCCAAAGATATTGGTAAATCATTTTTGGAAAGACAAGTCATCTCCAAGGTCAATGGCACATTGTGGGATTTGGAAAGACCATTGGAGGGTGATGCTACTCTTGAATTTCTTGATTTTGATACCCCAGAAGGTAAGCAAGTCTTTTGGCATTCTTCCGCTCACGTCTTGGGTGAAGCTTGTGAGTGTCACTTAGGTGCTCATTTGTGCTTTGGTCCTCCAACAGACGACGGTTTCTTCTATGACATGTCCATCGACGATGGTAAAACTGTTGTTTCTCAAGCAGATTTCAAGAATTTGGAAGATGTTGCCAAGAAAGGAATCAAGGAAAAGCAAAAATTCGAAAGATTAGAGATGACTAAAGAGGAGTTAATCGAGATGTTCAAGTACAGTAAATACAAGGAGACTTACATTAGAGAAAAGGTTCCAGATGGCACTTCGTCTACCGTTTACAGATGTGGTCCTTTGATTGATTTATGTCTTGGTCCACATATTCCACATACTGGAAGAATTAAGGCTTTTAAAGTTTTGAAGAATTCTTCATCATATTTCTTGGGTGATTCTAAAAATGATTCTTTACAGAGAGTTTATGGTGTTTCCTTCCCAGACAAAAAATTGATGGATGCTCATATCAAGTTTTTAGAAGAGGCTGCCCAAAGAGATCACAGAAAGATCGGTAGAGAGCAAGAATTGTTTTATTTCAACGAGATGTCACCAGGTTCATGTTTCTGGTTGCCACATGGTACCAGAATCTACAACACTTTAACCGATTTGATGAGAACAGAATATAGAAAGAGAGGATACGATGAAGTCATCACACCAAACATGTACTCCACAAAGTTATGGGAAACTTCCGGTCATTGGGCCAATTACAAGGAAAACATGTTCTCTTTTGAAGTTGAAAAGGAAACTTTTGGTTTGAAACCAATGAATTGTCCGGGTCATTGTTTGATGTTCAAATCAAGAGAAAGATCATACAGAGAGTTGCCTTGGAGGGTTGCTGATTTTGGTGTTATCCATAGAAACGAATTTTCAGGTGCTCTTTCTGGTTTGACAAGAGTTAGAAGATTTCAACAGGACGATGCCCATATCTTCTGTACACAAGATCAGATTGAAGACGAAATCTCAGCCATTTTCAACTTCTTGGAGTTCGTCTATGGTATTTTCGGATTTCAATTCAAAATGGAGTTATCTACAAGACCAGATAAATTTGTTGGTGACTTGAAAACTTGGGACAACGCTGAAAAGAAATTAGAAAATGCGCTTAACACATGGGGTGGTAAATGGGAGTTGAACCCAGGTGATGGTGCTTTCTACGGGCCAAAGATTGACATTGTCATCAGTGACGCTTTGGGTAGATGGTTCCAGTGTGCCACTGTTCAATTGGATTTCCAATTGCCTCAAAGATTTGAATTAGAATACCGTACAAAGGATGACAAAGAAGATGCCACAACAAGGCCTGTCATGATTCATCGTGCCATCTTGGGTTCAGTTGAAAGAATGACTGCAATCTTGACAGAACATTTTGCTGGTAAATGGCCATTTTGGTTGTCTCCAAGACAAGTCCTTGTCGTACCAGTCGGTGTCAAGTACTTTGATTATGCTTCAAAACTCGTTGCTGACTTGAATGAAGCAGGATTCTATGCCGATGCTGAGTTGAGTGGTAACACCTTAATGAAGAAGGTTAGAAATGGTCAAATGTTGAAGTATAACTTCATCTTTGTTGTCGGTGAAGACGAAATGGTGAATGAAACGGTTAATATTAGAAATAGAGATTATCCAGAATTACAAGAGAAGAATGAGGCTCAACCTATAGCCACTGTTCTTTCTCAATTGGCTAAATTAAAGGCTGAGAAAAGAAATGATAACCTTTTAGTTTAAGAGTCTTTGAATTTCTTATGAATCATTTTGTATTCTTTTTTCTACTTCTATATATTGAACTAGTTTAGCTTTTTACTTTGAATAAAATGCACCTAATATACTTATGATACCAACAAACTTGTAGTACCTCTCAAAGGTTTTACCAAACAAAGGATTTCTAAACCTACAAAGGATTTCTAAACCTACAAATTTGAGGCAGAAGCAGCAACCAAAGCAACAGGAAATCTCTTTTTCTCAGCCAGTTCATCAACAGTGACATCCTCCCCATAATTTGACCATGTCGAGTATTCAAAGTTATCATTGCTATAGAAGGTAGCCCTATTATACTTGGTCAACTCATAACCATGTTTCAACCTATAAACCAAGTCTGGATTGGATGTGAAGTATCTACAAACACCAATCATAGTTCTATCAAAGCCCTTTGCTAAATCAGTTCTGATGTTTTGATAACCTTCTTCTCTATCGCCAAGATAATTACCAGCTCTGATAATGACACCGTGCCAGATCTGGTAGATCCAGTCGTTTGACTTCAAAGCTGCCAACTCTTCGGTCGCTTCTGGTTTTGAGTCAACATTACCATTCACTCTTGGTTCGACAATGGAAATGTATGCCAATTTGTCGCCGGCATTGAATCTTTGTTGTAGTTGTGACAACAAGTATCCTTCGTATACAATTGGATGAACAGGTTCATCCTCAGCCTTCATACCTGCAAATCTTGCCCAAGGCGAGAGTCTGATTGACAATTTTTCAGCACCAACTTCCAGGATCAACAAATCAATTATTTCCAATGTTAATCTTGAACGATTTTCAATGCTTCCACCATACTTATCGGTTCTCTTGTTTGATGATGGCTGCAAAAATTGATCAAGAAGGTACCCATGAGCGTTGTGCAATTCGACATAGTCAAATCCGGCAACATCAATAGCCAACTTAACGGCTTTAACATAATCCTGTTTCATAGATTCAATATCATCAATTGACAACTCGTGGATATCCAAACCTTCCAACTTGGCAGCCAATTCGGCATCTTCATCTTGCCAAACCTTTGAAGGTGCAATGATTGGTTTGCCCAACCTCTTCAACTCCTTGGGATCGGCCATTCTACCCAAGTTCCATAACTGGCAACTGATAAAAGTACCATTCTCATGAACCTTATCGGTAATGATCCTCCACAGTTTGGCTTGGGTCGAATTGTAGATACCTGGAGCGTTTTGCATACCTGACGCACCTTCAGAGATGAACGTTGCTTCAGTAACAATCAACCCACCGTTGTTCTGCGATCTTTGGTCGTAGTAAGTCAACATGAGATCTGTTGGAACCCCATCAATGGTGTTTCTCAATCTTGTTGTTGGTGGGTAAAATATTCTGTTCTGCAACGTATTTTTACCCACTTCAAGTGGTTTGAATAATTTTGTTGAACCCAACTCATAAAACTCCTTTCCCTTTCCTTCCGTAGCTGATTCGATTGACATTTTGTGGTTTTGAGACTGTATGATTGATTTATATACCTGTATATCCAACTCTTCGAATCTGCACCTTCTGGAGTGAAAGAAAAGCAGGATCAACCTCACCTCTTATATACTTTCCAATGATTAGTAATGGATACGGAATGAAAAGGTTTCATTATCACGTGAGAGATATTCATTTCAAGAGAGATAGTGTTATCCATTGAATTGAACTGAACTTGTCCTTTTAGATCGAAGGGCTGATAATCCCATTGAGTTCACATCTAACCCCATTGAATTCAAAGCAAGAAACCAAATGCTTTGGTGACCAATTGATTCAGGTAACTTGTATGAAGTGTATGCGTAGTTTTTCATCAATTTCAAGTTCCGATCAGCTGTATAAGACGGAAAAGCCACACCAGATGGGCATTTCTGGCATTCTTTTTATATTTCCAACAACGTACGAGTGATTGTTGATTTGGCTTTTCTCAATAAAACAAAAGAATGAACAATGTGGTAGTCGAATAATAAAAAAGAATCTGGTACGATCTTGGAATTGCTATGTTTTTTTTTTTTTTTTAAAACATCTTGAGTCCATTCTAACAGATAATTGTGTGGAGTATCAAGCCCGAGATAAATTCACCACTGGAATGAAATTCCACCACTGTCTTATTTTTCCATCTTTTGATACTAGTGCTATTAATCCTGTTACCTAGAAACCTTTGCAAACTGATCTGTCTTGGCCACGGTAGTCAGCATTTCAGCAAACGTTGAACAAAGTGCAACATTGACGTTGCACAAAGAACACTGGAGTATTGAAAATTTCACGATTTCACCACCAACCATCTTTGAATGTTCTTTTGGCATGCTGAGTGCTTCTGGACATGGAGAGATAACTGATCTGTGATCTGATACTATTAGTTGGCAGCTGCTATCCCCAGTATTTGATATACAAATTTCCTTATTTGTCATATTGAGTTTGGAGTACACTACTTATTAGACTCTCGCCCTGCACTTGTGTTTGTAGAAGAAAAAGAGATGCAAATACCGCAGTATATAAATTTGCCTTGTAATGTATAGTCTACCGATGTATAAATAATGGTATGTTTTTATAATGATAGTTTTTCCATGTCATGGAATCAGTGATCTGATCTGAGAAGAAATGTTTTTATTAACATATTTTGATACTGTAGCTCAAAATCCGTCAACTACAAAAACAAAAGCAGGAAGAGCTTCTGAAAAATGGATCGTCTTCCTCAACAACAGCCTCAACAGCATCAACAACAGCATCATTATCTCCAGCCAGCATAAGGGTTCAGAAAGATATCTCTGAACTCTCATTACCAAAAACGATAAAGCTAAGATTTCCAGATAAACAGGATTTGATGAACTTTGAAATCATAATATCTCCGAACGAAGGATACTACACGCATGGTAACTTCAAATTCTCTTGCGAAATCTCCAATAATTTCCCGATCCAACCACCCAAGTTGAAGTGCAACAACAAGATATACCACCCAAACATCGATCTCATGGGAAATGTCTGTTTGAACATCCTCAGAGAGGATTGGACACCAGTTTTGTCTTTGAACTCTATATTGATTGGATTGCAGTTTTTATTTTTGGAACCAAATCCGAACGACCCGCTAAACAAGGATCTGGCTAATGTTTTGAATAAGGATAAGAACGGTTTTAAGGAGAACGTGTATAGATCCATGAGAGGTGGTTACGTCGACGGCGAAAGATTTGATAATGTGTTTTGAGAAAATCATGTTTCAACTTTATTAATTTGCTGCTTGTTGTTAGTGCGAAAGGTTCCAAACATGTCTTAATTGGCGAGTGTTCTTCTGTATTGAGTTTTGCTGCGGTTTAGCGAATATTCGGTGGTGTAAGGATTCTGCTTGTTTTAAGTTTTTGTTCTTATTCATCTCGGGTCGATGATGAAGTGGTAGTCCATATTGATAAAGTATAGAAAAAAACTCTTATATATTTCGAAAAAAAGGTAGCCAGCAACCTGATTGAAATAGAAAGAAAAAGCCTCTGGACAAGCTGTAAATGTGAAGAGAATATATAAAAAAAAATGCAGCTACCATACCCCTATACGGTATGTTAATAATGAAACGAACCCCTCCCCTGTTCTCAGACCTCCTGAAGAAAAAAATGAAATCGAAAAAAAAGCAAACATCAGACTCAGTTGATGATGGTCGATCCGTTAGAGTGAACGTCATCGTTGCTGTAGACAACAGGTTCGAACTTCTCGGTGTTCTCTTTTCTTCTGGCCTTGTCGTTCTTGACATTGTCGATATACGTGATATCGCCGTTGGTCTCCACGTTGGACGAGTCGGATATGTTGTTGATCTTCTGCGATGGCTGGTTCAAGTGATAGTAGTTGTAGTCTGAGTTGCTTCTCAAGGGCGATATCTGCGAGTACTTCTTCAAAGAAGGCAACAATGTTTGCATCCTTGGGGTGAAACACCTGCTTGCGGTGGTGATTGAAGCTAAAGATCTCATAGTGGCAACCATTTCTATTCTTTCTTAATTTTCCTTTGCGAACTTTCTGACGTTGACGTTTATTCGAGCTATTGCTTTTCCAGAAACCGTTATTTCTTTGAATTGTCCTGTTTTTTTTTGTTTTCTCTGGCGATTTGTGTTTCGTTGTTCAGCTGTATAGATGAGCAAGGATAGATCGGAGTATGTGTTGAGTATACAACATACCTGCCCACTTGCTCAAGAGATGAGCTTGCGAGTTGTATTTATATGCATCATTTGGTTGACTCATAATTCCCGGGGGGTGTCAATATAAACGCTCGCACATGGTGATGCGTTCATCCGAGATTTACTAAAGTAAGGTGATACGCTATCCTAATAAAATAGGTATTTCTACACTACCTTTCTTATTTCAAATCCCTACTTAGCCTTAGTATGTGTTGGATTCCCATTAATCCATAATCACATCATGATTAGATAATACCTATCATATGACGATGAGGTATCCTTATATCCGCCACAACGTGGTTGTGGCCAGAGTTTCCGTTCAGGCTGGCTCGGTTGTATGCTAGCTTGGGTAGGTAGGTAGGTAGGTAGGCAGGCAGGACTTTGGTATTCACTCGACACAATTCCAGGCAGCTCGTGTCTGGTGGTGTGTGATTTGTGATTGGTTCAATTGAGGCGTTTGTAATCAGCGGACAGAGGCACCCCCTAAGTGAGAAGCAGCGGGTGGTCTTTTGAGAAAGGGTATCCTTATCACTTTTTTTCGTTCCATTAAAAACTCCTAGAATCTTTGAAATGCTTCAACAGGCCAGGAGAGGTGGAAGCGAAGTTGAGTGTGTTCTCTGTGGAATCTCTGTTC
Source organism: Peterozyma toletana (assembly GCA_003706045.2). NCBI lineage: Eukaryota > Fungi > Ascomycota > Pichiomycetes > Alaninales > Pachysolenaceae > Peterozyma > Peterozyma toletana. Next base: position 184,577 of record PPKG02000020.1, on the reverse strand, counting down.
CAGGCTATATGCTCCAGGCAAAGGCACCGCACGATCGAACGTTTCGGCGTCAGCCCGGTTTTGGTTCTCTCCGAACCAAAATCCCATCTCATAGCTGTCTTTGCATCCGGATCTCCATCTCCATGAGCTTCGCCAGTATCCATTTCGCCTTTCTTTTTTGGCTGGGTTTCTTGTCCTCCTTTTAAGTCCAGAACCTCGATAATAGAAAATAAGGCGAGAGAATCACAGTTGAAAAAGTTCAAAGACTCAAGCGATAGTCAAGTTCAGATAGCCACTGAGAGGCTGACTCATCAACAGGCAGATCAAAGTCATAACTTTACAACAAACACCGGTGGGTCAGCTGTTGTGCTTATTGTGTTCATTCTGTTCAATTGTACTTGAATAAATCCAAACCAAGGTGCTATCCGCACTGTAATGAAACTGAACGAAGAGAAAAAGAGGCACCAATAACTCGCACAAGCACATCAAAAGCCTTAGCACTTCATTCAACCCAGATTCAAGCCATGTTGGAGCACTATGAGATAATCACTTATACACAAAGACAAAGTTTGTTTGGTTGTTTATGACAGAGTCGCAACAAAAAAAAAAACTGATAACGATGGAGCAGAGCACTCTTCCCCTTTTAACACTGTCTCATCATTTCTTTTATATTCTTTTTTTTTGTTATTGACTACACTCTTACAATCCCCCAAAGAAACCAGGATGCGTCCACCCAATTGAATTGTGCACGAGGTAGCAGAAACATCATTACCACAACAAAGTTTTTTCCAACCCAATTATTCAAAGCTACTTGAACTTGAAAATTTGTTTAAAACCCCCCATCGAAGCTTTTTTAAAATGGCAATTTCTGTGCTACACACACAGTTAGCCTTTTTGAAAATTTTGGCCAATACTCGGTGTCAAAAATGTACATTTCTTTATATGAATTACGTTCATTTCTTACTGTGATCGACGAAGGGATGCCTTTATTCTAATTATTGAGGCCATTTTTTGAGCTGTAAAAATTTTACATCTTGTACCAGTTTTTGTCTCACTCTCTTAAATTTTGTTGAGGGTTTGGCCGAGTGGTTAAGGCGCCACATTTAGGTGATTTAAATTAAATTTATTTTTAAGAAGACTGTGGTTCCATCGTTATAAATGGAGCGCGGGTTCGAACCCCGCATCCCTCACCATTATTCTATTTTTTTTTTTACATCTGCTTTGTGATTAGTGTTACTTTTTCTAATCACTCAGTATTATATATATCTGTCTATCCATTGAATTATACCTAGTTACATAATCGGAGTTATTTATACAATTATAGCTAAGAATATCATAAAAAATAAGCAAACTAGAATTATCAATATCCAAAAACATCTCTTGTTCTTCCTCAGTTGATATGTGTTCAGCTTTATTAGTTCTCGATCTGCGTGTTGTACGTTGCTGAACACGCTGTATATATTGGATTCTATATTATCAACTAAGAAACCTTGTTCTTGAACCATGCTGTTCAAGTCCTGATAAATTTCGTTTATCTCCAATACTGAATTCGAGATATTTTCGATCTCTAGGTTACGTTCATTGATCAAGTTCTGTTGATACTCCAACTCTTCTGAATTTATGGGTTCGTACTCTATTTGGAACTGCTCTTGCTGCTGCAGCGGCTGTTGTTGTTGCTGTTGGTGTTTATGGGAATGTTCCTCATCTTCAAATTGTATAAGATCACCTGTGTTGCTGTTCAACCTTGTCTGTTCTTCTTCATTATAGCTCGTTTCAATGTTGGTGAAACTCGATTGCAAGTCATTGAACTTTTTCAAAGAAACGTTAATTTCGTAAAGTAGTCTATCTTTAGCATAAACCTGTGAACTGTTTATCTGAAACTCATAATCATCCGTATCACCATTACTGCCGAACTTCACAAGCTCATTTTTGAACAGCGACAACTTCTTGAAACTTATCAACAATTGGTTGACTAATCTTAGTGACTCGTTGTACCTTGAATTGTTATTGTTCGTCAACAACCTTACCAAGTTCTCCAACTTTTGAAGTTGATTATTTATTGATGACAATAGAGTACTTGTCTTATCAGAAATCTCTTCAAGTTTTTGATTTGAGGGAAACTGATCTTCTAGCCTTATGGCACTTTCAAATGATGACATGGGTAATAGTGACAGGATTCAAAAGATGATAATTGCTTTGATTGACGACTTGGCTGGCGAAGTAAGTACCTGTTTCGCTTTTTTTTTCTATAAAACTCAAGTTGTCGCAAAACTAATCTACAGAAAAGTCGTGTTCTTATCATTCGCCTCTATTTTTGCAAGATTGACTTTGGAGGTTTGCTTATGAACTAGAAACACAACCAACTTGTCACCAATGCATGTGCTTTGATATAGCTTTCTTTTTAAGATCAGAAATAATGTTAAACTATCTATAATTTTTTTTTTCTAGAGGCTAACAACGGCGACTGACTGCCAACAAATATTTTACTCCAATCATGAGCATCAACACATGCTTCTCTCGATAACAAAACGGCGTCTGAACACCTTTCTTTCACCGAAGTCTTGTAGATCCCAACAACCTCATCCCAGCTCATTTCTTTTTTCAAAAGGCTTTCACACAAATTTGTGAATAGCTTAACATCGGCTATGCCATGGTTGCAAGCCTCACCTCTATACATTGTCATGGCATGGCATGCGTCACCCATTAACAACACTTTGCTGCCGAAATCATTCCATTCACATATAGGCCAGTCGGCCAATTTCAACTCCATAAAGGATCCAGTGCTTTTGCCCAAGTAATCAATCATGAAGCTCAAGCGGGAATCCAACCCTTTTGAATGGTTTTTGATCAGCGCATACTGATCTTGCGGTGTTTCGAACAGTTCATCTGGGTTATTTACCCATGACATCATGACCTGAGATTTATAAGTGCCATTTTTGGTATGTTCTGGTGTCTCCAAAAGCGAGTACCAAAAGAATGATTCTGTTTGAGGAATCGTACCTTGAAATAATAAAGGACTAAAATCTGTTGCCGTCAGTTTGTACTCATCCTCAGACAATTCAATGGTACCGCCAATAAATCTCATTGGCAAATAGTACAACTCATGGTCATTCGGGTTAGTTATGGATCGGGTGAATGATTTTGAACCTTCAATTCCCATCAATATGCCACCCTGAAACTGTTTCCCGTTTTTACATGTAACGGTCACCCTTTTGTTGACATCTGTTGTACGATCATCCGTCTTTATATCGATGGTCTGACAACCCCAATTGACCTCAATACCAGTAGATAAGATCTTTCTTATTTCTTCTCTTCTGACTCTCAATCTTGGGGCAGGCGGAATGTCAATAACAGGAACACCGGTTGAAGCATTTATGTAAATGAAATTACCATTATCGTTGTTATGGAAATTTTCATAGACTTGAGCATCATATACGAGTTTGATCAAATCTTTTGGTAGCATACTCAACATATCCTCCAATGCCCAATGAATTGTAATACCCCATCCTTGACCTCTTGCCCTGACTGATTCATCTCGATCGAATATTTCGAATGGAACACTTAGCTTCTTCAAAGATTGGGCTAACAACAATCCAACAACCCCAGCACCTGATATAAGGACTTTACCTTGAGTCCACTGATTGTTCATTTTTCGTGTGTGGGTATATCTTACTCTTGTAGGACTAGCGATTTGCAAGAAATTTTGTATTGAATTGAGAAGTTCTTCATGAGATGATTGAATGGGAATTGTAGTTTTTATAAGTCAATATCATTATTTTGAATCATTAGTTACAATCGCAGGTTCTCCGTTGTTACCACCCCATTATCTAGCTTGTAAATCCAATGAATTCACAGATTAGCATTTCACTTCAGAATGGATCGATTTACTATCTCTTTAGTTATCGGCCAAAAGATGCGACGGCACTTTTATGTGATAGAAGATCTTGCGACGGCCAAATTGATGATTGATGCCAACTTCTTAGATAGTATCTCTTCGATCTTGCTCAGACTTCGATCTTGCCCAAAATAAATTGAACACCAATGCTGAAAATCGTAGGTTGGATATAATATTGTATATAAGTCCAAGAAGAGGCAGTCTTTTGTTCACATTCATATCTTTCAAAGGCTCATCGCTTTCTCAAAATCACAAATGTCAAAAGCTTTGGAAACAGGTCATGAAGCAATCAATCCAATCCATCCATCAATGATCGGAAAGATGGATCCAGTTTTTGTTACCTTATACAACGAACATGTTGCTAATACACCAACTGGTAAAATCGATCTTCCGCTATTGAGAAAAAACTACTCAAAAATCTATTCTTACGGTACAGCTCCAGCACCGGATATCAAAAACATAGAAGACATCAAATTTAAAGCTGAAGATGGCATTGATATTGTTTTGAGAATTTACAGACCAGACGATCTCAAAGCAGGGGAATTATTACCAGTTCATATCGATTTTCACGGTGGTGGTTGGGGTTTGGGCGATTTGGATACCGAAGCTCATGTTTTAAAACACTATTGTGCTAAAGCAAGAATTGCAGTGGTTGATGTTGATTATAGATTGATTCCAGATTATGCTTTTCCAACTGGCTTGACTGATTGTTATGAAGCGACCAAATTCATTCATGAAAATGCCGAGAAACTAGGATTTAAGAAGGAAAGTATTTCAATAGGTGGTGTTAGCGCTGGAGGTAACATTTGCTTGGCAGTAGATCACTTGTGCAGAGATATTGGTCTCAAGTTAAAGTTAGTCTGTGCTGGTACACCCCAAATAGACGACATCCAAGAATATACAACTGCTGAAGACTCTCCATACTACTCCACCCAAGAATGCGAGTTTGCTCCAACTTTGAATTGGGCAAGGTTGAAATGGTTTGATTCTTTGAAATGGTCTTCATTATCTGAAAATCAAGAAGAGTATGATCTGCAAGTTTTGAAAATGGGTTGGTTCAAAAGCATCATGACCGCACCAAATTGGAAAGGTTTAACCAAAACTCTCATTTACACCGCAGGTTGTGATCCAATGAGGGATGAAGGTGAAGCCTACGCAAAAAAGTTGATTGATAACGGCAATGAGGTTGTCTTCAAGAGATTTGAAGGTGTCCCACATCCTTTCATGCATATGGATGCTGCTTTGTGGCAAGCTAGTACATTCATCGATTTGACCGCTAAGGAATTGGCCTTGGCTCATGGTACAATCGGATGGTGAACCAAGCGACATTCTTAGACAATAGTAATACATGATTATAAAGTTTCTTTTTTTGACTGATATAGTATTTGGTGCTTTATTTGACAATACGAACTATACTTTAGAATCAAATCTTAAGCTCGGGCAAAAAATGAAATTCCAGTAGAACCGTATTCTCAACATTTGATACTTAAATTTGCTATATCTAAGGGAATGAAATTGAATTTATTTCGAACAAAACTCTAAAATGCATTTTATGGTTATTGATGAAAACCAAAATAAAACATAAAATCAGATAAAACTACAGTTGAGTATACTCAAAAAGTTGAGAAGCCAAGTCTAAAACAGCATCTTCAAGTCTTCCAAAACGAACACTCAAAAGTTTGATGGCCTTACTTGAGTCCGTTGTGTAATGAGAACCAGTCATTCTCTTTCCTGGCTCGCCGACAGGGACATTAAGAGCTAACTTTTTTGGCAACTTTTCTCTAAAAATATCTGCAATTTCCTGGTTGCAGAAGTCCCCAGCACTAACCATGAATCTTTGATTTGAAGCCTCCGGAGAAATCAAGGCTTTGATATGAGCATCTGCCAAATCTCTCACATCAACCCAAACTGGTCCTTTTGTTGGTGGAATTTCACCCATCGAACAAATTTTCCAAATATTTTGATTACTAAAATTTAACTGCTCAATTGAATCCAATAATAATGTGTTCATCAACGGACCAAAAACCATTGGTGGGCATAACACAGCAATATCAAATTTTGGTTTCTTATCCAGTTCAAATTTCCAAGCTGCTCTTTCAGCAACAATCTTAGATGCTCGATAGGCAACTGCAACATCACTGGTTTTAGCACCATCATCCCATGTCAAAGGTGAAAAGTCTTCTTCTGTTAACACAACACCTGGTTGCATACCTTTCGAAGAATCAAATGTTGCGGCAAAAGATGAAGTGATAACAACTCTTTTAACCTTTGGTTCAGTGATTGCTGCCTCCATAATCGTTGTTGTTCCCTTGACTGCTGGAGTTAACAACTCTTCAACAAAATTGGTCACAGAGTATGTATATGGTGATGCCAAATGGATAACACCGTCACAACCAACAACTGCCTTTTTCATTGATTCAAGGTCGGTAATGTCGCTGATAAATGCAAACGTCAAAGATGAATGATGAACGCTTTCAACGCTTTGCTTCAATTTCGAAGCTTTCGATTCTGATCTCAAAGCCGCTTTGACTTTGTATCCTTGTTGTAACAATTGTTGGACACAGTGGGCTCCAATAAAGCCAGTCGAGCCAGTTACAAGAATTAATGAGCCTGGGATAATAGATGTTTCTTTGGTCATCTTCAAGTGTCTGAAAAGATGAGACTCCAAAAACAGTAAGAAAAGTAAAAACAGACACTCTACTTATTGAGAGCGGAAATCAAATACACTATATATTTCCAGGTCATGTTGTATCACTCAACCGGCTTTCAATTGTTTGTTTCAAGCCACTTATTCAACGAATCACTCAAAGAGAGTGATTTGTTCAAGAAATGTTTTGCAGAACTGCATTTTTATTAAAAGATAAAAGGTAACCATCGGATCTTTCTGAAAAGTCTCCGCGTTTTGCGATAAGATTTTTCAAGATAACAACTCTGAAGATCCCCTTAACTATGGAACTAAACACCACGAATGCTTTTGGTTTGAGAAAACGGTAATTGATTAGCACAGCACTATGCTTGTTAAAGTTTGAGGGATACATATCGCAAATATATCTTTTAACTGGAGATAACAAAGGATAACGAAAGATAATCTGAAATTGTTTCCATACGAAAATCTGGCATTAACATTTGGTTTAACACTGATATAAAATTGATACTATATTCTTTATTTTCGCTGTTTATTCTTTTACATTTCAATAAAATTTAGAGTGTCAAATATTTTCAAGATTTGAACTCAATCTATAATCTAGTCCCCGATCACATAGCTACCAACAAAAATCATGGTCTCGATAGAGAAAGAATCATTGTCTGCTGTTAGTGTCGTTCCCATAACATTGACAGATTCCATTACTGGTGAAAAACAGGTTGACTCTGTTTATGAGTTTTTGAAAAGTTACAAGGAGGATGATTATTCAGAGGAAGAAGTTTCAGCGAAATCTGTGACAAAAAAAGTTGATTATCGCATCATGGGAATTATGTTGGCTTGTTACTTCTTACAGTTTTTGGATAAAGTAGCTTTAAATTATAGTAAAGTTATGGGTATGTCAACAGATCTTGGTCTAATCAACAATCAATTCTCGTACTTGGCTACCTTTTTCTTTGTTGCATTTTTCTTCTTCGAGCCAGTTCAGGGCTTCTTTTTGCAGAAGTTCTCTCCTTCCAAGGTCTTAGGCGTAAATGTTATTCTTTGGGGTGTATTTTCTGCATGTTGTGCTGCTCCAACAAATTTTGGTGGAATGTTGGCTGTCCGTATTTTGCTTGGTTGTTCAGAAGCTGCCATAAGTCCTTGTTTATTACTCATTACCACAATGTGGTACACATCTTATGAAGGTTCATTCAGAAGTGGAATTTGGTACTGTGGTTTAGGTTTGGGTCAAATATTTGGCGGATTGATTTCGTACTTATTCCAATTGGTGTCAGACGCTTCGATTAAGGGATGGAGAATTATGTTCATTGTCATTGGTATGTTAAATCTTATTGCTGGTTTGACCGCATACTTCACTTTACCTGATAACCCATTATCTTGTAAGTTTTTGACACAAAAAGAAAAATACGTTTTGTTGACAAAATTGACTGAAAGCAAAGTTGGTATTCAAAACAAGACGTTCATCAAGTCTCAACTCACGGAATTGCTCCGTGACCCACAAGCCTGGTTACTATGTTTACTATCGATCACCGTATCATTTTCTTCAAGTACAATCTCAACATTTTCTTCGACTGATATCATTTCATTTGGTTTCACGTCGAGAGAAGCCGCATTATTGAATATGCCATCTGGTGTTGTATCTATTTTTTCGACATTGGTATCTACATACTTTATCATGAAGGGGTTTCCACGCTGGATTGCCAACACCATTTTGCTTATTCCAGCAGTAGTAGGTGGCGCTTTAATGTCCTTTTTACCAAAATCTAACCAAGCTGGTTTGTTAGTTGGTATATACCTTATTAATTTTATTGTTGCTCCTTTGGCTGTTATTTATAGCTGGGTTGCTGCCAACTTTGCAGGTTATACAAAGAAAATAGGCGCTAACCTTTTTATTATGTTTGGCTTTGCTATTGGTAATGTTGTGGGTCCTCAAAGTTATCAGTACAAAGATGCCCCCAATTATTATCCAGCCAAAATTAGTTTGTTGGTCACCCAAGCTGCAAGCATATTTATAACATGGGTCATTGTATTCATTTACTATCGTCGAAACAAGAACAGAGACGAAGAACAAAAGAATGAGCCACCTTTAACTGAAGAAGAGAAATTGAAGTTTGCATGGTCTAATTTGACAGATTTCGAAAATAGACACTTTAGATACAAGTATTAGAATCTTGTTCACAAATACCAGATTATTATTGTGTTTGGCTGCTGCTTTTCTTTTTGAATTTATACTACTGAATTTAAGCCAAATTTAATCTGTTTTCGTAAATACTTCTTTTCAAATTCGAGCATCCTGCAAACAGCGTTCAAATAGGTGAAACACAAAAAAGGCTAAAAGCTAATTAACTGTTCACACAAAAATGGTACATAAAACGAAACACATCACATTTTCCGACCTAAATTGAGGGAAAATCAAGCATTCACAAAGATATTGTTCTTCTTATTTTGAAATGCCCTCCTGATTTATGACTCTACTGTACTCCACGGAAGCTCCATGGTGTTTCTTCTCGATTTTATGAGTCTGTTGTTTGCGGCGGCATTTTTAAACTTGCGAAAATCATTCTCCCGCAAAGGGAACTTATCTTCTGTTGAGCTGGTTATCTTTAATGAAGTTGCCGACAATATAAACCTTTCTTTGTATTTTGTTATGAAAGTATACTAAGAAAATATATAATATGGCACCACAAGCCTTGAGTTTGATTGTTTTATCGCTCTATTTAGCATCTCATTAAGTACTTCACAGATTCAAAAAGTTGTATCTATTGAGATAGATACTCAACAATAGTAATTATCATAATTAGAGAACAGGGAATTAAAATGTCTAGTGAATGGAAGCTGTTAAATGTAGCTGTTTTAGGTGCTGGCTTGGGTGGTCTTTCTGCAGCAATTGCTATGAGGAGAAATGGACATAATGTAACGGTTTATGAAAGATATCATTTTTCTGGAGAGGTTGGAGCTTCTTTATCTTGCGCTTCAAATGGTGGCAAGCATTTGAAAGAGTGGGGCATAGACTTTGATGCTGCAAAACCAATCATCTTGAAGGATTTAATTAGACACGATTGGAAAACTGGTGAAATAGAGGGTGTTTACACTTTGGGAGATTATGAGAAGGCTTTTGGCACACCATATTACAATTTTCACAGAATTGACATTCATAATGTATTGATGGCTACTGCAATACAAGAGAAAGGTGAGGGTACACCATGTGAGTTGCTCGTTGATCACAAAGTTATTGATGTAAACTACGAGACCGGGCATTTGATTTTCGAAAACGGCAAGGAAACAGATGCTGATTTGGTCATTGCTGCAGATGGTATCAGATCAAAAACAAGAGAACAAATTGGAGTTGTCCCAGAGTTTGGGGTTTCGACTTCCTGCTGCTACAGATGTTTATTCAAAACAGAAGACGTTATCAATTTAGGATTGAAGGATTTTTCAAAAAACGAAGCCATAGAGTTTTGGGGCGGAATGGGCAAGAATAAGATAGTTTTATCTCCATGTTCCAACGGTGACATTGTTTCTTGTTACTGCTTCTATCCAGCTGAGATCAATGATTTACGTGAGGATGGTTGGAATAACGAAGCCACTACTGATCAACTTTTGGACACTTTTCCAGAGTTGGATAATTCTTTGAAGGAGCTATTCAAGATTTCTTTCGACATCAAACAATGGAGATTGTATGTTCACAATCCATATCCATTTTGGACAAAGGGAAAGGTTGGATTGTTAGGTGACGCTGCACACCCCCAAATGCCAGACCAGTCTCAAGGCGCAGTGATGGCAATTGAAGATGCTGCTGCATATGCTTACATTTTCAGCAAGAGGTTCTCTTTTACCGCTGAAGATGGATTGAAAGTTTACCAAGCTGTGAGGCAACCAAGAGCAAACAAAATTCAAGCCGCTTCTTTGAGGGCTAGAGAAAACTTGAATGAAAGAATTGGTTGGTCTTCGGGTGCTGCAGATTTGAATTCAGACAGCAAACTAACAATCGAAGAAGTTTGTTCGTATGATATTAAGGCTGACATTGATCAAGTCATCAAAAAGATGGGATTCTGATTTGTCGTTTTTGCCTCAAAGTTTACTTTTCACTTTTAAATAGATTAGTTTTACACCTTAGTTTAGATTTTCAAACAACTTGATTCCATGTGCTCAGCAAAAATTAATCGTTTATATAATCTCACTACTCGTATCCATGCACCTTATACCAACTCTGAGCGTATACGCAACATAGATCTATCAGCCTACTACTACTGCTACATTTACCGTTTGTATGTGTTGGAGTTACAAACTTTGCCGTCGGAAACGGTCACTTTTCAACTTACATAATCAATAATATTAGATAAGGATCTACTACTTGTCTGTACGATTTGAAAAATAGATTACGCTGCTGGTAACTTGAAAAACGCTTAACGTGTTGGCCAATATCAAGCTCGAGTTGAAGTAGAAAGAAATATTTTCTGTACCCTCGACAAGTGAGACTCATCGAAAGTTACTTCCTTGAAGCCTTATACTGTTCAAAACTTTTTATGAATTTTTGAATAAGAGTTGTCAAATCTCTTACCAGGTCAATAAGGACTCATAATGATTGGTCAGATACCTAATGCAACAGTGCTTAATCAAGCAGAAAACAAGTTGAATTCTATCATAGCCGGTGAGGGTGATCATCAACATTCACAACAGCAGACTCAGATTCAACCACTTAAACTGCAACCAAACCAACGCCAAAAAAAAAGGGCTTGTGATAGATGCCATGAAATAAAACAACTTTGCACTGGAAGTGTACCATGTGAAAGGTGTACTAGAATGAATATTGAGTGCGTATTTGATAGGCCCTTCAAAAAAATTGGAAGACCTCAAAGAGTAGATACAGGTATCAATTCTAGTATCAGCTCTCCCGTTTCACCAAACAATTTCACAGATGGAAAATTAGAAAAGAGAACTAGAGTGAGGCATTCTAGATCAGCCTGTGAAGCTTGCAGAAAGAGAAAAAGCAAATGTGATGAATGTTGGCCTAATTGTGGATATTGCACGAGATCTGATTTGAAATGTTCAGGCCCTATCATACGTAAGAGAAAACCTAAAAGTCAGACTTCAAAATTGATCCTATTGTCTCCAAGGCAAACAGCGCCAGAAGCTTTCAATGACATGGTTTCTATCTCTTCGCCTTCTTCTTCGAGATCAATAGCACGCAATATTTTGGTCGATAGTTGCTCAACTTCGTCACAATTTGAGGAGGATATGAACTCAAAGTTGCAGCAAAAGAGCGCTGGTGAGCAGAAATTGTCAAGTTCTGGCAATGATAGAGTCACCAAAGAGATCTTCACCATTCCAGTTTCTCCTGTCGTGTTATTGAACGATTTATATCCTAACAATAACATCACATTATTGAACATGAACTTTCCGGCAGGTTTCCTTCATGGAGGACAAAGCAACGCAGTTGATGAAACCTCTCCCAAGAACAGCAATTGTAGTAGCAATGATGCTCTATTCTCCGATATGTTTAGAAGAGACAACGATGATGGTGATGATAATATTATCAACTCCGTTATAGATCAGGATTTGAGAAATTTTGACCTTATGACTTCTTTGATCACAAACAATCATAATAATTCTTCAGAGAGAGCTATCACTAATCATAATAATGAGAGTAGTACTAACAACGACGAAATGGGTGGAAAACATGTGACAATTCTGAGATCACAAACTCCAGGTCCAAATCAATCAGGCACACCAACATCTATTAAGCATCACCAGTTGTTTGAAAACATGAATCAGATCTGCAACATGATAGGCTTGAGTCTTTTGAATAACATTATAATGGAGGACAGTCTCTCTGTAATGGAAAGATTTTTATTGAAATATTTTGTTACTGATGTATCGTTTACCATATTTGCCGATGAGACATCTGATGCATTCATGACCACCATTATCCCGATTTCATTGAAAGATAAGAGGGTAAGAGATCCAATTTTGGCCATTGCATCAGCACACAGAGCAGGTAATGACATAAAGTTTTTCAGAGATGCAGTGTTGTATCGCTCAAGCTCTCATGCTGCATTACTAGGAAATACGACTCAGACAGAGTATTATTTCTCTGATGAAGTTTTGCTATCAATTTTGTTGAGTGGAATAATGGAGATTTTGAATGGGTCATCATTAGATTGGTCTGTTTTGTTGGAGAAAGCATCGGAGATCATAAAGTTTAGGGGAGGTATCAAAAAAATGGCATCTGCTCGAACTGGGTATTCTCCAATGTTGGTTCAACTTTTTTGCTATTTGGATCTAATTTCGAGCCTCAGTACATGTCACCCACCGTACATAGAACAGTCTGCACAAAAAAACAACAATCCAACAATCGAACCTACCATAGGTGAAAAAATAGGAGTTGAGTCTCATGTTTACGATCAGCAAGAGGTTGCTGAGATTTTAAACAGTAAGTTTGGGTTCAGATTTGGTATCGCTGGTGAAATATTCAAGATTTTGGGCAACATCTCCACTTTGGCCTCGCTACGTAAATCAAGGTCAAAAAGCGAAGACCATCAAAGACAGTTTCAAAGTATGGCGGATGATATTGAAATGAAGCTTCAAGACTGGGAGTTACCAACAACAATGAACTTCAACGATGTGTCAGACGTCCATATCTCCCAGTACGCTATGGCTTTACAATGGGCTGCCTTCATTAGGTTGCATCAAATAAAAGACGGGTATAATCGTCAAGACACAAGAGTTAAAGTATGCCTTGTTACTATTCTACGAGCAATCAAGTTGATTCCAGAGGACTCAAACTTGGAGAGCGGTTTAATGTTTCCGTTAATTTTGGCTGGCTCGGTAGCGGTTACAAAAGTGGATAGAGACTTCATCATTTCAAGAGTCAGGTCGATTAAGAAAAGGTTGAAGTTTCATTATATCAAGGAGTTTGAACGTATGCTATTGTACATCTGGAGTAGAGATAATAAAGAGGGTAATTATGTTAATTGGGCTGCTGTGAGGTACTATCAATTTCCTGGTTTAGTTATGTTTTGAACACTTCCAACTTGATCTTTCGAAAACTTGGCACATCTTCTATGGGCTGAACAATCAAAGATTACTGCTTTTGCTTTCATATAACTTATATATTCTATTCATTTGGTGTTCAATGCGAATTACTCTTGAAGAGGTTAAGCGGTAACAAGGGCTGCAAAATAACCGTTTAAACACACCCTGAATTAGTTTTTTTTTCAAAACTTTCACCCCAAAACAATCGCTATCAGATTGATACTAGTTGAATGGTATTGAATATAATCATCAAGTGTTCATTTCATCCAAAGCTTAGCTATCTGTGGTAGCGATCAATATCTGTTATACAAAAATTTGAACCATGTCAAGTATTAAAGATTATGGGACTAGTACAAAGAAGGAACCGGAGGTTCCCATCGACAGTTCCAAATCAGCGACCAGTACTGCGATACCCAAGCTCAATAACACGATGAAACAGAATTCATTCGTTCTTGGAGATGGGCATATTTATAAAATACAGAAGATAAGACAGAGGAGGATATTGTCTTGTATTCCGTGTCATCAACGTAAAATCAAGTGTAATAGGGCTGACATTTGTGAAAACTGCTTCAGAAACGACCTCAAGTGTCTGTACTTTGTTAACGACAAGTTAAGTAACTTGAAGAAAAAACCGAATGACGAGTTGTCATCGAAGATAGAGTCCACTTCCAGAGCGACTCTTCTAGAGACCAAAGAGGCGAAATCATCTACGCCCTCCAAGAAGTGCAAGGCAAAACCGCATTTGAGAAAGTCACTGCAGAGAAAGACAAAGAGTAAACGTCCGCTGATTCAAGACGTGGAGAAGAGGAAATTTGAGGATAGTCATACGAAATCAGATTATACTGAAAATTTGGTTGAAAATGCTGATAACCAAGTCAATTCTGAAGCATCACCCCAGAGTCAGGACTTTGAGGATGCAATCACAGAAAATGACGATCAAGTTGAATCCCAGTTTCGATCCTCGGATGATGATCGCATTGGACTTGACTTGGAATCTAGTTCTCCTATACATTATTCATATCAGATACCTTCGAATCAACCGGAAACACTGGAGACCACTCTTAATACAATTTCACCATCTATCAACTACGACCAGGAGGGCAAATCTCCGGAGAACTCATATCAAAATCAAGAAAATACACAGTTAAATGCAAGTGGCAAATTCCATTCATTGAATGAATCTGCGTCATCGAGTAACTTCATTACCACACCGGAATCCAGGCCTGAAGATTCAAAGTGTACCCGAATTCTCGGAAAAATCGAAGGATTCACACGAACTATCCCACAAAGAGAAAGATCATCTATGTTGCTAAATAATTATATCACATTCATCAATCCCATTTTACCAATTATTGATATAGTGGAGTTCAAATATAAGCACGAAGAGTTTTGGAATTCGAATTTGAACGACTTTGCTGCTGTTAAAAAGTTCGTTGAAGCTCAAAACGAAAACCCTGTTTTTGGATATGAATCGGGTGAAAGAAAAATTGCTTCACTTACAGATTTGATGAACTTTTATTTATTGTATTTTGCAATAATGTATGCATCCGCATCCGCTGAATTTGACCATTTGACGTCAAAGAACGTGAAGAGTAGATTTTCAGACACTTTAGAAGTAAGAAATTATTTGAGAAAGTTTGAGTTGATAAACAAACATTTGACCAATAACTTGAAAAAATGGTCGATAACCACATTTCAAGTCAATCTTTTGGTTCAATCTTTCAAGCCTTTAACGGACACAGACTCATTGATTGATATAGTCAAGCTAGTGAGGATCTCCCAATTTCATCATCTTGATAGAGACCCAGTGATCCATTTGAACTTGAATAACGATGTCTTAGTTCAACTTCGGCGCTTGATGTGGTGGCAGGTATTCAAATTGGACAATATTGTTTCCACTACAATGCATCTTTCACCAGTTATAAAGTTGAACGATTTTGATACTTCTTTACCGATAGAAAACAACAATCAACTAATACCGCTGCTCAATACTGGAATAGGGTCTTCAACTTCATCTGCAAATTTTTGCAACTATGCTATTTGCTTTATTAATTCCAAATTCAGATATTACTTGTTGATGAATGAATTGAATAGGGTTTCCAATGGATTAAATGTAATTTTGAATGGGGATGATATCAACAGCTTGAAGTTGAAGATCAATGATTTATATATCTTCTGTTATTCATCAATCATCAACATGCAAAATATCGAGAAGGGAATCAAGTTGCAGATTTTAGAAATCGAAAATAGTGAAAATTTTCAATACAATTCATTCTTGAAAGAAAACGTTGATTACTTCAGGAAGCAGTTGAATTTCATAAGCTTCTCAACCTTTATTTTGAACATGTTGGCGGATAAAGTGTTGATTATGCTTCAGAAGCGTATATTGTACACTCCTTATGCCATCAATGATAGCACAGGAGCACTTGAGTTTTATGGAAATGGCTCATCTCATGGGAGTTTGAATAATGAAAACTTGAGAAGTTATATGCCTTCATCCATTAAAAAAGCTGATAACGATGAAAAGCACTACATGATCAAATATCAAATGTCAAATTTGAATTTATCATTACCTGAGGCTCACTCAATCCCAACCCCATCAGCAATTGTTGGTAACATTTCTGATAAAAGAAATCAACGCTCAAACATCATGAGTTTCCCAAGTTACAACTACAACGACTTATCGACAAATCTACTACCCTCACTTTTGCACTGCTTGAATGAGTTTGTTAAAATCCATGAGTACCAAGGAGATAATGGACTGTCTCTAGCTGGTTTCAATTGGGATCTTCATAGCTACTTGCCAATGGATGAAGTTGTGATGTTGGCCACGATACTAGTCGTCAACTTGAAAACGATTTCGCTAACCTCCAATAATGGAAGGGTCACCCCTCTCAGCCATGGCATCAATTTGAAAATTTACCTTGTTGAGAGAGTAATGCAGTTGGTCATGCAGAACTGGAGAAACAAATCGAGCAGCTTTAACAGATTGTTGTCGGTTATGGAGAAGCTCTGGGAATTGATCAAATTGAGATTCACCATTGATATCTCGTCAGTTCAAAGTTTCTTGACCAATAAAAGCCCAGGAGGTGAATTGTTCTCGGCCACTTTGATCGTCCCTCAGCCTTCGTTATCACCATCTGTTTCAAACCAATCTACTCTATCACATTCAGCAAAACAAAATGTCGATTTGCAGCAAGCTCGTTCTACAACGCAGCCACCACAGACTATCTCGTGCGCTCAAATTGCCCCAAGAACAACCAGAGCTCCGATCTCCTCTTTGAACCCTCTTTCGATGAATAGTATCGGTGCTACGTTCCACTCTCCAACTTCCCACCATTTCCATACCATCACCAGCAATGACGATAATGGGTATCTCATGAAGGTCACCCCGCAAATAATAAACAGCGATAATGCAGGCTATTACTCCGTCAACCTGGCTGCTCAAGATCATGCACAGCCTGCTGATGCTGTTTTACATTCAACACTGCAAGGGCAAACTGTTTTCAACACCTTGGCCATGGAAATCGAAAATGAGTTCATTTCTTGTTATTCCACCAACGATGATGACAGTATGACCATGATCGAAGATGAAAATGACGAATCTGCTGACACTGAAGTGGAATTCGAGTACTTCAAGAACCTTAAAAGAGAATTGCATGATTTGTTTAGACTTGTTATAGATTAGATACTGATTAATAGATAATAATAATAGTGTACAAAACGCTAAATTCTTATCCCACCGCCCCAGGTATCGGGAGAGGTAAAAAAAATCAAAGTTTTCTTTTGCCCAAGTAGTTAAGGAAGCCTACAGTACAGCTGAAGAGGTGCTTGAAGTAAATAAACCTATACAGTTCCAATTAGTAATCAATTGATCAAGTTTCAATTGGAATCAAGGCATGGCTCCGCTCAATCCGACATCTAGCAAGTGCTACACGGTTGAGTATCCCAAAGACAACGATGACGATAGGCTCAACTTGAAAGTCAGAACAGGTGCAGCTACGACGATTTTCTGCAGCCGAATTATATGCCACGGTGGGTTGGTAATACCACTTGACTTGAATGGTTCATCGGTGGAAGAGATAAACAACAAGTTGGTTGAGTACTTTTTGGCTGAAGGAAAGGACTTCAGCTCTGTCGATTTGAACGAGTATATATCCAGCGAGACCTTCCAGTTGAACATCATTGAAAGAAAGTGGGTGAGGGATTTTGTGACTACTTCTGGTCCAGTTCCACGGCCTAGGATTTACCATTCCATTAGCATTCATGATAGGTACCTTTACTTGTTTGGAGGTTTACTGCTTACAGATAAAAACAAGTTTGAGGTTTCCAATGAGCTATGGAGATTGAGTATCGACAACAAGTCTTGGACATGCCTATCGGATGGCACAAACACGAGAATAATATCTAGATACAGCCACACAATTCTTCCAATTTCTCACTTGTCAGCTTTGAACCGACCAAACCATCAAGGTTTCCTCATTGCAGGAGGTTTGAATGTTGTGGATAAGCCTGTGACAGATTTTGATTTTTACGATCTCGTGGATCAAGAATGGCTGTCATCAGACACAAAGTTGAAAGCAATTGAAGAGATCAAGATTTGCTTGAATAACAAAACTGAAAAGACGAAGAAAATAACTGTACCAATGGTTCACAAGTTCAGCTGTTTAGGGCTCAATTCTACTCATAATGCTGAAACAGATGAAGATGACATTTCATTGATGGTTTATACTTCAATGGGTCCCTCAACATCTAATCCTTTGATTGAGTTTCCATTAAAGAACAATGCCGTTGGAACTAGGCTACTGACCAACTACGAACTGACCGATACTTCGTTAACGCCTTCAAATTTATCATATCCAAATTCTGGTAATTTTGGTGATTATATAATTGTTATGGGGTTCTTACCGGGTGACAATGTTATTTCAATCTTCTTATACAACAAGCTCAATGCTAAATGGTCGACGCTAAAAGCTTTTTGTCAGCACGTCGCTTTTTCTCATAGGATATCTCAAGGTTTTGTTTGGGCATCTCATCATAGAATCATTTTATTGGGAAATGTTGAGCAGACTCAAAACAGTTCATCGGTTCAGTACTTTAATCATTTTATGGCTGTGTCCTTGCCTTTTACAAATATTTCAAGTTCAGACTCTAGTTACTGCTATTCAAACTTGGAAACCAGATCATCGACATCATCTGCTAGTAGTCAATTAGATTCTACGTTTGCGTCTTACTCACGTTACATTGCTCCTTCTGTGAAGCTAAGCTCAATCAAGTCTGTTTTTCCGTCTTATTCTGTGACATTGGGAAAAAATGCCTTTGAGAGGTATGGGTTTTCATTGGGTGATATTGAGTTTGTCAGTGCTGATGCGGACAGGGTTCCAATTCCTTCTGCCTTATGCAAAAAGAGATGGGGAAGATGCTTTGACATGTTGTTGGCCAAAGGGTACATAAGGGCAGTTGACAGCTTTGAATCTGAAGAGTTCGAAAGTGACTTTTTTGTTCAAGGGTCCCATCAAGTCACGTCAGAACCAGAATACAATTTGCATGATGAGGAAGATGTCAAATCCATGGAACCAATCACTAGAGTCAAGTCATCAACCTCGTCAAGGGAAGCTCCACAATTCAGACACCCATTTCAAGATCATACTCCAACAACCAAATCGCCACCTATTGCCGTTGATAGATCGGCTACGTCCTCCAGGAGGGCTTCAGTAGTTTCCAACTCCAGCGAGATGAAACCTTCGCCATTCCCAAACTTACAGAACGTACCGCAGCAGAAACAAATGCCTACAATTCCGTTACCATCGTTGCCTGATTTGAAAACTCAAAGATTCGCGCAACTTAAGCCCATATCACCATCTTCTTCACCAAGAGGTTCTATATCGGGTGCATTGACCCCACTTTCACAGTTAGATAAAGCTTCAAATTTGCCAGCAGTCGAACTTTCCCATCAAGAATCTAATAGCTCCATTCTGACAGCAAATTCAGATGCCAGAAAATCATCCAGACCACAATCTGACATCTTAAGCCTGGTCACAGCTTCTGAAACAAACTCAAAGAAAGGCTTGGAAGGGTTGTTCAATATACTGATGGCTCATAAGCCCAACAAAAGATCAATTGCCAACCAGCTATCATTGAATTTGTCTACAATGGAACCACTATTGATACCGAGGTCACTATATATGCCATTTCCAACTGCTACTGTTTTGGCATTTTCCGAGTTTTTATCAACAGGTCAGGTAGGAAGTAAATGGTCTATAATTCCAACAACCTTGGATGTTCTATTGCTAGCTAAGTTTTACGAAGTTCAATTGTTGTACGATTTGATTTTGGAAATCTTATATGGTATTATTGGTAAGGCAGAGCAATCATTATTGGATGAAGTCGCGGAGTTGAAGGAAATTTACTCAGATGTAATGTCAAAAGGCGGTCAGCAGGATTTCCGTGAGCTATCTTTTGCGTCGGTCTCAAAATTTAACGATTTCTTGGCTAAGTTCAATAATGGTGTCATTGATTTAAAGACTTTGAAAAGAATAACCAAACGCAGAAACCAAAGTGAAAGCACCATCAGTTCCAAAGGAAATGGCCTTGGTGTATCCGAGATGCCAGTTGAACAGGAAAAGGCTCTTGAAATGAAAGGAGACGATGAAGTCATAGAAGAAGGTGATCCAAGATATAAAGGTGAACAAAGCAAGCTGCCCAAAGGAGATACCACATCTTCGTCAAGTGATGAGATGGGTGTTGGAATCGGGTTAGCAGCATTGCCGATTCCCAAAGATGATCTGGCAACACTGAACCTTAAATCGTCTGGCAAAGAAAAGAAATTATCAACCTCTTCAACAACTTCTGGAAGGGCTTACACTTCTTCGAACATTCCAACCAAATCAATTTTCGAAAACACCTTTGATGAACTCAATTTTCCTAGTATTGGTGATTTATCGAAGAGTGATGCTCCCGTATGTTCTGATTTGGTTTTAGAATTTATTTATGAAGTTGGTGCCTTATCTGGTGATATGAATTTAATGGTTAGAACGATAAACTGTATTGATATGAGTAGGTCGTTCAAAATAGAAAAGGAGGAGTTGCTCAAAATGATTGAATTCGAAAAATCGAAAATCGGATCATCGAATACTAT
This sequence comes from Peterozyma toletana, assembly GCA_003706045.2. Classification (NCBI taxonomy): domain Eukaryota; kingdom Fungi; phylum Ascomycota; class Pichiomycetes; order Alaninales; family Pachysolenaceae; genus Peterozyma; species Peterozyma toletana. The sequence continues at coordinate 163,886 of PPKG02000020.1, read as the reverse complement.
CAGTCCTACATCATCATCTTTTAGGGATAGTTCATTTGGGCTTAGTCCGTTGTACTCAAACTCTTTGAAAAAAAAATCGGTTGTCTCCAAATTCCATACTGACCTGCAGTCCTTAAATTCCACGGGATCTGGAGCTTTAGGACAAGCATTCCACTCAAATGAGTTCCGCAAGAATTCAATTACATCAATCCCATCATCTGTTGACAGTTTAGTTTCAGAGAGTGCATCGCCCACTTTGTCGCCGCTGCCTCTGGGTACTACATCAAGACCTACAACTCAACCACATCAGTCATCACTTTTGGCAAAATCATCCACAGACAGAATAGAACCAACAAGATCTAATCAATCTTCTTTACATAGCTCGTCGCTTTCTATACTCTCTAAATTGAGTCTGAAGAAGTCCGATACACAGAATTAGGCGGATGCAACAAAGTTGATCGAATCACATCTCTTTCAAGAAGCACCATTTCTTTCAAAAAACATCTTTCGAATGTTTGATAAACATTAATATGCTTTCATTTTGTGGTATTTTTTTCCTTTGATATTCTGTATTTTATTTGTTGATAGACACAGTCTTGTTTTCAAGTACTACTTTAATTCTCCCCTTGCTTTATGTTCTCCAATACTAGTTTTGTCTGATTTTTTTTTCTTTTCTTACAGAAAGTAAGTACAATACTTGATATTGTAAATAAGCTCCATGCAATTTTCTTTTCCTCTTTGGTGAATTATTGATGGGGTAAAACATGTGTATTATGTAAATAACAGGAGTATGCTAACGCCTGGAGTCGACTCATCTACTTTGCAAGCTGTTTCACGTGGTAATTATTAGCTGGCAAATGTTTTATGAGTGAAAGATAATTGTACATTGTGACTTCTTCAAAGCATACCGTATGTCAGTAACAACAGAACTCCCAAAATTGAAAGAACGAAGAATTGAATTATGTCGCTTAAACTCATAGGCGGCACATATGATGGTCCTCAAAAGTTCTACACACATACGCTACATTTTACCAATACCTTGACATCAAATATACCGGTGACAGATGTCTTGTTTTCCATAGCAAATTCAAGTATGAACTCTTAAATTTAAGTAAAGATACATTAAATTCGATTTCTCACTTACATAAGAGCTGCAAATTTAAGGATAATAGGCAAAAAGAGACGGGGAACTCGTGGAATAGGGCTCTAAATTTGAGACTTCTGACAATAATTGATAATTGAAGGTCTTGCCACGAAAAGCATGGTTGCTGAGCACCTCGCCGACAACACTAATTTACTTTCGATAATAATCAAATCTCTACTAAGATTCCTTCCACTCTATGTTACTTCGAAGCAAGTTAAAGAAGATCATATTCGAAATTCCAAAATAAATTTTGTGCTTTCTTTCGATTTTAATATATTGGGAAGTACCAACAAAAAATAAGCGAGAATAGAATTTTGCAAAAACATCAATTATATCAATTTTTGAACAGGTCCAAAATCACAGAAATAAGCCTTGTGCAACATTTATAGCGTGTGCGGTGGCAGAAGTAGGCTTGAGAAAATCTCAGTATTATCCGAGGGAAGCTCAAAGCTTGTGCCATAACTATTTACCTATTTTCAAGAATTGAGCATGTCTAGAGAAGAAAGGAGGACCACAATGACATCCACAAGTGCCAAACTGCCTCGAGAGGTGACCGTTCATGATAACACGGAGGGGAATCGTCAGGAACACTCACCGTCGTCTAATTCTCAATCAGCAACAGCTCAACAACTTTCGCAACCCTCAAATCAACAGCCATATTACCCTTATTCATATTCAAACTCGTCAGTATATTCTCAAGCTAATTCTACTTTACCGTCATCAACATTGAACCCTGAAAACAGACAGGTACCTTCAGTATCAAACAATGTAGCATCCAGGATCACAGTCTCTCAAAATCCAAACAACTTAATCACACCAATCTCAGAGATCAAACCCAAATTTTCAACCACCTATTGGGAAGATGAAAAGCTGATCTGTTATCAAGTAGAAATTAATGGAATACCAGTATCGAGACGTGCTGACACTGATTTCATTAATGGCACAAAGTTATTAAATGTTGTCGGCATGACAAGAGGTAGAAGGGATGGAATTTTGAAGAGCGAGAAAGTTCGGTATGTTGTCAAGGTTGGAGCAATGAATCTAAAAGGTGTATGGATTCCTTTTGACAGAGGGTTCGAACTACTGACCAATGAAGGTGTCATAGATTCATTATTTCCGTTGTTTGTTGAAGACATTAAAGGATTCTATCAGACTCATTTGAAAACAACTGCACTGGACGAAGAAACAGGGAAATCAAGCTTGTCTACAAAGAAGAACACGAAAAAAAAAGCATCAAAGAAATTGAAGATTTATTCCACTGAGGACAGCGAATCAAATGGCATGCCATCTTCTGTCGCTCGACAACAACAATATGCATCTTATCATCAACCACCGCAGTATCAGCAACAGAGTCAGCAGACGCCGCATCCGTACTCATATCTATATGGTCAAGCTCTGTCACAATATCCATCCCAGCAACACGTCTCTTATGGCCCATCAGGTCAACAGCAACCGTATCTACCGTACCAATCATTACCACCTCAGCAGCAAGACTATGTTCAGCAGTATTATAATTACTACAGACAGTTTCCCCAACCTCAACAACCATCACACTCATCACAACTGCAACCAAATCAACTGCATCAACCTCTTCCACATTCTCTGCCTCCTATTTATGGACAGCAAATGCAAGATGATCATCATCAGCAACTAAACCCAAGGCAGCAGCATCAATAGGTGAATTTAAATGGCCACCTTTTATTTATGCACTTGACAAAATCGCATCTCTACAAGTTACCTACCTATACAACCACATATACATCAATAATCGCTACAAAATATTAGTTGGACCTAGAAATATATATCATTCATCCCATCTGTGAATCTACTCCTCTAGTTTGAGCTCAATCAAAGAGTAATTATTCATGTTTCATAACCTACTTCCAGTTTTGTCAGTGTCCACAAATTCACTTCTTATATTCATTTCTAGATTTGATTTCTTTTGTATTATTATATTTTTTCTCCAATTACATTTGTAAGTGCCTCTTCATACCCACCACTAGTTTATATAAGCTCTTCTGACAATCAGGTAATCTCGCAAGCTGATATTTGTGCATTCTGCAACTCAATTCCAGTTCTCATATACTCAAAATGTATTATATGCAATCTAATCAAAACATTTTTAAGTCGCAACTAACTATTTACAAATCTTTCGAATTCAAGTCAACACCACCGACAGCCCAAATCTCTCTTTCATCTTCATATCTATCACTAAACATAGTTTCTGCATCACCACCAGCAACAATTCTTTCCCTTTCAACACCTGCCAATCTAACGGCAACTCTTTTTGTATAATCACCAATAGATCTTGACTGTAAGGATTGACCGGTAACTGTGGTGACAGCTTTACCATCAATTTTGGAAAAGTATTGATTGAAGAAATCCAATTTCTCATCATCGATCAAATTGAAGATTGATAAATATGCCTTTTCAGCAGCCAATTTAATTGGAATGATGGTGTCTCTGACGCAAGAAAACACAGATGATGCTAGAATATCAATGTTTGGTACAATAAACTGTTCAAACTTGAATCTTCCAACTGTTCTAACAACAACCAAACTTAGTCTTCTGGTGTCTAATGAGTTACTAATAGGCTTGCACATAGTCAAAGCTAAGCAATCAATTAAAGGACCTGAAATATCAGCAGAAATACAGAATGGCTCTTCAGCTATTGTGTCAGACCCTGGGGATGATTTTTCACCATGTAACAACAAGAACTTACCTAAAGCAATAACAGCATTGTCACTGACATACGGAACTTCGAAATTACAAGCTTTAACAATAAAGTTCCCAATCTCTTCAACCAAGCCAGTCTCAAAAATGTGAGAAGGAGAATCTTTCAAAAAAGCATTTAATGTTAAGATTGCAAATCTGCCAGAGTCTCCAATCAATGGTGTATCCAAGACTTTAGCCTTCAAGACCTTTATGGCTTCATCATGCGACAAGATCTTTGACAAGGTACCAACTAACCTAGCATAAGCAACCGCCATTTTGTCGCTGGCCTCAGAGATTTCACCCTCAACTAAATCCATGACACCATTCTTTGATGATTCACTCATCTTTGATCCTGCCTTATCAACAACTTCCAATAAAGCCTTCAACATTGCAGTCTTAACACCCACATCAGTAGCTTGCTTGGCACCATTGACTAATTCCGTTACCAATGGATCAACTCTTGGTTGATACTCAATCAAAGATCCCAATGCCCTAGCAGCACGGGATCTTAAAATCTCATGAGTTGGATCAGATAATGATTTGACAAAAGTTCTCTGTAATTGAGGGATGAATGGACGCAAAAGTTGGGGAATTTTTGCGAATAACATATTCAAAGCATACAAAATAGCTGCCTTGATATCACCTGGGAATCTTTCACCAATAACACGAATCAATGGACCAACCATAACTGTGACAAATGGTTTTAAGTTAGCAGCAGGAGTCTTTTCAACAACATCAGCAATACCTAAAGCAGATGCCTCTCTCTGATCATTATTACCATACATCAAACCGTGCAAGAAAATTGGTAGTATACTGTTTGGACCCTTTGGCAAAGAAAAGCCTTCTAAATCAGCTCCTGCGATACCAGTAATTGCCAAAGCTTGTCTAGCAGGTTTGACCAATCTTTCTAAAGATTCTTTGCTTTGCCTCTTGACCATTTCAACCAATGCAACTGTACTTGATTGAACAATAAGAGGATTCTTATCGTCCAATGACATGATACATTGTGTGAGAACATCTTGAGTATACATTGAATAATCAAGATTGGTAGCTTTGAAGAATGGACCTAATCTTTCGAAAGCAACTGCACGTTTCTTTGGATCTTCATGTTTGATAAGTGATAACAATTGCTGTAATAGCGGGTGTACACCATCTTCAGTATCAACTGAGAGTAAAACTTTATCAAATGACAACTTGATTTCTTCAATCTCGCTTCTATCATCCGAAACAAGCCTTTCGACGAATGCATTGATGATGGTTGATAAACGTTTGTATAAAGCGGATCCTGCAACTTCAGCCAATGAGCCAAGGGCACTAGCCTTGAAAGCATCAATTGGTGGAGCAATCAATGTTGGTATAAGAATTGGGAATATGACATCAGATTTAGTAGTCATAATATCTTGTAATGCTAACAAGGCATTTTCGGAATCGTCTGTATTCAACAGATTCAATAATTCTGGGATGATTTCATCGATTGCAGCATTACCAATGGCATCTTGCAAGACATCAAAAGCAGCTGCAGCAGCTTCTCTGACACCTTCGTTGGAATCCACAAGGGCGCCACGAATGATGTTGACAAAGGTTTGTTGGTATTCTTTGACTGTATCTGCTGATGAAGATTCAATAAGTTCACGAACAGCGATACATATACCTTGCTTAGCATCAGCATCACTGGAAACAAGTTGTTCTTCCAACGTTGGTAACAATTGCGATAAGGCATTACCACCAACACGACGAACTAATTCACCTAAAGTTTGAGCAGCAATAGTACGTTGGACTTCATCTGGCGAAGCAAGACGTCTAATGATAATATGTGTAAGAGTCGGAAGGATCTCCTTAACGGTACGTGGAGTGTTGGCCACAAGTGCTTTCCAAATATCAACAGTGGCACTACGAACAATAGCAGCGGTATCTTGACGGCATACAAACAACGAAGCCAAAATACGGTCACGACGATCTTGACCAAGAACTTCAATAAGAACCTTATTGACTTCACCAGAAAACTCTGACTGTTCTTCAGAAAGCTCATTCTTACCGCTAATACCGGTAACTTGGAATAACAAGTCACCAGTAAGTTCAACTGAAGAAAGACGAATTCTGTGATTTGAATCTGAAAGTCCTCTTTCTAATTCTGGCAACAACAAATCGATTGCCTTATTAGCGTAGTTCTTGACAATCAATCTAGCTGCCTTAAGAGCAGTTTCACGAATTTCTTCATCGTCAGCTAAACCTGCAAGAATAATTGGAATAATTCTGGATAGATATGGTGAAAACTTGTTACCAAAGCAAACGGGTAAGAAGAGTAGTAAAGGCATAAAACCCGCACGAATAAAAGAACGCGAATTTGAAGCCCCTGATAAGATTTTTGGTAATAAATCTTCCAACTTTGAGATACCCAATCCGCTAATAATTTCAGCAAGAGCTTGAGCAGAACCAAGACGATCACCTGCCTTTCCATCATCTTGTAATGTGGAAAGAAGACGAGGGATAAGATCTGGGAATTTCTCTTCACCCAATTTCTCGACCAATGATCCTAGGGCACGTGAAGCGGTAGCTCTTGTAGCTGGTACAGGATCAACCATTGAAATCTCTAACTCTGTAATTAAAGTTGGTAAATATGGAATCAAATCTTTGCTATCAACTAAGATAGCCATGTTACCAACAATCTGGCATGCCTTACGTTTAGTAGAAGCTGATCTATCATGCATACCACGATGAATGACATGGATAATAAGAGCCAATGAAGGGCCATCAATATAGTGAACAAACTGAGTTTTGATTAATGCATCCAAAGCAACATCGGTGTACTTAGTAGGGTCACCAATAGCGTTGATCAAGACTGGGACCAATGATTGAATTTCTGGATTTCTAATAACATCACCAAAACGTTTCAAGGCCAGCTCAGCCGCTTTCCGAACCTCCTTATGAGAGTCATTCAAAACACCAACAATTTCAGGAATGATAGTAGATAGTGAAGCAGATAATTGAGTCGGATCAAGATATGCCATCGAACCTAATAGCTCAACAGAACCTTTCTTAGATCTCCACGCGATTTCATCCAAATTTTGAATGGCCAATGGGATCAATTTCTTGACACCATACGATGTAGTATTCTTCATTATCACTCTAGTTGCAAAATCCGTAGCTTCACGAACCTCGGGGCTAGCATCACCCAACTGTTTCAAGATTATGGGTAAGATCTCGATAACATAAGGCTCAAAGTATCCACCCAAGCTTTGTGACAAGCATTCAAAAGCAAAAGAAACACCTTCCCTGCGCTTTTCGTCTTTCTTGTCTTCAGAAGCGTCAATCAAATAACGCATAATATCGTTATTTGATAAAGCAGATATACCAACACCTTTTACCAAACCTGCAATACCGTATGCAGCACCTCTTCTGTGGCCCAATGATTTGCCTTCAAACAACTTCTTAAATAAGTCATCAAAGTAACCACCCAATTTAGTTGGAAATAACTTAACCAATGGGGCAATACATTGAGATACAGCAAACTGAACATCTTCAGAGGGGGTATCAAGTGTCTTGATTAAACGTTTGACAATTGCTTCCAATCTTGGATCGGTGGAATCTAAATGTCTAGCCAATGAACCATAAAGGATAATAACAGTTTCTCTGATGTGATCTTGAATTTTACTACCTTCATCTTTTGCACTAAGGGTAGCTTCGAAGATTGGAATCAATACTTCAATATTCTCGTAACCATGCAGGTTGATAATTTCCACGCCAGCATCCTGTAACTCTTGACGGACAATTGGTTCAATATCGCCAAGTGCTCGTTCCTCAGTGAAAAATGTGAACAATTTCACCACTGAATCCAGTGATTCAAATAAGGGAGAGAGGAACTTTAATGTCAATGCAACACCACTACGATCTTCCCATGTGTCCTTTTGTTCGGCTGATGACTTTATAACTAAGCCGAAAGCATCTAATAATGCTGGTGGGGGTTTCGACTTGATTCTGAAAATTTCAAGCAACTTTTCCAATGAGTCATCAAAAATTTCTGGATGCATTGGTAGTAATATTTTGATTGCTTCTGAAATAGATTTTGCAATTGAAAGACGTAAGCCACCATCAGCATTGTTCAAATAGGTCATTAACTTGCTCGGTGATGATATATCAAGTTTGAATCCACTTTCTTCCCATACAGTCTTTGCAACATCTGCATTCACACTTTCATTATCAAAAGTAGCAATCCACAATTGGCTTGAATATGACATCTCAGTCGATAGATCAAACTCAGCGTCTAATGCTTCTAAAACTGTGTTTCTGATAAATGTCTGAGGTTGAACACAGTTATCAAGAATGATCTTCAAATCGCTTTGAGAAATACTTACCGAAAAGCTTTGACATAAAGACATGAAACACTCTTTTGCTAGTTTGGCCTTTGAGGGCAATGCCATCAAGGAAAATAACACTTCCAAAATTGCGCGACGGGGTATCGATTCATCAACAAACACTTCGCTATGGGTGGTGATAATTTCCATTGCTAACAACAAATGCTCCTCTTCTGGATCCTCCTCAACAAACTCAGAGTTTGATATTGGTTTCTTGGCATTTTTTGTAGCAACAACCTTACCGTTTTGTAAAACTTTTATCAATAAAGGTAGAATATAAGTCAAAGAAATCGGATCTAATGGCCTTTGATCTGACAAAAGCTTTACCCTAAACAACACTCTTGAAATCAAATCCAACAAAGGTTCTTCGATTAAGTTTTCTGGTAATGAGTTTATACCAAGAATTCGTAAAGTTGCTGTACCCAAGAACAACCTGAATGAACCAAGACGATGTGATAAAGCAGACGATAAGGAAAGGAATGCTTCGGAGGCAGTGGTTCCCAAAAACAATGAGCATGATTCAAAGCTCAAGATGCTCAATAATGCATTAACAGCAACTGGAAGCCAATACTTTTTACCATTATCTATATTTTCAGAACTATCCGCCAAAACACTAGAGATACAGATGCTACGATTCAAAAACTTGAAATCCTCATTCATCTTTTTCCTTATCTGCGATTCCTTAACTAATTGCTCATTGATCAAAGCCAACTCTTCTTTGGTGTACTTCTTTGGGCCATTCTTTTTGGCAATATCCTTTCTGATACTTTCTTCCCACTTTTTTGTTTCATAATCCTTGGAATTTTTGTCTTCTACGTACTTTTTTGTCTTCTCTAAAACATTGATGACCACTTCACCTTCTGGAGATCTCCAGATATTAACCAGTTCTTGATCGATAGAAGAGACTCTATTAAGGTCAAGATCATCCTTGATGATTGAAGCAATCAAAGGGCCAACCTTTTCAGGCAAAATGAAAGCAATAGTGGAAACAGCATTAACAGAAGCTTTATACATCTTGGAAGAAGTATTGGTGCTGACTAAAGCCTTTGTAGCCTTATTGACAATCTCAGAAGTATCCGAGGAAAGAATCAAACCAGGATCCAATTCAGCTCTCTGTGAAACACCCACCCATCCATTCTTGACGGGAATATCTTCATGATGGCAAATGACTAAAAGATCACGGACATTATTCAGTAAAATAGACTTATCTGTCATTGTTGTTTGTGTTACGGCGTTAATGACAGTAGGAGCATAACGATACATCAATTGCAAATGATCTGTTTCTTCATCTGATGAGTTCAACGATGCGGTTAATGATTTGATTATAAGATCGCCTATCAACTCTTGTCTGAAGAGATATGCGTCTTCTAATAACTTGACTGACATCCTGCGCAAGTCTGCTGGTATAAAGTTCGATAGAGTGACGTATAACCAAGCAGTACCGTACGATGTACAATCACCGGAAACATTTGATAAAGATGCATCAAGAGCTTTAATAAACCAAGTTTTCTCGTCCAATGATGTCAACTTTGAATATATACGTTGATTCAAAATCAATGAATTCCTTTCAACATCATTCAACAGAATTTCGAAAATCTTTGCATCATCAATGATCTTTATCAAGGAGTCATTATTTTCCCAGTTCTTGATGAAGTTGGCAAGAGATAAAGTGACAAAAGCCGACTCAATTCCCTTTGACGATAAGGAAGATAACAGATTTGATGAAATTTCATTGAACGAAGAGATCAAAATTGGAAAGACCGAAGTCAAAAACTCAACAAATTTTGTACTAAACTTGTTGCTTTCGTCAAACGAGAAAATCAGTTCACCTAATGCAATGAACCAAACTTTCCGAATGTTTAATTTCTTTTCAGAAAGACCTCTATTTATCGAATCAAAAATATTTGAGTCAACTTCCCAGCCATTTTGGAAGCTTGTAAACAAATGACTAAAGAATGAGGCAAGATACGAACGTAAAGAAGTCTCATTTTGATCCTTTGGAATGTATAAAAGCAAGCCTTCTAAAATCTTTTTTGAAATTTCTGCAGAATTCTTTGGAATATGTGCCAAAGCCTCTGCGAACAGCAATTTCTGCTCTGCAACTGAAACTGTTTTCAAAGATTTGAACAACTCATCGATGATCTTCAACAAGTTTGAGTCCTGCAGCTTTGAACAGTGTTTCATCAAAAGTATTTCCATGGTGATCAAAGAACCATCACGTGTCACCTCCTTCGATGCCTTGAATGACGAAATTAATTGAGATAACAATTTACCTTCTACCAAACCTTTGGAAACATCAATTGTTGGAGGTAAAGAATCAAATAAGATTTCGGTCACATGTCCCAAAACCAATTCTGAAGACCTAAGAATCGATTTTTCCAAAGTAGGTAATATCGAATTGTCAAAATCTTCTTGTTCAACATAATGACTCAAAAATGAACCAAAGATGAAGAGTGAAGTTTGTTGAGGAGGGATTTTTGACATGAGAACCTCTTTGCTGAAATAATCAATGACCTTTTGTTTCTCTTTCGACAACAAATCATTTATAGAAGGATTGGTTGGTAATGAATATAACGCAGCCGATGAAATACAACCTAATACTGATAAGACCGAGGAATTTGATAACTTCAAAACAATGTGCTTTGAAGTTAAAATATCCAAGTAAGTTGACAAAACTGTGGAATCCTCAGCAAAAATTTTTACAAGTGTTAACTTGACTTGGGATGTTACACTTTCACGAATACGCCTCCTATGCTGATCTTGTTTATCGGATGATATTTTTCTCGAAGGTGCGATTTTGGAATCAGTTATGATATTCTCCAATCCGATACCATATTGTAAACATGATTCCAACAACAAGGTTTGATATTGAATTAAATCTTCCTTGTAGGTATCAAACTCACCATTTGAAACGGTAAGGAGAATGAAGTGATTTACCCACTCCAAAAGAGTTAGCAAATCAGTAACAGCGATAGACTTTTCATTTTTGGAGTAGCTGGAAATGAACTTTAAATAGCTTGGTAATAACTTTGGATTTCTATTCAAAATGACATCAAAATTGGAAATTACCAACGCTCTTGACTTGGAATCCTGATAGAAACAAAAAGTCTTCAATAATTGTAATGAAATTTTTCCCAATTCTTCGACTTTGATTTCTTCTTTTTCTATCAATGACTTAAGCCTTACCAACGTTGGAATCCTCGTCCTCGTTGACGAGTTTGAAATGGATCTCTCAAAAAGTGGAGATAGCGATTCCCATGACGATGCAGTAAGATCTAGTGACATCGTTTTTTATTCTAGTGGTATAAAAGGGGATAATGTGTAAGCTTTTCAGTTTGGGAAATCTAGCTAGTTAGTCTCTTGGTGATGATGGTGAAAAAAAAAAAAAAACTTAACGCCTCGAGCAGCTAGTTGTCTGTATACGAGTCACAATCTTACTTACCTATCTTGAATATCAATTGATAAGATCTCTTCTCTTATGAATCGGTTCCCCAGTAATAATTTATTCGTTTAATGGTTCAATCTACAAAAAGATTCAAACTTAACTTCTTTCTTGAATCAATCAAATCTTCAACGAAAACTAAATAAATTTTTTACTTCAAAAGCATCGGGTCGTGTGACAACTTTTGTCCATTACCGCCCCAACTACTTGAAAGCTTGATTCTATTACTATGGATGTTACCCCCATTTCTTGGGTTTGCTACTTTGAAGTATGTGTTATTTTTATCGTTTCGGCGACAAGAGAAATTGACCAGTATCAACTTCTGATTCTTGAAGCGAAGTCAGTTTAATAGGGACTAGCTATTTCCAAGTCACGAGTACGTTTTCCATTTTTAGAAATGACAAACTGTATTTGAATAACCAAGTGTCTTGAGTATCACACATTGGAAAAGCTGTCTTTATATGTGGTTCTACAGATGGTGTTCAGAAGTAAGATGTAAGGGAAGAAAGAAAGGTAGGCTCCGGTCAAACATGGAAGGGGTTATTATTTTCACTAGATTTATATTTATAATGTTTGTATGGCTTATCATCGAATGAGGTTGCACCGTGTATTGGCCAAAGTATAGTCAGTGATTCAGTGAAAGGTATTTAAGGATTGACCAACGAACCAGTGTTTGTGGGCTAGGACTCGCAGCTGAAGAGGATGGTTGCAACTGATTGTCATCAATCTCGCTGCTGACTTTGGTAATTGTTCACCTCACAATCACTCAAACAAATAACAGGGGTTAAGGTACACTTTGTGAACAGAAAGACGTATGTTGCCTCTGATCCATTATATGTTCAAACACGAATAGCTGCTATATGTATTTTGGGCAAAGAGCGTTTGGTTTTGGTGTATGGGCATGCTTGATGATATCTGAAACGATGTAATTGATTCAACTCAAGTGATATAAACGATCCGACTCAAAAGGAAAAGGACCTATTTTGCCGTACCAAATGGGAATTCGTGTGGGCATTTCTGATTCGGTATATATTCAATTGTAGATGCCTAGCTGCAAAAAAAAACCTCCAATTTTGGGGGTGTACGTACGTCTTTGTACTTGGAGCGTAACTTTTCTTACAGACCAATCGCATTACCCTTGCTTGTGCTAACCCCAAACCACACACATCTCTACCTCAGGTATCCGTCACTTGGGGGTTGACTCCAGAAGAACCGAGTACATGTTTCCATATATATACACACTGATAGCCCCCCAGGAGGTCACCCCGTCTTTCGGATTAACTCTACATGGCCCACCCGCCCAACACACACACAAAACTTGCCTTGGCCCACCTCCAAAAACGCTCATCCAATTTACAGGCAAGCGAGCCATCCCATCCAGCCAACCACAAAACCTCTCTTGGCTTCTCACGGTCTTGAAAACTGCAAAGAAAGGAACAGAACACTATATTGTTGAGCCGGCCACAACTTTGAGTGGTCACGTGACCACTCTTTTGCTTTGGCCCGCCCTCGGATCTCGCGACACCCTTCTCGCACGAACGTACCTACAAAACAACAACACATCATCAGTTGACAGGTTGGCCTGTTTGAACCTCCCAGACTTGATCAACCAACACCAACGACCAATTGCAATCTTTCACCACACACCAGAGGCCAGTTCTGCCTGAAACTTCCCCGACCACAACCAGCGGACCTCAACCGCAAAGCAGTCAGCTCTGGTGGATTAAAACACAAACACCCTGATCAACCCCCATCTCCCTCAACCGCTCACTTAGCCATGCGAACCCACTCCCACTCATATTAGCCTCCTACCAACACACAACCGTTGTCTCTCTGTCGTAGATAACGGTATTACTCGTCCAGGCTGGCGCGCACGTGACCTGAAGTGCTGGAGACTCGACAGTCCGAGGCTCGGCTCGAATCTCAAAGCCAAATTGGCGGGCGAAAAAAGAAATTTGGAAATTGATATAAGAAGAAATGCGATTGTATATTATGTGTGTGGAAAAACCTTTTTTTTAATTTTTTTGTCCTTTATATAATACCAATACCATTCAATCAAGCTATCGATCATCATCTGTATCGTGTTTGAACGTCTAGCTGGCCATACTCAGTCGCATAAGCTCAGCAGATACTTATTTATTCATCAACTCATTAATTCTTTGTTCATCTGTGCATCTGTTCATCTGTTCATCTGTTCATCTATTCGAAGGTAGTTATTTTTCAGGGACAGGGAAAAAAAAAAACCAAATCGTCCAAAAAATAAAATAAGTTAAAACTAGCGAGAAGGTGTTTGCCATTCAAGAGCTCCCATTCCCAGCAACTCATCACATCTCATATAAGGCACCCCAGCGTTAATATTTGTTTATTTGCAGGCAGGAACCAAGACCCCAAGAAACTAAGAAAAGCCGCCCGGCCACCTCGTTTCACCCGCCAGATATTGTCTCCAAGTGCTCCAACATGAACTGGGATCCAGTCGCCACCTTACCGAAACTACCAAATTTCCAAAACCAGCAGCAGCAGCATCAGCAGCCAGACTCTTTTGATTTGATGTCTGTGCCTCTCTCAACCTCCTCGTCTGTATTGAGCACCAACACCGTCAACACTCCAGTGGGCCACAACCACACGCTGGAAATGTCGAGACTCGTCCCAGACTTGTGGGATCAGCCAAAAAACTACCAGTACAACGATGTGCAAAGCGTCCGCTCCTCAAGCACAAATAACTATACCCAGTCAAGCGCCGCCGTGAACGAAAACAACTGGGCACCCCAGCAACAACTGCTACAGCAACAGCTACACCTGTATCAACAGCAGCAGTTCCAGCAGGCGCAACCCCACCCCCCACAGCCCTCTCTGGTTGGCTTGTCGTTGGAGCAGCAACAGTTGTTGATCCAACAACAACTCTTGTTGCAACACCAGTTGCAACAACAACAGTTGCAGATTCAAGCCATTCAGCAACAAACTCCCTTAAGCCCATTAAACTCAACCGAGTCTCAAAAAAATTTCATAGCGGCAATGAGCAGCATGTTGCAACAGCAGAACTCCTCCGCATCATTATCATCAATGCCATACCAGTTGACCACAACTTCTATGACATCAGCGCCATCTCAACAATTGACGGAAGAAAACTTATCTATTTTATCTCATAACGACCAGATTCTCCCTTCTTCATCTCAACAACAACATCAGCAACAACAGCACTCGAACTCATTGCCTTCGAAGCCCGTTTCCAATGGCGGCAGTGATAATGTTTTGAATTTACCGCAGCAAAATGTTAACTTGGAGTTGTACAAGACTGAACTTTGCCAGCAATTCATGAAAAAAGGGGCTTGTCCGTATGGCTCAAAATGTCAGTTTGCCCATGGTGAGCATCAGATGAGATATGTTAAGAGACCTCAAAATTGGAAGACCAAAGCATGTGCCAACTGGAGTAAGTTTGGCGAGTGCAGATATGGTAGAAGGTGCTGTTTCAGGCATGGTGAGGACTGCTAAAGAATTGGTGTTACAATTGTTTTTCAACCCTGTCATCTTCATCCTCCTCCTCATCATCATCATCACCATCGTCGCATTTATTCACACAAACCCGTGAATGCCTCGAGTCTTCTCCCAACTCATGGTTTTTTTTTTAGATCTTTATCTTACTACTATTGTGCTCATTATAGACTAATACCTTTATCTCTTTTCATTCATCCTAGGGGTTTCCCCCTTTTTTTCTTGCTTTTGCTATCCTTCGATCTGAGGCTAATGGTTTTTGTTTATGTTTCCCTACTCTTTCTCCTACTATTTATTCCCAATTTTTTCTCCTATCTTTCTGTTGAACTCTTTTGTTTTGCTTCAATCACTCCTCTACGTCGTGCAGGTCTGTTGTCGCTCTTTCTTCGGTTGGATTCGTTTACTGGAGACGGGGAAAGTTTGCTTATTTATTGTTTGTATAATTTATTACTTCTTCTTCCACGAGGAGGAAAAAGAATCAATGATTTATTTATTATAGCCATACCACTGTTTGATATTTCAAGCGTTAAAAATCCAGTACACCTGATTGAGGTTCATTCAGCTTACCGAATATGGCCCATATGTTTTTCCAAAGTCCATTTTTCTTAACTCATGGAGATAAGAGTGCCTTCTACGCTCTCTTACAACAGAGGTTAAATTTTCACTTCAGGCCGCCAAGTAAACTGCGTTACGCAGATGTGTTTCTGTCCAGGCGAGCCATAATACTGAGTTATGGGAGCGACATTATCTGGGACGTTCAAGTAGGCTTCATCGAAGTAGAAAGCCTTTTTTATCAAGCTGGGTTATCTACCCCTCTGCTGTTCCCCACTTAGCATCGCTGGAAGAAATATTTTTCTTCAGCCCTTCCCCAAGCCGGAATAAAAAAAAGGGACTTAAGGACCTCACGACTCCAAAGGTTGAAGTTTTGTATATCCCTCTTGGGCACCTTGAGAAAGAAAAACGAAAACCAAGAGTCATCTAGGTATACTAATCGTTATTTTTTTTTTTTTCAAAGAAGATGGCAAAGAGTGTTGAACTTGATCGTCGTTTGAGGTAAAAGAGCTTATTTGTGTGAGTACCATACCACCCAGGCTGGCTAGCTTCCTAAGCTCTACCCGTTCGAAGTCCCGACTCTACCCACCGAGATGGCATGCGTAGAAAATCGGAAATGCCCAGCGCTATAAAAGTCGTGTTTTCGAGCAAAAAAATGAAAAAAACGAACACAATGCCAACCACCCACCCACTCACTTGTTCTGGTTGTAGCCATATGTTGACCATCGCTCCCGAAATTACGGTGTGTTGGTCATTCGTAAATTCAGCCTGGATTCCATACGTACGTGTAAATTTCTGGAATATGTGCGAGATCCCAAAAAGGGGTCCAAGGTGCAACTTAGTTAATCCGAGAATATACAAAAAATGACCTGGGTTCACCGCTGAGATGAAGAGTTAGTGATATTGGCTCCGATTCGGACGAACTTTCTGCTTTAACAATAAACATGACCCATTCACTCCTATGGTATTGCCACCTCATGATACCACAATACCACAATACCACAACTCTTCTCCCTTATTGTCCGGTCCGAGAGCTGCAAGCTCCTATATCCTGTTCGGTATCTGAAGTGTATGTGGGCCCAGCACAACCCAGCCTTAGTTCAAAGTGGGGTAGATCCCTTGAAAATTGGAGGGGCGGCGACGAACAGCACAACATGATAATAGTAAAGGTTTGTTGTGCAATACACACTCACATGCTGTCCATTTGAGTGGGTTTGGAGCCTCTGTCATCTGCTGACGAGAGTCGAAGAGGGGATAGAGGGGCTAATTGGCGAAAACGGAGACTGAAAACTTTTTATCCGCTCGAGAGAACAAGAAGCTGCCCCGCCTTCAACGGTGAACAGTATTGTGCTAGCCAAGACACATGGCCGATGCTATCTCTTGAGCACATCAAGTGATGATAGGTTTTGATTACTGTCTCCAGCTTGGAGTGTTGCAACTAGGTTGTAAGACCGAGATGTGTGTATGTGTGTATCTGTGACCTTTTGCGATCTGGCGCAGTTGGGGGAAGAAGATCAGATCCAGGGTGTAATGAGTGAGAGATTGCTGATTGTTGTTCTGTTTATCAACAGACTTGGTCCACCTTATCCGACTACCTGCCTACCTACTTACACAGTTGCATGATACCGATCCGTATACCGTGCCAAATTGGATTTTGAGAAGAAAGAGTAAAGGAGTTACAAAAATATCACTGCAATGAAAAATGAAAAATGAAAAATGATAAGAAAAAGATAAAAGATCATACAAATGAATGGAAGCATGAGTAGCCATTTCAATCAACAAAATAGCAGTACTTAGGAACAATCAGTAGCAACCATGGGAATACAGTAAAATATTGAAGGCTAGAGAAGAAGAAGTAATATACATAAAGGCACAAAGTTGAAGCCATTTCAACCCATAGACACTCTGTGTTATTTCTCATGTCCTCGAACCTTTGATCTGAAACATCCATGCCTAGGAATTGAATCTGTACGACGAAAGATCCTCCTCTATGGTTTAGTCGACCTAAACATCCGTAACAGGGTCGTTGTTTTCAACTTCTGCTTCAGCGTGGGTTGAAGTGACTTTGTACTCTACAGAGGGGAAAATACCAGCTCTGTTGAAAGTAATACTCATGGTCTTGACACTCTCATCAGTTTCTCCACTTTCATCTTTTTGGGAACTTGCGTTTTTGAGACTAGAGTATAACTTTAATGCAGAATAACTAGTGGAACCAGTTGTGATCATGTAAAGGCACCAAACCAAGAATGTGATGGCAATTGATGCCTTCTTGACCTGGCAGTTGTTTGATAAATTGACCAATAGCTGAGCTTTCAAAGCTGAAGATGTTGAATTAGTGAGACTGATTGAATCGACAGACACTGATCCGTTTGAATAAAGCTGGTTGAAAGTGTACAGGATGGAGTCGTTATCAGCTGTCAAAGTATCGAAAAAGTTATCCAAGATAGTGCTCGAGATGTCTCCTGTAACATTGTACTCGGACAATAAGCTCTCAATGTCCGAACAGTCATACGAACCGAACTGAGAGATCTGATAAATTATCCCAGCAAATGATAGCACGTTCAACGAGATTTCCGAGGTTGAGATTGCCGAGAGATAGCTGAGATGGGCCGTGGAAAAGCTTGAAATCAAGGTCTTGAGACTAGAAGTTGTTGAAGTGGACAACAAGCTGACTTCTTTGCTCAACGTTGAATCCAAACTGAACATGGAAGGAATGTACGCTAAAAGGGGGTTCGCAACAATCGTCAGCGAGCTAGAGGCTAGCGAAATCGCCGACGACTTCCACTTGGCATCCAAAACCAACTTTGAGCTTGAACCACTGCTTTCTCTCTTGGCAAGTGGCCACTCTTGGAAGCTGGTGTCACCCCTATCCTCCTTGTCGAAGCCATCTTCAAACCAAACAGAGATCGACTCCTCCTCCTCATCCCCTGGCAAATCGACATCTTCCACCTCGTAGTACACACCTTCTCTCTTAGACAAAAGTGATTCAATTTCCGTCACGTTGATGGACGATGCAAGATCATTGATCTCTGATATGACTGATGACAAGGACGATTTGCTTGTGATCAACTTACCGGATAATCCAAGAAGAATCGCCGATAAAACCCATTGGATAATCCGCGCCTTGGTTGTTGATGATGTTAATGCCATTTTTTACCCTTGATCTACCTCTATTTCTTCCTCACAATGCTGTTTGATTACTCTCCCCCTTTGTTATCTAGTGTATACTTGGTTAAAAAGGATACTAAAGTATCCCTCGCCCACACTGCTAAGACTATGCGCGCATGAAAAAACTCAATCTTTGATTTTTTTTTCCATTAGCGATTTTTCACAACATTTCAAATGTTGTAAAAAATTTTGTAAAGCTTATAAATGTGGAGATATTCTATAAACATAAACCGCTTTCGAGAGTGAATTCATTGTTAGTTGAGGATAGTTTGCTAGTTCACTTAGCAGCTGTTGAACAATTCTTGCATCTATTGGGGAAAGGGGGTAGTGGCGCTCCTACAAGTGTCGACCCAGTCGGATCACGTGCTTGTAGTGTCCCAGCTTTCGATTCTTGTCGTCCAAAACTTTTCAGTCGAGAGGTAATGGAGGATGGAAGGAATGCGAACGGCTTGGATGGATGTTGCCACGTCTGGTCTGGTGTCCGAGGAAGCATAAGAGCTGGCTCAAATAAAGTGAGTGGTTCATGAAGGTGTTTGTTTTGTTCATTGGCATCGTCATCGTCGTCATCAGCTTGCTTTTCCAAAAAGAGATGACAACCTACCAGGTATCAGACTACTTGAAACCGGACTTCGAGTCGTTGAGACAGCAGAACTTGACATTCTACTTGTTTGGAGAGCACATCCAGCACTCGAAAGCTCCGTTGTTGCATAATACGATGTTTGACAACAACAAGTTGCCAAACTGGAGATATGTGTTGCTTGAAAGCTCCAACCTCGAAGAGTTTGAGACGAGATTGAAGGACCAGTCAACATGCATCGGATCAGCTGTGACCATGCCGAACAAGATTTCAGCGATCGCGAAAGTGGACAAACTAACGCTGGAGGCAAAAGAAATCGGGTCTATGAATACGGTGTTTTCCAGGGTCAACAGGCTGACCAACAAATTGGAGTATATCGGTACCAATACGGATACCATTGGCATCCGTGATTCTTTTTTACAGAATTCTCCGGATCAAGTGAAACTGAACCAAGGAAAGCCAGGGTTGGTTTATGGTGGTGGCGGTGCTTGTCGCGCTGCTATCTATGCCCTTTACACATTTTTGGGATGCAGCAGAATATACATCATCAACAGGGATGAATCGGAAGTCATCAGTGTTAAGGATTCAATGACCGCCAATGGGTTCAAGGGCGAAATCATCCATTTATCCACACCTCAACAACTGCGAGGTGTCACGGAAGTTCCAACTTTGGTTGTTTTGACAGTTCCTGACTTCGAGCCAGTGTCGGAGATGGAAAAATTGGCCAAATCAACTTTGGACGTCTTTATCCAAAATGAAACCAAAGGTTCTGTTTTAGAAATGTGTTACCACCCAAACACCGAAACTAGGTTGTATAAAAGTTTCGAAAGCAGTGGTTGGAACGTCATTCCTGGAACTGAAGCTATGATTTACCAAGGAGTTGCCCAGCAAATGTTCTGGACCGGTTATTCCTTAGCCGAGTTGCCAATATCGAAAGCTGAATCTGTCATCCGTGAAACCCTTGAAAAGGAAAGTCAATTATAATCAATCACCTTCTCTTGATGATATATCATTGTTCCAAAGCTGGCTTTTCTTTCAATTATGTAACCATTGTTAATTTATAGATTAATTTCACCCATTCTCAAAACCTCTATCAAATGTCTCCCTATGAAATATATTCTCCAACCTCTTCTATTGGAGCAAGAGTAAGAATGTTCGAATCCAGTCGGTTGGTGTGTAGGTGTAAAGTCAAAATAGAGCCCTAATATTTCTGGGTAAAAAAAAAAAATTGGGATTATACAGGGTAGAATAAATCTGTTCACATACTTGATTTGAATAAAGCAACCTTAGATATCGGTATACTGTGTTTTATTCTCCATGGTTGATACTTCATAGTACATAATAAATAAGCATGTCATCAATTGACTCATCCACAACAGATGATGGAGTCGCACGATCATCGTATCTTATAACAAGGGTAATATGGTTTCTCACATCACTATTATTCACAATTATCAGAAAGTTGATTTATTCCATACTATCAATATTGAATGTAAACTTTCAAATCACGCTATCATTTAGACTGCTTTTGATGATACTATTTGTTATTACAGTTTCAGTGTTTGCGATATATAGATATAAGTACTTGACTGTTTATTCAAGACTTGAAGAAGAGCCGCTACGACAGACACCGAAGTTTGACGTCTTTTTGGAGTCCAGAGATAAAAACAAAAACTCGAGGTTTCCCAACTTTTTAGACGGGTTCTTATCGGCGATCAAGGTTTTTGGATACTTGGAGAAGTCTGTGTTTCATGAGTTGACCAAAAATATGACAACGCAAAAGCTAGAACCAGGCGAAACATTTTCAATGGATGAATCAAAGGGATTTTGCATTGTCGTCGAAGGTACCGTTCAAGTTTATTCTTCAGTCGGCAGCGAACTGAGACAAAGTGAGTACATTGATGATGATGATGATGATGATGAGCATGATGGCTATGTCTACAACGGCAAAAAATATTTGTTGCTAACGTTTGTTAAAAGTGGTGCAACTTTATCGTCGTTGATCAGTATATTGAAATTATTCACTGCAGAAGAAGGACCAGATATGATAATATCTAGTACCCCATCTGAGTTTGACCTCAACAGCTTAAACCCATTACAATCAACGCCAAATGGTAATGACTTCAAGACGGAGTCCAATAATTTCAAAAACCCACCGGAAAAGAAGTTCTCGATCGGATCTGACAGTTTTCCATCCCCAAACATGAATACTCCAAGTGGTGTTCTGTACGGCAATAAATTTGGCACTTTGATTCATCCGGAATTGATTGTTCGTGCATCAGAGGGAGCTACAATCGCGATTATTCCCGCTGATGCCTTCAAAAGATTGACCCAAAAATATCCAAGATCTGTATCTCATATTATTCAAATGATCTTAACCAGATTATATAGGGTCACCTTTCAAGCTGCTCACAATTATCTTGGATTGACTAAGGAAATCATTCAAACTGAAATCAATGTTAATAACAGTGCGAGCTATGATTTACCCTCATACTTACACGATGGTGTTATCCAAAGATTGAACAAACAAGCGAAAGAACAGAACGAACAAACTTTTCAAGAAGGGGGCGATCAACCCACAGTTCTGGAGAGGCCAGGTAGAGTTTTGAGTAGAACTATCAGTAATAACACCTCCAGATCTGGTACAAGAAGCACGAGTGCATCGAAAACAAGAACAAGTCGAGAAGTTGATGATCAGGAAACTGAAGATGTGTTCTCCATATCAAAGAGACCAGTTTTATCGAAAAGATTATCAAACAAAATAAACCTCAAAAGAGTTGGGAAAAATTCAATGGCTAGATTGGTTGTTTTAGACTCAGGTAAAAAATCAGGTCCTGGTGATTTGATTTCAAATGTTCCTTTGTCAAGAAGAGAATTTTCCACTCTGTCGTTGAGAAAAACCAAGGTCACCAAGGATGAGGAAAATGAGATTCAAAATCGAACATTTTCTGCTGAAGAGGAGACAGAGGATAGTTCTTTACGTATCGCTTTGATTGAAAACATTTTCAAAATGATGGGAATAAACAAAGAGTCAATTGCTAATGAATCTTTCAGCTCAGTAAATTCTCCATTTCCCTATTCACAAAGCGAATGCCGGTTAAATTATATGAACAAACAAAGATCTCCATCATTGAGCTCAATGGATTACTCTCCTTTATTTGCACTCGAGAACACCATTACAGGCAATGGTAAGGATAAATCCAATTTATTATTTAATGCATCATTCAATCCGCAAAATAGTCTGGATGAAGTTTTGGACTTTGATCAGTTGAAAAACGATTTTTCCGACAAACTAGAGATAATGCTAATCAAAAAGGGAACAAAAATAATTGAACAAGATGATAAAACTCCTGGGTTATATTACGTGATTGATGGCTTGCTAGATGTCAGCCATATGTCAGATAAAGGCCAGAAAAAAAGAATTTATACCATCAAGGCTGGTGGAATTGCTGGATATGTTGGCTGTGTGGTGGGCAACAGATCTTTTGTGACAGTAACGGCACAGACAAACTCTTATATTGGATTCTTACCGAAACGTGAAATAGATTCGTTTTTGGATAGGTACTATAAGTTGCATCTCGTTGTCGCCAGGCATATTTTGAAAATGTTGGATAAAGACATCCTATTAATAGATTTTGCATTGGAATGGGTTCAATCGAATGCCGGAGATGTCTTGTATAATCAAGATGATGCAGCTAACGGTATTTATATTGTTTTGAATGGAAGATTCAGGTCAATGCTAGAATCAAATCCTGAGAGCTCTTCACGAAACTCTTCTTCTGCATCAGATCTGGAAGAAAACATGGTAAAGGTGATTGCTGAGCACGGTAAGGGCGAATCACTAGGTGAAGTTGAAGTCTTGACTGCCTCTAAAAGATTTTCAACTATGGTTGCCGTCAGAGATTCTGAATGTGCGAGGATTCCGAGAACTTTATTTGAAATTTTAGCAGTCACGAAACCCTCAATAATGATAAAGGTCTCTAGGATTGTTGCCAAAAGGATTAATAATGCTGAAGTTTCAAACTTATCAACTTCATTTTCCAAAGCTAACTCCACGAACCCGACCATCTCTGCTCTTCCATCAGCTTTTAACTCTGGTAATTACCAAGGCTCATCGAATTATAGAACTATAACAATCATGCCAATCACTCATGGGTTACCAGTCACCGAGTTTGCTGACAAATTAGTACAGGCATTTAAGAATTGTGGAAGATCTGTTATATCTTTAAATCAAACGTCAACTTTACATCATTTGGGTAAACATGCTTTTGATAAGATGGCGAAATTAAAACAATCCGGTTATTTTGCTGATTTGGAAGAAAAGTATCAAACAGTAGTTTATGTTGCTGATACTCCAGTTGGTTCTAACTGGACACGTTCTGCAATATCACAGGCCGATTGTATTTTGCTATTAGCAGATGCAACGTCTTATCCCGATATTGGTGATTATGAAAGATTACTAGTCAAGTTGAAAACAACCGCAAGAACCGAGTTGATTTTATTACATCCAGCAAGATTAGTTGAGCCCGGTTCAACAAGTAAGTGGCTAAAAAATAGAATTTGGGTTCATTCTCATCATCATATTCAAATGGACGCAAGACCATATGCTAAAAGATTAGCTACCGAATCTTCGAACGTATCTTTTGTACCTAATGCATTTCAATCATCGATTCAAGTGAAAAATATCATTTCAAAAGTGGAAACATTTAAGGAAGATATTTTAAAAAGGATTGATTATCGTCATCCTAGTGGTATCTACAAGCCAATGCAAAGACACAAGTCAGATTTTTTGAGATTGGCTCGATTACTATCAGGGGAGGCCGTTGGACTAGTTCTTGGCGGTGGTGGTTCAAGAGGGATTAGCCATGTTGGTATTATCAAGTCATTAGAAGATGCTGGAATTCCTGTTGATGTCATTGGTGGTACTTCAATTGGTGCTTTTGTTGGTGGACTATATGCGAGAGATTATGATATGCTACCAACATTTGGAAGGTCAAAACAATTTGCCTCCAGAATGTCATCATTGTGGAGAATGTTGTTCGATTTGACATATCCTGTTAGTTCATATACGACTGGTCATGAATTCAACAGAGGAATCTGGAAAGCATTTGGAGATTCAAGGATTGAAGATTTTTGGATCAAATACTATAACAACTCCACTAATATCACTAATTCTGTTATGGAAATTCATTCATCTGGCTATGCTTGGAGATTTATCCGTGCCTCGATGTCTTTGGCTGGCTTTTTACCACCGTTGATCGATAAAGGCTCGATGTTGTTGGATGGAGGTTATATAGATAATTTACCAGTTGAGGAGATGAAAAATCGCGGCGTCAAAACTATCTTTGCCGTTGATGTTGGGTCAACAGACGATAGAACATTAATGCGATATGGCGATTCGTTGAGTGGTTTTTGGGTACTCTTCAATAGGTGGAATCCTTTTTCAAAGTATCCAAATCCACCAAGCATGGCGGAGATTCAACTGAGATTGGCTTATGTATCAAGTGTGAATGCTTTGGAGAAGCTGAAAAATACAAAGGGTATTATTTATTTGAGACCACCAATTGAGAATTTTTCAACGTTGGACTTCGGCAAGTTTGACGAGATCTACAATGCTGGTGAAGCTTACTCTAAAATGTTGTTTAAAGAATGGGAAGAGTTGGGCAAGATGCCTGTGATCGCTGGTGCGAATGACAAACCGAGAGAACGCCATCGTTCGTTAGTGCAAAGACGTAACTCATTTTAGACTTTCCAAGAAGTTTTCTTACTAATTTCCCGTTCATTTACTAAGCTAACTGCCATAAACAAAAGCTTTATTCAAATGTATGATGAATAAACACCTCAGATTTTAAAACTTGTTTAGTGTCGCAAGAATGCAAACCTTCTATCTTACTCTCACCCCACCCTAGCACTCTTGACAAACCAATTAACATTAATCTTGCACCGACTAACAAACTTAACTTTATCCATCAACACTTTCAAGTCTATCGCATACAACAAAGCCTCCGTCAAACTTTCAACCTCAAATGCTATGATACAACTAAAATCCCAATGCTCTATTGAGCATTACTAACAAGAATGACCGAATCACCTCTAATAAATATCATGTCTGATTTCTTGGTCACTGACTTTGGTTCGTTTGTTTCTTCATCCACTATGAAAATGGTCTCTACTGCATCGCCCAAAACCATGTTACAATGTGAATCGTATGCCTGTATAGAGAGTTAGTATCTCAGTGATCTTTGCTGATAATGCACCATCAATAAAAAAGAACTTTCAAATGAACCTGATCATTCATATCTGTTATGGAAGAATACTTACATGCAATTTACCAACCATTTCTCTGGCACCTCTTAACTTTATGTATACTTGCTCATCCAAAGATAATTTTATCAAGTCTAATGGCTCCGAAAATTGATCACTCATTATGCCTGTTATTTATTTTTCTCTATATATATGTGTGTGTTTGGTGAAGCTTCTGTATTGATAACCTCAAGCAATATCACCTTTAATTATCATATTTCTATGGTGCTTGGGGACTGAAATGGAAAAAAAATCATAAAAGTAGTGCGTGAATAACAATATAGCCAAAAGAGGGTTCAAGGTAAACCACAAACCCAAACCAATTTCTAAGTGATAACAAACAGAATGAGCATTCCGATAGAACTTTTCATCACCGATTGATAACCTAAAACCGTCGCCTTTCTGTCAAAATATCATCAAAGATTTAATCCAAAGCTATCTGTGATTTTCTCAGCCGAATTTTTTCATTTCTCAATTCGGGAAAGAAGCGTGACTTTTTCACACCAATCCCACATCATCTTGAATGACTCTTTACTGAGAAGAAGTAACCCAAAGCTGCATTATATGTGCAAAACTAGGAAGGGAAGCTTTCAATGGCCGTTTCTAGGGGATGTCGTAGATGAGAGGCCTTTAGTTTCCACTCACGAACTACATGGTATACAAGCATCCATCCACCTTGCCAAAAGAAGATGGGACCCCAGCTTCAGAAGCCTCCGACACAACCAGTTACCCCTACCATAACCTTCAGCAATGGAAAACCGCATCGATTTCTTCTTTTGAATCTGCAAAAGTGTGTGAGTGTGTGTGGGTGTGTATTTTTGATGTTTTTTCCACTTTATCTTCGGAGATCTAATCGTCAGACGATCAGTGCGTAAACTTGCAAAAGGGAAGCACCGTTCACTCGGACCCAATAACCGTGAAACAAGTGATGACAAGACAGGCATACCCCGATATTCGAACTCCATTCCCAAACATCGCTCTCTTCTAGCTAAAGCTACTTATTCTGATGTCGTCGTCGTCGAGCAAAAGAGAAAATTTAGCTTTGGCTTAGCGAGCTCTGGTGAGATAGGGTGAGATAGGGCAGTTTTACAAGTTGTTGCTTCGAAAGCTGTACAGGGAACATCACACAGCAACCACGCAATTAGCCCTAGGTTGAGGAGCACCCTAAAGGATGCCACCCAGAGCCAATTCATGATCAGGCGAAACCTCGCTGCAGTGATCATTGATTAGATTTTTTTTTTTTCTGCTCACCTTGCTTTCACGGCTCGAAGCATCGGCTTTGTGATTTTTCAGAAAACCTCTCTCTCGAAACCTCTCTGCTACACATCACAAGCACATATATATACCACCTGTCTTCGGTAAACTCAGCATTACTAAAGGGTTTCAACAGAACTGATATCTCTACACAATCTGGATTTTTCCAACCTGAAACTCTCGTTCGAATTCAAGGCGAAGAAGATTTCGTAAGAAAATTTTGGTCGAGAAGAAAAAAAAATCAACAAAAAATAAATTTTCCAATCATCAATCTTTTCTCCTAAGAAAGAAAAAGAAAAGAAAAGGAAAAGTTATCCCAATCGAAGTATACGTCCAAGTGCACCGACTCCGAAGGCTAGTAATCATCATTAAAGAGAGAAAAGACTGGGTTTGAAAGTATTTCGATATATATATCTTCAGTTAATAAATCAAGGAACCATTCGTCAATCAGCTCCGTTCTCTGTGTGTTGCTAAATATTCTTCACCAATTTCCACGACTTGGACAATTCTAAATTAGTGTTTCGCTAGATGCCAGTCAACTCTTTCAAAGAAGATATAATAGCTGTAAATATGTCAACAACAGCTCCAACATTGCAAAAACAACAACAGCAGCAGCAGCTTCAGCAAGATCCGATAATCTCATCAAACGATGCCATAGAGATCGATTACGAGGCCTTGCCTGAAAATTCGTCGTTGTTCGCCCAATTGACGGCTGGTGCGTTTGCCGGTATTGCTGAGCATACAGTCATGTATCCAGTCGATGCCATCAAGACGAGAATGCAAATAGCGAAGGCCTCCACTTTGCCAACTGGGATCATTGCCTCGGTTTCCAAAATCTCATCCACAGAAGGTGCCAAGGTTTTGTGGAGAGGTGTCAGCTCAGTCGTATTGGGTGCAGGTCCAGCACATGCCGTTTACTTTTCTGTATTCGAAGCTTCAAAGACTTCATTGGTCAACTATATCCATCAAACCGACAACAACAAAAAACTTGTCACGACGGGAAATCATCCATTAATCGCCTCATTGTCTGGTATCGCAGCAACAACAGCTTCAGACGCTTTGATGACACCATTTGACGTTTTAAAACAGAGAATTCAGCTGTTGCAACATACATCAAAAAGCGAATCACAAAGAAGAATTAAATCCTTCAAGTTGGCAAAGGACATATATAGAACCGAGGGCTTTGGCACATTTTACGTATCGTACCCTACAACTTTGTTATTGAATGTCCCATTTGCTGCAATCAACTTTGGTGTTTACGAGTGGTCATCATCCGTGTTGAACCCAAGTAACGCTTATAATCCCATGTTGCACTGCGTCAGTGGTGCATTTTCAGGTGCACTGGCAGCAGCAATAACAACACCTTTGGATTGTGTAAAGACAGCATTACAAACTAGGGGAATATCATCAGATCCAAATTTAAGAAATTCAAAAGGTTTCAGAGATGCTGCCGTTGCTTTGTTCAAGCAAGGTGGCTATGATGCATTTACCAGAGGCTTGAGGCCAAGAGTTGTTTTCAACGTTCCTTCTACTGCTATCAGTTGGACCGCTTATGAGATGGCCAAGGCTTATTTGTTGGATCAATGATTTGTTCGGTAAAGTCATTTCTAAGGTGCTAAATTCAAGATTGCATCATTGATTATAATAGATAATATTACCAATCAATACTTGTTCTACCAAAAAAAAAAAAACAAGAAAAAAACCAATCTTTATTTTCCATCATATCAACTGTTAGGAGCTTGGTTTTGTTTGTCATTTGTTACTCCCTCCACATTTTTTTATGATATTTGCATGTTCTCATCTACATCAGGTTGATGATCTCGACATCCGTTTACTGGATCATCAATGGGTATTTGTGACCTTTTTTTTTCAACTCTCTATTTGTCTCTACTACTAATGCTATGTTTTCTTTTCTTTCCATTTTTTTCCTCTATAATTCTGATTCTCTTTCTTATTGAACGTTTACTAAGTCCATTTTTCATTTTTATTCATTTGTCTTTTTTTTTTGTTGCCTTGTCTATATTGTTCTACTTTCCTTTCCATTCTTTCTTGTTCTTGTTCACGATATCTGAACCACTTGCACAAAAAAAAGCTTTACATTGATTACCGTAGCTGCACCACAGCAAGACTAGATAGACAGTTGCCTCCAGAAGACCCGAAATAAAAGAATACTTCATAGCAGTCAGAGTTTTTCGCATCACACCCAGCAAAGCAGCTTGACCGAGCAGTCCTATATATAAACAAATCATCAAAGAAAATCCTCGCTTGTTGTGAGATAGTCTGTACCTCTGATAGATGAGAGAACAAGTCTGAAGTCATCCGTTATAGTTCTGTCATTATTGCTTTGGCGTATGACTCTAGAGTTTCTGAATCGCATCGAATATGGCATTTGCTCTAGCCGCATGAATCAACTCATTCGGCTGTCTTGACAATCTTTGAGCAACAAACGAAAATCCAACACACGAGATCAAGAAGCCTAGGAAATTGTAAAACTACAAGATAATCAAGAGCGCCACTTAGTTAGTACCTTTCACCTCAGCTGCCGATACCAAGGGGCAGGAAATGGATCGAAAAAAACTTACTGCTTTTCTTGAGTATATCCTCTCTTCTTCCTCCGATCTGAAGGACGCAAATATTCTTCTAATGTTAGGCAACATTGTTATGATTGTTGTTTTCCGCTCATTTGATTGAACCAACAGTAGATTGGAGAGCGCTTTTTTATCACTTTTCACATTTTTCACCTCTCCTATCGTCTTTTTCCTTTTGGGGTTCGAATCCGGCCACAGACAAACATTATCGATTAAAAGTTGCTACGCATATACATACTTACCAAAGAAACTATTCAGGTAAACCAATGTGATAGCAATAGAATGCAATATGGTACAATAGAATAGAATGCAATGAAATATCAGCACAAAAAAAAAATACCTAAACAAAAAAAGAGCTTCCAACGATAATCGGTATCGGGTGCTGGGTCAGTTTCCTGCCCCAGTTTGCACATTGCACTAAATAGCTAAGTTCCCAGTAAATAGGAACTGCCAACCGTCCGCGGAGTCTTCCATTTTCAAATTCTTTTTGCAAAGAAAACGAAATAAGTTTCTGATGACAACCGCCCAAGCGTCTTTCACGCCTTGGAAAACTCTCAGGAGTAGAATTAAATTGGACGGAGCGATTCACCGAATTTCCCACTCATTTTGGCTGAAAATTTTACAATTTTCCTTTTGTGAACGAGTAAGCGCAAAACGTTGTAGCTTTTTTTCCATTCCCACTTGGCCACAGGCCAAGCAGAAACGTTGAAAAACAGCAAAATAACCGAC
This sequence comes from Peterozyma toletana, assembly GCA_003706045.2. Lineage (NCBI taxonomy): Eukaryota > Fungi > Ascomycota > Pichiomycetes > Alaninales > Pachysolenaceae > Peterozyma > Peterozyma toletana. Next base: position 133,594 of record PPKG02000020.1, on the reverse strand, counting down.
TTTACTCAAGCGCGAATGGAATGAAATCGGCTCGGGGTTGATTCGATTATGGGTGGATTGACATTTCAAAAAAAAAAAAAAAAATTTAGCGTTTTTGACCTTTCGAGGAAAGGACTCTTTTGCTAAACGGATACATACAACTTCCTGTTTATTGATGATATAAGACGCATAAATGAATGGATACAACAACACTTGAGAGTCTGACAAAAAAGATAAAGAAACCTTGGAGAGAAAAAAAGATAATAAATCGTAATAACAGGTTGGAAAAAAAGAAATGATAACACTTCTAAGCAGAAAACAAATTTAATGGAGAAAGAAACAAAGAACAACTCAATAACCGAATATAATATAGAAAAGCTGAAAATCACAAAGAATGCTTGCTAACCTTGCAAACAGGTTCCCGCACTCTATTTGACAGGAGTGTCCACCTCAAGATAGTTTGGATCATTCTTGTGCAGTTCGAATTCACTTTCCGATACAGTCTCGTACGTGGTAACATCCTCATATTCAGATTCGCTACGATCAAGTGTAGGAGATGACTTGTACGCAGCAGCAACAGCGGCAGCAGCTTTTCCTAATGATGATTTGGAACTCGAGACAGACGACGATCTAGGTTTGACCAGTTTCTTCATTTTTCTCAAAAATCCACCCTTCTTCTCCTTTTTTGTTGGTGATGATGGGTTTGAACCACCGTTCAAAGACGATTTGGAAGGTGATGGAGGAATAACGGTCTGAGCAGGAATGGCTTTCAAAGAAATCGGCGCAGCAATTTTTGGTTCCTCAATGACTTGGTATGGTTCGTTGTCAATCTCCGATCTGACTTCATCCAGTTCAGCTATTGGCCCGTGATCATCAGCGTCTAATGAATCAAGTTTTTCACTCGTTGTGATGGCTGGGTCTCTTTCTTCATTGATTAAGTCTTGCCTCGCTTCTGTCGAGCCCAGCTCAGTAGCTGCTGTGGTTGGTGCAGTTCCAGAATTACCTGTTGTAATTGATTGTGCAGTAGTTGGAGCTGATGGGATAGATGATGTAGTTACAGCAACGGCCGCAGCGGTTGTAGAAGCAGCCAATGCAGCTTCCAACTTTTGCTTTTCTTCTTTCAAAGCTTGCAACTTTTTCAAATGGGCAACTTCTGCTTCTAACTTCAGGTTTTCTTCCTCATCTTGCTTTTTCTTGATGATTGCCAATCTCTCATTTTCCTCTGCCTCAGCCTTCAATCTTTTTGCTTCTTCTTCAGCAGCAATTCTTTGATTTTCAGCTTCTTCTTCAGCGGCAATTCTTAGTCTTTCAGCTTCTTCTTCAGCAGCAATTCTTTGTTTTTCAGCTTCTTCTTCTGCAGCAATTCTTTGTTTTTCAGCTTCTTCTTCTGCTGCAATTCTTTGTCTTTCAGCTTCAGCCTGACGTTCCTCCTCAAGCCTTTGTCTTTCCGCTTCGGCTTCAATTCTAAGTCTTTCCTGTTCTTTGAAAGCAGCAATTCTCATCAGTTCTTGTTCATCATCCCAAGCCTTTTTAGCAGCCTTGGCCTCTTCAATTCTAACTGCTCTACTTTCCTTCTCAGTATTGATCGTATCAAGCTTGGTTGTTGCTGCAGCAACCTTTGGAGTGATTGTTGAAACATAGGCATCCAACAGTGTATTTTGCTTCTCTGCAAGTCTGACAGCCTTAGAAATATCTTTAACCTTTGCTGCAGACTCCTTCTTTGTTGCTTTTGATTCAGCGATGATATCATCATGCTTAGCCTTTTCATCTAGTAACGCTTGCAATTCCGCTAGTTTAGCATCCAACTCCAGTTTTCTGTCTGCCAAAATAGCCTCAGCTTCTTCAGCATGTAATTTGGCTTCTTCAGCAGCGGCGTATAATTCCTTCTCTTTCTCAATCAGTTCTTGCTGTTGAAGTTTAGAGTCTTCAATTTCTTTGATCTTAGCCGCCTTGAATTTACTAGCCTTTTTGATAAGATCGTCTTTGTCAACCTCATGTTGGAAAGCCTTACTCTTTTCTCTCTTGTCACCTTCCCTTGCAATTTTAGCAATTGACTTGTTTACACTGACAAGGAACTCGTCGTGCTCTTCTGTGTGTTGCTTCAATTTAGTTGCGATTGACAGAAGAGCAGAAGCAGCAAGCAGAATTGGTTTTGCGTTCTCCTTATCAAGCTTTTGTTTATACTTGCTCAACTCTTTGGCGGCCTTGCCATCTTCGGATGTCTTGAACTTTGAGATTTCCAGTTGTCTCTTTTTTTCATCGGCATCTAAGTTCTTTGCAACTTTGACGTTGATGTTATCCAAGACAGGTCTGATCCTCTTTTCAGCAATCAGCATGATTTGAGCCTCGGTTAACTTCATACCAGCACCCAAGTTAACAACTCTGTCTGGGTTAGAAACTCCACCTTGGTCCAATGCATTTGTGGCCAATTCCTTGTTTTCGTGGTAATTTCTCAACATCTTTGGTTTCTCACTATACAACTGCTCAACATCATCCAGCTTAGGTGGATCTAAGTTCAAAGGCTCTTCAATCTTTGCTTCTTCGGCAACCTTTTCAGATTCCTTAGGTGCCTGTTCTTCGGTCAATTCAGAGATAGTTGTGACATCTGGAACAGCAGGAACAGCAGGAACAGCAGGAACAGCAGGAATTTTTTCAGCCTCTGCATTTGTTTCCTCGGCAGCAGGTTCTTCAGATGCTTTCTCTATTTCAGGAGATTCAATTTTTTCTTCGATTGCAACTGGTTCTTCAACGACTGCTTCTTCACTTTCAATTACTGCTGGAGTGCTATCGTCTTCAATCTTCTCGATTGGGGCTTCACTAACAACATCACTGACATCTTCTGCTACAGCCAGCTTAACTTCGCTGATCGAATCTGCAGGCTGCTTTTTGGTTGGAGAAGGTGGAGGAGAAGATGTGGCCCTGGTTGACACCTTCGACGATACCGATGATGATCTCTTCTTTGTTGAATTGGATCTGAACGGCGAGACCCATTTATCTTTACTCGAAGAGCTGACTCTTTCCAACTGTGTTGGTTTTGTTGGAGTCTTGACCTCCTTTTCTGGGTTCAAAAGAGCACCAATTTCAGTTGATGACATTGGTTGTTGGTACTTTTTAATGGTTATTTTGTGTGATGGCTGGTTCGAGGAAAAAAAACTGATATTCAAAAGATGGACTGATACAAAGGCAAAGTGTTTTTTTTTTACCTTGTTGGATATCTATGGTCGATGGAAATACTGGTATTGTGAAAATTTGTTGTGAATGCGATTTTTGTTAATGTCAACCGTTCCGCAAAATACGTAATTTCACCACCTGGGTGTGTTTCTAAGAGTCTTGGAGTCTTGGCGATACTTACGCTATAGAAAAGGCTGATGTAATGTTACACGTCAATCAGTTCAATTGACAACGCTGATGAAACTTACTCGACAAATTTGCCTTATACACACACTTCGCCAATACCATTTCATTTCAAAAATGGCAAAAGCCAGGAGGAGTTCAACTCTTTTGCTGAGAAGATATCAGCAGAATTGCCTGTTTGGGATAACTTCCTGTTTGAGAAACTGCAACAAGTTACCCGGATTTCAGCTGTTTGGCCTTCCCTTTTTTCACCTTCAAAGTTGGTAAAACAAGATGAGTCGAAGCCTTGAAAACAAGTCAACTAGGTGCTTCGCTGGAGATCCCTCTGAGGCCACTGCAAATTGAACTATGGTTTCTATAAAATCAACAGTTGGGAGTATCTCAAGTTCTAAAGAGGCTCTATATGGCGCGCTTATGATGTCAAGGCGCGCAAGGGGTAACTTGTAACTGAGAAGGTTTTCTTTATGTTATACAGTTCTAATCAAGCTCTAGTTAGTGTTTGTAATTCAAGTGAGTCTCCGGCACTTCGAGCGAGGTCATCCACGGTGTAACGCGTAGACACAGTTTCGTTCTGGTTGGTGACTGGCGTGTAGTCAGGGGAATCCTCGAAAAGCTTATCCATGTCTTCCAACTCGACCCCTCTGGTCTCTGGGTACAACTTCCACACAAACAATATCGAGCACCAACAAAACGTGCCGTGGATCAAGTACAACCTCCAGCCAATGCTCAGTTGTAAAATGGGAGTCAACTGGCCAACCAAGTAGTTGAAGATCCAGTTGGTCAGGGTTGATAAGGAGGTACCCTTTGCTCTAACCTGTAGAGGCAAAATCTCACACATCAACCACGGAATGGGGCCCCAGGAGTAGCCAAAGCCGGCATTGTATACAACAACAAACAATGCAACGACTGTAGGCGTGTACCACTTATCCAACCACATTGCTAGGGCGATTCCGTAGAGCATAGCCCCCATTATGGCTCCTCCGCTGATCAAAATGGGTCTTCTTCCCCATTTATCAACCAAAAACCAGGGTATTATTGTGCTACCTAAATAAACAATCGCATTCAAGCCGGTGACCAATAGAGCCTTTTTGTTTTTGAATCCTGCCAGTTCAAAGATCATCGGAGCATAGTAACAGATGACATTGATTCCGTTTACCTGTGCCCACATCTGAGCAGAGCATGCAATCAAAACCCTAAAGAGGTATTTCTGGAACATGTATTTGTATGTTCGCATATGAGGTGGAGAAGAGAGTCTGTCTGATAAGACTCCGGATTTGATGATCTCAAACTCATTCTGAGCAGTCCCCTTAGGGGCGTCAGCGAATAGCAAGTTTATAACGCGAAAGCCTTCGGCATCCTTGTCGTTTTCAAGAAGCCATCTCGGAGACTCAACAATAAACAACCCACCAAAAAACAATAAGAATCCTAAGAGAACTTGAATTCCAAGAGGAACTCTAAAGGAGTATTGATTCTCAGAGAAGGAACACCAATAGTCTACCCACACGGAACTGGTATAACCACAAATATTACCAGAAAATTGAATACACCCCAATCTTCCTCTTGAAGAAGGTGGTGAAATCTCAGTCTGGTACATTGGCACAGTAGCAGAAAGCAAACCAATGGCAACACCAGATATGACTCTCCCAAAAACGATCATCGGTACTGATACGGAGGTGGCTTGTATAGCCCCACCAATCATGAATATGAGAGCACCCAACAAAATTGTCCTCTTTCTCCCTATTTTATCTCCAATTTTACCTGCACTCAAAGATGAAAGCAATGCACCAATTTCTAGAATAGCTACCATCGTCCCGATCTGAGCTCTTGTAGGTTCATCGAAGAACTGCACAAACTCCCTTTCTGTGATTATGCCAGACATAACACCTTGATCGTATCCAAATATAAAAACACCCAATGATACGAATACCGAAGTGAAGTATAATAGAAAGGACCCTTTTAATGCTCCAGTCGGTGCTTGGTTGAAATTTATGTGTGAATAGCCATCTCCATTTTCATCTTCTCCTGTATACTTATGAGTACTGTTTTTGAAAGGCATTAAAGCATCTGAAACCGAGGTTCTGTCACCATAATCGTCTCCAAAAACATCATCATCATCATTCGAGTCATGATTAGTATCGGTTTCCTTACTCTCGGTTCTTCTACTGATTGATTCTGACTCCTCATTGAAGAGGCTAAACTCTGCACCAGTATCGAAGTTCTGATTGTTTTCAATGACCTTGTGATTGTATTGACTCATCTTCAGTGTCTGCTCTCTCAATTATAGTTGGACAGCTAAGCACTTGATATAAAACCAGGTCTGATAAACTACTTAAAACTGAAAACACGATCTTTGGTACCTGTTTTTCTACTATATATGACGTAATGCAAATCTTCTCCATATAGCAGCCCTCAACCTATTATTCAGCAAGTGAACGATAACTCGAATGTGCTTTGCTGGTAGAGGATGAAGCATGGTCATTACAAGCTTCGGGAATGAAAGACAGGTGAAACAGTGTCCAGAATAGTGTCTCTTCTGAGGTTAAAGCTGAAATTCAAACATTCAAACATCAAGGGAAAAACTGCAGAATAAAAACTTGGTGGGGGCGAAGACAGTTCGCACGGTAACTTAGACAAAACATGACATGAACGGGAGATTTGACTGCTGAAAGCTTCTTTCGAATCTTTTTCTGAAACAAGCTAACAGTTGTAGTAAATCATAGCTGAAGCTGAAGCACGTAAATGCCAAAATCCAAAACTTCCTTAACTCGATATTTGGCTGTTCCCAAATAGAAAGTAGTGGACTTCGTATCAAACCAAATTTGCCTATTGAAATCAAAACAAATAGAGAAGCTGTTTTATGACCAAACTCAATAAGGATCTGAGAAAGAGCAGGTATCGAACTAGATGGAATTAACTAACTTGGAGTTTGAGGAGGAAAGGGAGGTTTCTTTGCCTTCTCCCTTCAAACATATACTCAACTCAACTTCTTCCTCTACATGTGTAGAATCAGACTTGAAAGAGAAGTACCAGGATCAAATAATCACAATAAACACACTTGCATATCAAGTTAAAACATTACGGAATGACTTGCTATTTGTAAAGTTGGACAAAGATAAACTCCAGGCAGACTTTGATAGAACAGTCAAGGAGAGAGATGAAGAAATTGTAGAGCTTAGCTCAAATGTAAAGTTCTTGTTTGAAAAGGTTGAGAAAGTGACAAAGCAGAGCAGTGATTACAAAGCCAGCACCTCAGAGAAGATGAACTCGAAAGACAAAGAGATTGCAAATTTGAAACGTGCAATGAAGGAAAATTTCAGTAAGGCTAAAGAGGACAGTTATTTACTTGAGTCTTTGAAGTCAAAAATGATAAAATTACAAAAAGATTATGAATTAGAAATCGGCTCAAAAGCCAATTTGATTGAAGATTTACAAAAGGAAATCAGCCAACGATTGGAAAGAAACCTTGCGGAACATGAAAACACTAACAGCCTTGAAAATGAGCTAGAATCACTACGATTAAAGTTATTTGAATCCAAAGGAACTGAAAAGGTTGAGGAGAACACCTTACAGCTTTACAAAAATCAAGTTAACTCCCAAATATCGTCCATTACCAGGTTAGAATCCGAGGTTGAAACACTTAGACTGTCAAATGATATTCTTTTGAAAGATTCTGAGTATATTAAGGTGTTACGAGAAGAAAATGCATCTTTAACAACCAAAATCAGTAAACAAAATGCCATACAAGACGAACACAATAGCTTGGTATCTGAACTAAATAAACTTAAATTTGAATCGTCAAAATGGCTTGACTCATTAAAAAGTCGTTACGATTCTCCATATGACTGTATAAGAAATATAGAGTCTGTGACACAGGAGAATGTTTCATTGAAGGAAAAGGTGATCCAAATGAGCGGCAAGTTGGCTGATCAATCTATACAATTACAGGATTTAACCTCTTCACTTACAGACATAACCGATCAGCTTGAAGAATTTGAGGGTATAGCGAAGGAGAAAAAAATAGCTGATTTGAAATTTGATAATTACGTAAAGGTTAGTAAGGTTGAGTTGAAGTTTTATAGCGATCAGGTTGAGTTTTTGACAGCTGAAAACCAAACATTGGTGGATCAAAAAAAGAGGAGATTGTCATCGAATGAAAAAGACGCATCCAAAACGTTAGAGACAGAAGGCCAGACACAACAACTGAAGTTAGCCAATTCAATCACTCAAGTCGTTGTTCTTTTGGATGAGATAAAATCACAGTTGTCACCAGATATCTCTCAAGAGTTTTCAATCGGATCAAAGAGACCAAGACTTCTCAGCTGCAATCAATCACTTGATGTTCAAAAGCAATTGTCATCAACAGTTGAGGAGCTCACACGTTTGCAATTCGAGTTAGAAAACAAGGATACTGAGGTGAGATCCTTATCTGCGAAGATTGAGGAATTAAAGGCTGAAAACACGAGTTTATCCCACAAACTAGATAATGTCACCAAACTTCAAACAATTCAGTTACTGGACAACCCATTTGACAAATCTCACAAAATCAAAGCTGAAACTTTACACCTACTAAGATCTGAAAACAAGGCATTGGTGAATGGAGTGTCAAATGAGTCATTAATTCCAAAGCTGGTTTTCGATAGGTTGTCATACGATCAGGTGCAGCTAGAGGAAAAGCTTTTAGACCTGAACAAAAAGTTCATAAGGCTAAAGGAATTTTACTCTTCAGAAATATGCAGATTTAATAATTTGATGTTCAAAATATTTGGTTTCAAAGTTGAGATGTTGGGAAGATTTAAGTTCAAGATTTACGAATATGACTCTTCTAAAGTTGAGGAATTTCTCGTAGTTGACTTGGTCGGCAGTAGCAAGAAGTTGGTTGTCAATAACGACGAATCCAGAAAGAGCCACCACAATGAAAAGCTTAATCAAGTTTCAAAAATGATAGAAGATCGTACATAGTTTAGATTTTGGGTTTTCGAAATAGTCTTTTAGTTATTTATTTGACACAAACTTAATTAGTACTCAACCGGAACTCTCCCTGTTCCAGGAGAAAGAATGTAAAATCTTTGTTCAAAAAAAAAAATTGCCAAATCTTAAGTAGATGAGAACAAAGAAGTTTGTTTTTCAAACTCTCGAACTAAAGCTAGTAAAAGAAATTGGCGACGTTGGATGAAAGGGTAAGGGTTGTTGCAAGCGAAGCTTTCTCTATTGCAGAAAGGTTCGAAATGTATGATATCAACTGTTGACTATACTAAGAAGATACCCCCAAACGAAATAAGACAATCTAAGTTTATTACTCTCAAGACACTCATATTGTGGCATAGCGTTCAAAAATAAATATTGTGAGGAGGAGTTCGATTTGACACAGTAGAGTGAGTAAGTATAACAGATTTCAATACAATGAATTTTCTTCAAAGAAGAAGCTGTGTATGTAACAACATCATCACTATAACTTTGAAGCTGGATTTAGAGTCAATGATTTTCTGAGTTTGATTTAAATGGTCATAATTACCCCCTTGTGGCCTCAAATAGGAAATTTTTGAGATAACATCGTTACTATGCCGCATAAACATGCACAATAGACTTTCAATTGAAAATTGACTTAAATAAAGGCTGAAAATTTTCAACTGAAATGCAAGCTTTAGCATTCAAGTGCCTGTGTCTGAAATTCAATGAATTCTCAGTAATGAGGCCCCAAAGTATTGCTTGGTTGGCAGGGGAAAAAATGCCACAAGTCTTTGCTTAAACATGGGACACTTTTAAAAGAAAATTATATATATAACATCGTTGCCAAGAAACAGAATAGATAGTGGTTACTGTTGCTTTGACTAATTGTCAAAACAAAAAAACAAAAGAGAGACACATTCAAGCTCTATGAACAACACAAGAAACACGGACGAAACCATGTATTAAAATCGAGAAACTGCAAATACACCGAAAATAACAAGCAAAAAAAGGGAACATACATTATCATCAAAACACATTGGGCAATTCATGAAATAAAATCTAAAGATAAAAACACACTCTTGAAACGAAAAAATTGAATCAGATACCACCTCCGTTATTATTCGTATCAGCACCACGAGAATTAATATTCATAACCAGGTGAGGCTGAAAGGAAACATCACCGACGACATTGTCCGAGTTGATCAATAGCGGTAAATTTATAATAGGCAGCTGTTCATTGTTAGTCACGATCAATTCTGGCACTTGGTTAATAATCATCAGTTGTCGCTGTTCATTTTGATGATCGTTTATTGTCATCATCATATTAGGGTTGAAATATTCATTAGACTGGTAGTGTGTGTGAACAGGATGCTGATGATGCAACGGAGTTTGTGGAAACGGTTGATGAGGTTGGAGTTGGGTTGGAATTAGTTGATGAGTCTGGAGTTGAGGAGGAAGCTGTTGATGATTTTGTAGATGAGGTTGTAACAATGGCTGATCCATAATTGGTAACTGCATTATAGGCTGTTGTAAAGATTGTTGAGATATCGACAGCGCAAGTGGAGTAGGAAACATGTTTTGTTGCTGATGAGTTGGATGTTGTGAAAATGCAAAACCTTGATTTATACTTTGCTGAAGTTTTAAGGAACTTGGTTATTGGCTATCATCATCTGCTGTGAATAGAATGGATTAGGGGCAATAAAACTTATCGAGTTAGGCCTACTCATGTTTTGGAATTGATTTGGTAAGTATGTGGAATGTTGTTGTTGTGCCACAGGCATGGATTGGGATCTTGGAATTTGAGGTGGAGGTTGATTTTGCTGATATGGATGGATAAAAGGCAATGAGAATGCTGAGTGAATGGGAAGCTCTTGTGAGATGAGAGGGATATGTCGCTGATTTGATGGTTCTATAAATTGTTGCCGCTGCAGTGGGTGAGGAGAGTATAGTTCAGCTTGCGAGTGGGCCGTCATGATCAATTCATCGGGCAGTAAATCACCGTTGATGTCAGTGGCCGACTCCTGCTTTTCGAGCAAAGTTGACGAGGAACTCAATTCGCTGGCCCCAACTTCATCTTCAACAGTTGATAAGGTCTCTTGATCGTGCTTTTCACCCGGCGTCCTGGTCGATCGACTAGGATTCTTTAAGATCAGCACTAAACCCTTTGGATTTGTTGAAGATTTTTCTCTTTTGTGCTTCTTGGTACCTAATGATTTCTCCTGTATACGTAATTTTTTTCTGTTTCTCAAGAGTATCAGTCTTGGAGATGGTGGATTTGGTGGTGATTCCTGACATTCAAGTTCTCTGCCATGCTTGAAACAGTTCAAGCACGGTAGACTCATATCACACTTGATTTTTTGTCTTTTGCATGGTCCACAATTATAAGACCTTCTTGTTCTCTTAACCTTAGATATATCTTCACCCATTTCTTGTAGAAATTGAGCTAACAATGAGTCGTATTTCGAACTAGAAGTTTATTAGGACCCAAAAGCAAAACTTCAATTATCATAATACCTTGAATTGTGTTGCATAGTTTTTTGAATAAATAAATCTAGATCTCCAATTTTTTTTTCAACGAAAAAAAGCAGCCGTCTAATACCTGAAGTGAATGAAAATCAAACCAGAGTACACAATTAGATACTTGGCTAGCTAGAGGAGATGAGACACAGAATTACTTCGAACAGAAGAAGTATTTATCGTTTGCAGTTTACCAAATGTTGAGTTAATTTGAAGATATAGATTTATTCATTAAACAAAATCTTCCATGCTAAAAAGTTGACAAAAAATACAAATAAATAAGAGAACCTAAAACCCAAGATAGAACAATGAAGGAACAAAAAAAAAAAATGTTTTTCTAATACACAAACCGATCATTAAGTCATTCAAATTTGACCATCATGAAAACTAAAGAATAATGATAAAAAAAAGCATTAAGAGAATTAAAGAAGGTATTCTAACCAGCAACTAAAGAGGCTTACAAAAAGCTTAGTTGTTCTCTGGACGTAACTTTCTAACTTCCTTTCCGACAGTCCAGATTTCCATGTTTCTGATAACCTCCAATTCAGCTTCTAATCTAACTCTGTAGTCTGGAGCTGAGTTGAATTCCAATGAACGCTTGGTTTCGGAACCGTTCTTGACAGATTCGTATAAGTCTTCAAAGACTGGTTTCAAAGCATCCTTGAAGATTGGGTACCAATCCAAAGCACCTCTTCTTGCGGTTGTTGAACAAGCATCGTACATGTAATCCATACCGTACTTACCGATCAATGGGTATAAAGATTGAGTAGCTTCTTCAACGGTTTCATTGAAAGCTTCTGATGGGGTGTGACCATTTTCTCTCAAGACTTCGTATTGAGCCAAGAACATACCGTGGATACCACCCATCAAACAACCTCTTTCACCATACAAATCTGAGTTGACTTCTCTTTCGAATGTGGTCTTGTAAACGTAACCTGAACCGATGGCGACAGCTAAAGCAATAGCCTTTTCCTCAGCCTTACCGGTAACATCGTTCCAGACAGCGTATGAGGAGTTGATACCTCTACCTTCCTTGAACAATGATCTGACAGTTCTACCTGAACCCTTTGGAGCAGCCAAGATGACATCGATGTTGCTTGGTGGGATGACATGGGTCAAGTCTTTGAAGACTGGTGAGAAACCATGGGCAAAGTACAAAGTCTTACCTTCAGTCAATAATGGCTCAATTTGTGGCCATGTTTCTGATTGAGCAGCATCTGACAACAAGTTCATGACAATGGTACCCTTGACGATGGCTTCGTTGACATCGAACAAGTTTTCACCTGGGACCCAACCGTCAGCCTTGGCAGCTTCCCATGAGGCACCGTTCTTTCTGACACCGACAATAACGTTCAAACCGTTATCTCTCAAGTTCAAACCTTGACCGTAACCTTGGGAACCGTAACCAATCATGGCCAAAGTGTCGTTCTTGAAGTACTCAAGCAACTTTTCTCTTGGCCAGTCGGCACGTTCGTGGACAACTTCTTCGACACCACCGAAGTTGATGTTCTTGATACCACGGACAGCTGATGGGGCGCTGGTGGTTCTTGAGACGGTTGGTCTAGCTGCTGAGGCCAAAGCTGATAAGGCTCTCTTGGAAGCGACACGTGAGCCAGCAACACGGGCTAATCTAATTGAAGCGTTTCTGAATGACATTGCAGATATTATTTAGTTAAGATTAAAATAAATGATGGTTAAAATAATACTCAACTTCTCAACTTTTCTGCTCAAGGGAAGAAACAACACCAATATATATACCACTAATTCTTTGCTCGTCGAATGTTGGAAAAAAAGGTGAGTAATTTTTCACAAAATCTTTTCTTTCTATTTAGGGCTGCCAGACCTGTACCGGAACTCTACAAGTTTGAAATTTACGCCGAATCGCGCCTGTTTTGTTAGGCCAAAGCGGTAACGGCGTAGTAAGTTGTGCGCGTAAATGCCATCACTAACTGTAAGGTGCTCATCCCGACATAGGATCAAGGGAACCTGTTTGATTGCGGAGTGGAAATGCCGCTGAAAGGATTGCAAAGCAGAATCAGTCATTTGCTGCAGGGCACTCTTGGGAGCGCTAATTAATCCGGGCTCATATCGACAGATTGCTGGCTAAGAGTGGTGGGTGCGATTCCGGTGCGTTGGTTCGTGGGTTGGTTGGTGCGTGGGTGCGTGGGCTAGTAGGTGTATGGATATTGTGAGTGGTGTTTGGACTTAAAGATGTATTGATGTGTCAATGTAAAGATGCAGCGGTGTGTAGATGTTTGTGCAAAAGCTGCTATGATGTATAGGCTCAATTACATAAGCGGCACTCTGCGAAGAGGTGGTTCCCGAGAAAACCCCACACCATTTTTTCACAAAAGAGTCCCAGCGAGACCACTCAGATGCACACATACGTGTAGATGTAGATGACATGTATATATGATTAAGCTCAAGCCGCTAACACTTTTCTCTGGAGGTGCTGGACGAAAGATCGCCACACTCAAGTGTCTCTCAGTCCTGCACTGCTGCTGCTACTCATCTTTGAACCAGCCCGAGGACAGTAGATCACCATTTTCGTTTTTCAGAAAAGTGATTGAGAGCTTTACGGAGGACCCGTTTGTAATTGATGCCGAGAAAAATGTGCCGTTTTCCCCCAACGAGTTGGAGGACTTGATTTTGAACATCAGACAGAAGCGGCCGGACGTTCTCTATTCCAGTTACAGCGATAAGAGCAACTCCACGAAGAAGCACACCAGGAAGTTGAAAATGACACCACTTTTTGATAGGATGATCAGGCATAAACGTGCGTTTGATTTCAAAACCAAGGTGCCAGATGTTGGATCGTTGGTGGAGGCAAGGACAAATGATGGACTAGTGTTTGGTGTTGTGTTCAAGCCATCAGTGGGAAAGTTCAAACGATCCTTGAACAGCATCACGATATTCACATCAAAGGGCGAGTTGGCTCATGTCAAACCATCAGATGTTGTGTTTTTGATTCCTTCTTTCTACGATAAGGTTTCTATCAAGGAGTTGTTTGATTTGTCCGATGATGATTTAAAAATCTCAATCTTGGAGGATTTGAAAGATTCAATTCAGATACTTATAAACCATTCATACTCAATGTACAAATTGTTTGATAAGGCATACTTTGAAATTATGTATCTGAAGTTAGCTCTGTCTACAAATTTGAGGATGGTATCATTGGAGGAGTGTTTCAGAGTCGTTGATGAAGAGATTATGGTAAATGTACCAGCATTTGTATATCACAAAAGAGAGATCACCAAATTTGCCGTCCTTCTTGCAATTCATAAAAAATTGTCCAGTGATTACTGTCACTATCTTATCATTTCTGAGAACTCATCAAACTTGAATTCAAACGTGAACAATAAATCATTAAATGACAAGATTTTCGTGCTACCAACCGAGTTGAGTAAATCAATGGATATGGTTACAAACCAGCTATCCGACTCGAGTTTTAGTCGATTCAGGAAGTTTATCAAAAGGCTGAAGTCAGAAATTGAGGAGAATTCAAAAATCAGTACACATTCTGAAAGAATTTTGCACGATCAGCAAGACGATAACAACTTCTTGGACATATTCAAGTTCATTACTACATTTCTGGTTTTTTGGAATCCTTTGATGAATGAAACAATGCTAAGGATTTTTGCTAACAATTATGGAAAAATCGTGCCTTCTGAAATCAAGAGGTTACTTGAAAGTTTCAAAATTTTTAATGGCGAAATGGCTGACGTATTTTCATTTTTGGAGATCACAGATGTTCCTGTAAAGAATCGTAACTTCGAAAAATTGAGATTTGTGAATAAACCAACGTTTGTAGAGGCGGAAAACTCAATATTGTATAAGGATAATTTTGAGCATCTCAGACTGCAAAATGATTTTACCATGAATATCAAAAACATCGAAATTTTTGGATTACCAAATTTTGAAAGCAACTGTGACTCAGAATCCAAGATTTGCTTTTCAATTATTGAAAAGAACTCAAGATTTTGTACAATCAACTTTCACTTGCCTGATATAGGTAGTTTTGTTTCTCAGTCTGATGAGTTTTTCCGGGACTATCTCATCAATACTGCAAATGTTGATGAATCATTCTTACCACCAACTATCAAATCACAACTATCTTTTAGCGAAAATCTAAACTCTCATTTCAACTGTATCACTTTGAGCTTTGAATACAACAAGAGAGACCCTGAATCATGTTGGAAAAGTCCGTCAGTTTCAATCAAACTTGACAAAATCGGAAATATCAAAGTGCTAACTAGAGACGAGTTCAAACATTCCATCGGAGACAATTGGGATTCGTTGATAAACAACCTACAAACTGATTATAGATCTTCTTTGAATTACTCAACAGTAAGCTCATTGTATGGTTTATTGATGAACAAGAGGAGGTTTCGTCGTGAAAACGGCTCGTTGGATTTGAACTTTCAAACGACTGATAACTCAAAATTCTCTTCTGCTAAAAACTACGAATTGATATATGAAGGTGTCAAACCAGCTACTGAACAGTTTTTTGAAGAGTTGGAATTGATGATTGATGAATTCAGCTCGTGTTTTTTTCAGAGAAATAATGTTCATGCATATTATCACAACCAATCCTTCTTGGAAGAGAAGGATCGTGATGCTGATGAGGAAATTGACTCGATAGTGATCAAGCCAAACTCCAAATTGTTGCCTTCCTATACAGCAAATGATTATGAAGATTTTCAGTTTGAAAGAACGACGTACGGCACTTTGACACCAACTTCATTTTTCTGTTCATTGGAATTCTTGAATGATGAAAGCCTTGAAACTTCAGCAAAAAACCTTGGTGAATTCAAAAAGGTTGGAATCAAGCACTCTATCTTGAAATTTAGCAAACCGCTTAACTCGCTTGAGGTCTTGGTAAACCAGTGGCAATTGTTGAAGTTTTGGCAAAATCAGTACTCTTCTATCATAGATATGGATGACAAGAGTGAATTTCAGCTCCCTGATTATTATGATTCATCTTTATTGCTACTGGGGTATCCAATAACAGAACACGATATCGTTTTGAAAGATTTTACAAACCTGAAAAACTCAAAAAATTTGACTCAATTTTACAAAAGTTATATCGAGATTCCGAGCATGTACCATTCTTGGAAATGCTCAAAGTTCAACAAGTTTTCAAAATTAAGCTGGTTTCAGCAACAATGGAGTCCAAATTCATCAATCAAAGAGGGAATTGAAAATTTTTCGACTGAAAAGTCACCTCAATCTTCTTACATATTCTTCAAATGTATTATAGTCAAGCCATGCTCAAACTCTTCACATCTCGCTATTGGATACTGTTTGGATTTGGGGATTGATGTTGAGATCTTATTGATGCGTGGTTCCAACGTTGATATTGGTGACAGATTGGTTTGTACGCAGGTTGTTCATATCGATGTCTTAGGAGGAAGAGTTATACTAACATGAAAGACGCTCACCTTTCTTGGCGTTATCTTAAACCATATATATTGAACTTATTTCACCTATTTATTCTTGCTCTTCTTTTTGTTTTGTCTTATTTATTGCTGCTTCAATAGTTAGCTAGTCGTCTTTATTTATTTTACTTCATTCATGTTTCTATTTATTTATTCAGCTTTTACGTTTATATTTATTTTAAAACATCTATTTAATGACTTGCATTCAATATCCCTTTATGGTAACTTTGTACCTCATTCAGGCTAAATTATACCACTTTCGACCTATCATATGGTTATAATGTATAATACTACGGATTTTTTCAAAACAGTGAAAAATTGTACTTTTTTTTTTTTTACCCCTTAATCAAAGAACTCGGTTATATGCAGAACCATGTCGTTAATCCATGTCACTTTAAAAAGGTAGCAGGATAATCTACTCGCAGTTGATAAAGCGTTGTACATCAACTGATGTTGGCTCTGGCGGGCCTGAAGGCATCACCCAGATGAACATGAATTTCTAAAGGTAAATCTAAGGCAAATCTGAGGTTTGGTTGCTAGTCTCAAACTTTAATTACAACAAAATGTGGCCACTAAAGTTGAACTGGCTGCCTTTTGTGTCTTTTGCACTGGTATCTACTGAATTGATGCTACACTTTGAAATATACAACTGTACAATATCTAACTGTTTGATCCAACACCTTCCAAATCATTTGTTGACTGTGATTTATTTGAGGATTTAAAAAGTTTAAATTTTGCCACTTTCACCTACATATAGAGTAGCTTCTTCTGATGCACTGTCCTAAAGTTTTTTTCAACAGGTCTGAAATATGGAGCTGCTACACTGAGAGAAACGAAAAAAGATAACAGAAACACAAAAATACATTCATGAGAAAACATCTGTGACATGCAGTTGGATGAAGCAAGATCAAACGATTCGAGTTGTGTGTCATTAAAGTTTGCTTTGGTTTTTCTATTAGGTATGTACGGCGATTAAAGTTTCAGTGTTATTACTAACTTCCAAAAATTGATATCTAAAATAAAAGGAAAGATTAATTGAATCATAGAATTCAAACATAAACTTTTTATATTCTGCTACAAGTAGTAAAAAAACACCTATACTAGACTGTTTTCAGCGTTGTTTTTTATTTTGCTTTATTTTTGTATCATCTTATAGTTCATCATAGAAGAATAGTCAACATAAGGCACTATCAATAAAGCAGTTTTTGAATCATACATTTCTGTTTGTGCTGAAGTAATATCTTCAGTTATAGTTCAAACAAGAGGCTGTTAGTGTGTAAAATGGACAAACAACCAATCAAATTACCCTCATTCAACGAGCTAACTTCATCATTTTCCAACGTGAGAGAGGAAGGGAATGTATCTCCCAAATCAAGTTATGATCTGCCTTCAACACCAATGCTGGAATCTCAAAGATCAGAACCGAGAATACTTCAAGTAACACCATCGTCCTATAAATTTCCACCGACACAACCATCACTACCACTGAATATACCACACACTTCAGGTGGCCAGCACTTAGTACCCCCACAAGTTTTTCAACAGCAGCCTTTCTCAAGACACACTCCACATGATTCACTATACGGATTGAATGTGGGATTTCAGAAAGTTGGTATCCATTCTGCTCAGCCGAGCTTATCCTCAATTCAAACTGAACCTATCAGGCATGATGTACCTATATCCGACGTTTCTGTTGAAGAACAGAATAATATCAAACTGATTTATGAAATTGAAAATTTATTGGGACATTCAGAGTTGTTTAACAAAATTATTGGGGATATAAGACAGGATTTGATATACCACTTGAACGATAAGAGAAATGAAAACGTATTGAAAACGTTGGGAATTGAAAACAATCCGAGCGATGGATTGATCCAATTACAGAATGACTACTCGAAGTTTAATTCAGAAAATAGACCTTTAATGAGTAAAAACCTGTTGGACCACTTTATACACAACATCCCAATCCATATTTTGAAACTGGCCTTGGGCCAATGTAAAATGATGACAAAAAGTTTACAAAATTGGGAATCAATAAGAACTGCAAGAGAATCTGCATCAACACCAACGGTTCAAACTCCACATTCACTGCCCATTTTCCAGCCTCTGGTTTATCAGTTTCCACCCCCATATCAGTATCAACCACAGCAACAAAAGTCATCAATCGTAAGCCATCAAGGAACAGGACATAAGAGAACAAAAAGCACAGAAGATGTTCCTATATTATCAACAAGCACAGCAACGATGAAAGAGGCACCTAAAAGAAGGAAAAAAAGCCTTTCTGCACAGCTATCACTATCCAGAAGATCTTCACTTCTTACATCCTACCCAACTAGTCCTACAAAGAAACCACCACCGCTCCATAGACAGACAAAAAGTATGACAATAGCTGGGAGATTGGGGAGATTTGGAAGCAAATCGGAAGAAGAGAAGGAAGAAAAAAAAGAGGAAAAAAAAGAAGAAGGAGAAGAAGGAAAAGAAGAAGAAGAAGAAGAAGAAATTGAAGAAAAGGCTAAAATAACGGAAGGAGAAAGAGGAAAAGAAGAAGGACCGAACGAAGAGGAAGAAAACACAGAACAAGCCGAAACTGAACAGGAAGGCGAAGAAGCAAATGAAGGAGGACAAGCTTTGAGATGTCTACAGTGCGGCGAGACCGATACCCCTGAATGGAGGAGGGGACCATACGGTTCAAAAACCTTGTGTAATGCTTGTGGGTTATTTCATTCTAAATTAATTAGAAAACTAGGAGTCAGAGAGGCCGCTCAATTGATGTACGATAGACGGCAGAAAGGTCAGGGTTCTGACAGAAGAATTCCTAACGAGTGATTGAATGTTCTCTTTATTTGAGGCAACTTTGTTTCTTCTCTATACAATAAGCCAGATTTACTGAAACATCCCTGATACTTATCCCCACCAGTTGCATTCAGTTATCCGTTCCTAAATATATCATGTCTCATCAAAACTCAAACTCACCAGCATTTATCCTGCAAATTGTGAATTACCTTTCTATAGCGAAGATATGACAATGCCTCGAATTGATTAGCATGTATAAATTTCTTATAGTTGTCCCTAGTCAATAAATAAATGTCTTCAAGTAGTACTTTGAATCATAAGCTGAGTAATCTTTCAATGTAGTTATCTATGAAGTGTGACACATTTAAGTTCTGCCATCTCATTCTGAAAAGAAAATTATCATTCAGAGTCAATACATATTGGATTCTTTTCATTGCCTTCTACCAAAATAGAATCGAATATTTGAAGGAAAGTCTCAGGCTGAAGATCTGGAGTTAAAGTTTTGACTTCAGTCGAATCACTTGAATCTGATACATAATTCAAACCTGTTATTATGACATCATCGTCATCCTCAACTGCATTTGACTCATTGTTCTCTTCGAATAACTCATTCATCAACTTGAGTGAGATTTCTTCGCTTTTATCCGACCTCATTTCCGCCCCCAATCCAGTATTATCCAAAACTTCATCTTCCTCATCATCATCGAGTTCAAACACTTCGATATTTTTTTTCAACTGAACAGGTTCATACTTGACATAAAAACTATAGGTTCCATTGGCATTTATCATCACATGCTTAGCATCTGAAAACTTAACGTTTGTTTGAGATATTGGATTTGTGAACATTTCATCTGATGAATTTTCAACAATCAATGTTAAATCGCCAATTAACCCCTCAAGAAACCTGACTAGATATAGGTCTGTATTAATATTGAATTCGTGGTCACATATCGGACAAGAAAAGAACTTTAGCCCATTGTTAGGTGTTTTAAAAAGCTTATTTCTCTCCTTACTGATTCTGTATGTGTGAGAACCAACTGTCTTCTTAGTGTGTGGAAATACCTTATCTGAGAATGGATTTAACGTTAGTTGTAAATCACTGCCCTGAAGTAGATTTGTTATTGCTCTTGTGAGATCGATTGAACCTTTTCTGTTGATTTTTGGTCTAATAGGAGTTAAGTTGTGCAATTCCTGAAAACATACAAGATCAAAACAATCCAAATGAGAACATTTGATCGATCTTACTGGTATTTTCATCATTTGAGCAGATATTGGATCTGTTAATGGAATTAGTACTGATTTTACAGTCAAATCTGTCTCTTCATCTTCATCAATGAATTCATCGTCACCCACTCTTGTGAGTTTAACAGAAAGTTTTGGTTGAGCAGTTTTACCATGAACTGCATTTGTCTTGCCGGTGATGGTGGTTGGAAATATTACCGGACTCAGTAGTTTTGGTCGTGGCTCTGAATTAGCTTGTGGGTTAGCCTGTGATTCGACCGTTGCTTTCGATGATATAGGCATTGAAGCAACAGTTCTTTGCGGCGAAGAATACGGAGGTGTGTTTAACATGACTCGCACAGAGGGGGAAGACAGTACTGGAAATGCCACCTCGATGTTTCTTGAATCACTCTTTTCAGTTGAATCGTGCTTAGGTGATGACTTGGATGACTTTTCTTGTAGCTCTTTCTCTATACTCAGGCTATTTTGTGGCGGGGTGGCAGGATCAAGGCTGGCATTTCCAGAAAATGTACTTGGAACTGATGGTTCTGGGGAAAGGTACAAAGGAACTTTTGAACTGGTGAAATTATCTGTATGTGAAAAGTCACTTACTGTGTTTTCAATTGCAAAACCTTGTTTTTGCTCTTCTGATTGTGATACCCTACTGCCATCGAGTGCAAAGCGTAATTTTTCCTTGGATAGTTTGAACTTGACTATATATGCTGATTTTGGTGATTCTTTCCTAACTTCTCCACTGGGCACAAACGCTTTGCTTTTCGCCCCCTCTGTTTGTTGCTCAAACTCTTTAATAAATGTCTCTTGCGTAAAATTCACAATATTGTTGGACTTCTGTTTTGACTCCCATTCTCTCAACTTGGGTACCTTCAACTTCACTATAAAGCTGTTGATTCCTTGCTGTGAATCAGAAGTGGTGTCCGATAGCAATGTCGGTTTATCCTTTGAATTATTATAGTTCAACACTGTTTCTCTGAACACTTTATCGTTAATATCGTCTGATGGGTTCGGTGTTTGGCCTCTACTTTGTGTCCATTTGATTCGAATGGTGGGAAGTGGACTCTCTCTTCTCTCCACAGTTGTAGATTGTAAGCCCATCAGTTGTAGGCTTTTTAAATGGGTGATGCAAAACCTGATACTCACTGACTTGCTCGAATGTCTAATTCTCATGTTGTTTTTGTACCCGCAATTAGGCTCAAGCTACCGCCAAAAAAAAAAAAGAGAAACCCACAGTTGTATGCTTCACCTCAACGAACAACTCTAACAAGTAGGACTTGGTGGGTACAAATATTGAGCAATAATGGATGAAATAGACCAAGCTTTACAATCAGAACAGACTCTGCTTATAAAGGATTCTGAAATACATAGAATCATATCATGTTTCAAGCTAGATGCATATACGATACTCAAACTACAGCCAGGTTGTGCTGAGTCCGATATCAAAAAAACATATAGGAAAATATCTCTACTAATCCATCCTGATAAAACAACAAATGCCAGAGCTCCAGAAGCTTTCAATATTTTGAAGAAAGCCCAGAGTGATTTGTCGAACGAGGAAACAAGAACCAAATTGGATACGAAGTTCACAGAAGCAAGGCGTATTTTGATAAGAGAGAAGAAATGGTCTATAGACGACGAACGGTTAAAAGGTGATTCGTTCTTGGAAGAGTGGAGAGAAAAGGTGAAAGATTTGTTGATAGAGGAAGAATTGATAAGAAAATTACAATTGCAGAAGCAGATGGAAGAAGATGAGAGAGAGAAAAAACAACTGGAGGAAAGACTGGAAAAGAGAAAGAATGATCAAGATCTGAAGAAGATCTGGGAGAACGATAGAGATCAGAGAGTTTCGGGATGGAGAACGTACACAAAAGGTATTGAGAAACAGAAACTGAGGAAAAACAAAGCTAAAAAACCAAAGGTATTGGTTTGATTTTCAGCAATCTGTATAGGCCTTTCTCACTAAAAAGACTTTCATTTGAATGTAGAGCAGTTACCTCTGCACCAGTATTGATTTACCTACTCATCAACTGATAGTCAATCTTGTCAATCTTTCAGCACTTTTCAATTTTTTGGTACTGTAACTAACGGCTACAACGCACATGAAAAAAATTTAAAATCTGAAAGTAAACTTTGTAGCTGAAGAGTTTGCAGACAACAATCATGTCATCCACAAAGGTGTTTACAGTCGCAATCGCATCGTTAATAGCGGGTTATCTTATTGGTAGTAGTTTTGATTTTTTCCCTTTCAAAAAGTATTATGACGATGATTATGATCATTCTGATGATGAAGACGAAGAGGATGAAGAATATGAAGTGGACTCCACAGAATTGAATGAAATTCCAGGAGAGGTTAGAATGTCATTGATTGTCAGATCTGATTTACAGATGGGCAAAGGAAAAGTCGCTGCTCAGTGTTCACATGCAGCTGTTGCATTATACAGGTTGATGCTATCTGGTGAAACGTCTAAAAATCCAATAATGTTGAATAGGTGGGAATCTATAGGTCAACTGAAAATTGCTTTGAAATGTAAAGATCAAGATGAGATGGACATGCTCTATTGCAAGCTGATTTCAATGGGTGTCAATTCATACATCGTTCATGATGCTGGAAGAACTCAAATTGCACTGGGATCGGCTACGGTGTTGGGTCTTGGACCGGCTCCAAAGGTGGTATTGGATATGATCACTAGTGATCTTAAGTTATTATGAGAGTAGAGCTGTTGGCTTGAGAAAAACACCTGAAAATTTACTGGTATTGGGTTCACTGTTGAATAATTATGTTTTTATGATAAACCATTAACAATCAATGAAGTATCAATTGTAAATATCATTCAGTGTCTCTGATTCTAGTAACCTTCGTTATATCAGACCCAATTATTGTAGCGAATTAGCCAACAAATTTACTGGAAAACGTGTTTGGCGAATTCCCTCGAAAGCACTCAGACACCTACAAGGCAATAAAATGGTGACCAGAGTGGCTGCAGCGATGAAGGCACCAACTTGTCGCAAACAAATGCATACTCACTGAACACGAACACTACAACTAGAAAAAACCCGGGGTAACATTTTATTTCTTGTTGAAAAGGTCCTGCTCCACATTTTCAGTTATAACTTTTGTCGAGAGGCATTTCTACTTCGAATAAGTGGCGATGAGATGGGCAAAGTTTAAGTTTTTTTTGCTCGAGGAGTTCAGCACTTCCTGTTTTGCATTGATGGGTCACCCTGGACACAAGATGTTGTATGCATTTCTTCACGAAAGGTCATGTTCTTGTGCTTCGACAGAGAATCAGAAATAAACATAGCTCACTTGCTATCTGAGGCATCCTGAACTAAAAATAAAACACATACACCCTCACAAAAAAAGGGAGCTTCTAAGAGAGGAATAGCTAGCTGCCAGGCTTCATACTAACCGAATTAGCCAGGTCTTTGGCTTACCGTCTCCTTGCCTGTATTTTGTTCTGCTTGAGCCTCTTAGGTGATGGTGGTGGTGGTGGTGATTGATCGTTTTCAGCGGACCAAACCAGGCTCCACAATTCGAGTTTCTGCCACTGTTTTAAGACGAAAAAAACAAGATACGGTTCCTTTTATTCGAGCAGACACACCAAGAGATCGCA
The DNA here is from genome assembly GCA_003706045.2 of Peterozyma toletana. Classification (NCBI taxonomy): domain Eukaryota; kingdom Fungi; phylum Ascomycota; class Pichiomycetes; order Alaninales; family Pachysolenaceae; genus Peterozyma; species Peterozyma toletana. The sequence goes on along the minus strand of PPKG02000020.1, from coordinate 109,716 downwards.
ATAGAGGTAGCGCCAGTATTCGAATGGCAAGCAACCTGAATGTAGTTTTCAACTATCGACTTGGTCTACCCAGAATAGGCCAAGCTGACGAAAATGAAAATTTTTCTTAGCGCATAATCACATGGAAGAGAGAGAATGAGAGAATTCACAACCTTGACTGGTCCAGGCGAGCCCAGACCTGGCCAGATCCTACCTCGTGTACTGTTTTGCTACACCGGTGACTTTCACGTCCGTTTGTACGCCCAGATAGCGTTGCTGGCTCCATGAGTCGCTGTTTTCCCGATCGCCATACATTTCAATATACTTCTTTTTGACACTGTTGTGGAGAAATTTTGTCTCCTATGAGTTCCCCAGTCAATGGGCGGGCGAGCCTCGAAACACCACCAGTCCTGCTCTCACAACAACAACAACCAACATTTCTCTACATGTTTGTATGTTGCTCAAGCTGACGCATGGCATTCGATTGAGGTATTTTCAACTGTCAATTGTAGCTATAAACAAATCATGTTAATATAGATCGTTTTAGGCAATTTTGACTTCTCCAACCGCCAGAGATTTTTCATGTCCGCCATTTGCCAGATGGCCCTTGGCTTGAGGTGTTTTTTTTTTCTTGGTTTAATTTTTTTTTTTTGGCTCTAGTTCTCAAAATATCATCTCCCCATCATCATTTTGCCTCTTTTTATAGCTGTAACTCTTGGGAAATATGGCAGAAAATCACACCAATTTCTGCCTATCTTCGTGTGGAAAGATCACTGGATGTTTGTAGTGTATCCAACACCCACCTCACGTATTGTCTGAGTGCACTTGTTGCCATTTTGCCTGTGCGAGAAAAATTATTAAGTAAGCTTGGCCTAAGCGTTACGTAAGCACCCAGTATATTACATAAGCAGTAGAGGGCACGAAAGTTTCTTTTTGGAGCCATTAGACAGACAAAACAAACCACACCTCATTTACCTCGTTGTTGTTGAGATTGATCATTTCATGAAATAGTGATATAAATAAAGCATTGTTTCCTTCGCAGATGAAGAGGAATGGGCGTTTTAGTGTCTTGAACTCAAGTGTAAAATAAGTTGCATTTTGAACCCCAACCGCCTTTTCAAGAGTTTGAAAATCCCCCTCCCCCTTCTACCCAAAAACACTTGTTCTGTATTTGAATAGGTCAATCTCGAAGAAGGATCAAACACACAACAAACCCCAATCAATCAAAATGTCTTCAGCAGCTATCCCAGACATATCGAAGTTGACGATTCACAACAACTTCAGCTCACAGTCGTTCCAGAATGTTAGCAGCGAGGAGTTGCAGACTACAGGCTACAACAACAAGCCTTTTGACGGCAAAGCCCAGCAAATGGTCGAAGTCATGGATGCGATCGACAAGGCGGGTTTTATTCCAGACAACTTGATTGAGCAAGAAACGAAGTGGTTTTACGAAGCTTTAGGAATCGACGATGTCTACTTTGCCAGGGAGTCCGTTGAGGGTATTGTTTCTCACATTCATGCCTTGTACTCGGCCAAATTAGACGCCTACTCCAGAGGCGTTGTCGGAGAACCATTTTTGCATCACAAGAGAGAAGGTGATGATCATGCTGTTTACTTCGACACCTCCAAGGGAGGCTCGAACGAAAACTACGAACAGGTAATTGATGATAAATACTTGGATGACGTGACTTTGGATGCCAAGTACAGAGTTGAATCCTTCACGGCCCCTTTGGTCATTGGCGGAAAGCTTTCAGAGGAAAACATCAAGTGTCATTTCGTTTACAAAAACTCATTTGTCAATAAGACCGTTGATTCAACAACAATCGACCTACAACTCATTGGAGATTCCACGTTCTTGGATATTGCTTCTGTTCACACAAAAAAACTCTACACTGAAGTTATTGGTGAGGTTGTCAAGACCACTGGTCCCGTTATCAAGCATTTTTCAATCACAAGTACTGGCGAAAACAGGGTGATTATCGGTTACAAGACCCATTCATCCCCTCGTTACAACTCTGCTTTAACAACATTGTGCGATTTCTACAAGTTGACCGTCAACCGTAAGTATATCGAGAACTTCGCTAACGGCGTTACCATTGTCTCGATGTACATATCACCACAAGCTAATAATAGAACCATCTCAGAGTTATCGGTTTACCAAGTCATCAAGGAAGCTTCATTGTTGTATTCTATTCCAAACAACTTCTTTCAAAAGCAGTTCCAAGATGGAGAGTTATCTTTGCAAGAATCAATATATGCTCATTGTGGTGTTATTTTTGTCACACATTTCTTGAACAGATTGGGACCTGAATATCAATCATTATTGTCATTGTTAGATCCACAAAAGTCAATAGTTCACGCTGAAGTTTTGGCAAAATTAAGAGAAAGATTAAGATCAGAAACTTTTACTCAGTCCTACATCTTGGAAATCTTTAACGCTCAGTCAGGTGTTATCCAACAATTATACCGTCAATTCGCTGATGTTCATTACATTCAATCAAGCGTTGAAAGAACATTGTCATATCAAAGGTTATCTCAAATTGCTCCAATCGAAAATGATGATGATTTCGAAAACTTGTTGAACCACTCCTGTTCACAGAACGAACATCATGCTTTAGTTTTGAGAGCTTTGTATTCTTTCAACAAATCAGTGTTTAAAACCAACTTCTATACACCTACAAAGGTTGCTATTTCGTTTAGATTGAATCCATCATTTTTACCAAAGACCGAGTATCCAGAAACTCCGTTTGGTATGTTTTTTGTTGTTGGTTCAGAATTTAGAGGTTTTCATATCAGATTCAGGGATATTGCACGTGGTGGTATCAGAATTGTCAAATCAAGATCACAAGATGCTTATTCTGTTAATCAAAGAAATTTGTTCGATGAAAACTATAACTTAGCTTCGACTCAACAACGTAAAAACAAAGATATTCCAGAAGGTGGTTCAAAGGGTGTCATTTTATTGGATGCAGGTGCTGCCCAAGATCGTCCACAAGATTCTTTCGAAAAGTATATCGATTCATTGATCGATTTATTGATAGTGGACAATATCCCAGGTGTTAAGGAACCTGTTGTCGACCTTTTGAAAAAACCTGAAATTCTATTTATGGGTCCGGATGAAAATACTGCTGGCTTTGTTGATTGGGCCACTTTACACGCTCGTAAGAGAGGTGCTTCATGGTGGAAGTCCTTTTTTACCGGTAAACAATTAGGTGGTATCCCTCATGACGAATTTGGAATGACTTCATTATCTGTCAGAGCATCTGTTGAAAAGATTTATGAGAAACTTGGATTGGATATAACTAAGATCTCTAAATTCCAAACTGGTGGTCCAGATGGTGACTTGGGATCAAATGAGATTTTGTTATCAGGAGGTGAAAACTATTTTGCTATTGTTGATGGTTCAGGTGTTATCGTGGATGAAAACGGAATTGATAAGGAAGAATTGATCAGATTAGCCAAAGAAAGAAAAATGATTTCTAACTTCGATAAATCAAAACTTTCATCAATAGGTTACGTTGTTTTGATCGAAGAAAACGATGTCACTTTACCAAGTGGTACAGTCATTACTAGCGGTGTTTCTTTCAGAAACACATTTCACTTGAGAATCAAGGAGTTCTTTGGTAACAAAATCCAACTTTTTGTTCCATGTGGTGGTAGACCAAGTGCTATCGACACAAACACAGTTCAAACCTTGATTGACGAAAGGACGGGTAAGACTATCATTCCTTATATTGTTGAAGGAGCCAACTTGTTTATTACACAACAAGCCAAATTAATTTTGGAAAAGGCTGGCTGTATCATTATCAAGGATGCAACTGCAAATAAGGGTGGGGTTACATCATCATCATTGGAGGTTTTGGCTTCATTGTCGTTTAATGATGAAGAATTCTATTCTAATATGTGTACCTTGGAAGATGGAACCAAATCTGAATTTTATAAAAGTTACGTCAAATCAGTTCAGGCTGTTATTGTTAAAAATGCTAAGTTGGAATTTGACGCTTTGTGGAAACTACGTTTAGAAACATCTAAACCATTAGCTGTCTTGTCAGATGAATTATCAATTGCAATCAACAAGTTAGGTGATGAATTAGCCTCAAGTAAGGAACTATGGAATGACGTTGCGTTCAGAACAAGAGTCTTGTTGGCTGGTTTGCCTGGGTTATTGGTAGAAACTGTTGGATTCGATAACATAATGAAAAGAGTTCCTGAAGCTTACTTGAGAGCCATTTTTGCTACTACTTTGGCATCCTCGTTCATCTATACAAGAGGCATGGACCCAAATCCAGCTACATTCATTGAGTTCTACAAGAATTTCAAATGATTGAATTTTGATGTTTTGTTTTGTTTTTTGTTTGTTTTAGAGGAGTAATTTTGTAAGTTTTTGTGCTGTTTCCATCTTATGATTGTTCGATTTTTTTTTTCAGAAATATAAGCTGATTAATAATTTTGTTGATTGACGGTTAGTCATTTTACTTGCTGCACATGAATCCGTAATTAGTGGTTTAAAGTTGAGTGATGGACAAGCATTAGATCGAAGATCGATATAGTTCAGTCGATGATTTAATATTGACCATTGAACATGATTTGTACAGCTTTGCGTTTGATCTATCAGGTTGAAACGACTTTTACAATAGAGTAACTTACTTGTATAGCGAGTGACCTGCTATCAATTGTTTTTTTGAGCGAGATTATAGGGTTCGATGGTCGTGACGGATTTTAAACTTGGAAGCATCAGACGGAATAACTACTGTTCACCTTTTGGAAATTTATTTACCTTGAAGAATATAGAATTTACTATTCAATTTTACGGGAATTGAATGCAATTTGAACTGATAAGTTTTATTTTTAACTTGAATACGCATTCCCTTACTGTTGAATTCTCGGAGACACTTCAGCAATAAAAATTGTAGTTCGGTAGTGACCGATAACTGATCAACTGATAGGCTCTCACTCAAATGACAGACTTTTGGACACACAGAAAGAGAGATTGAAATGCAGAGAGACAGACACACTTGTCACCCCCCCTACTCGGGGGATGCGAGCCAACAAATCGTCTTCAAAACCTATCAACACACCACCAACACACCAACACACCGACACCACTCCAAAACTTATTCAACACACCTACACCAACCGAACACCAATCAAGCACACCAACACACACCCGACCCACCACACCGTTTACAAACTTTTTCGGTTTCGGCAAGTATGTGAAAACACAAAGTTCATCAAATTGATTGAATAAAAGGTGGATTTGAAGACTTGTAATTCATATCATAAATAATGATTGAAAGAAAACCTGAATTAGCCTGTATTTGCATGACATTGTCCAAGCTGTCAAAATCAACAAAAACTATAGAAGAAAAACTGGATGAAAGTGAAATCTTTTGGAGGGTAAACTGCCATAAAGTAGAATGCATTGACAATGGTTCAAGTCAGGCTAGCCTGAGATCACTCATTTCATTCGCATATATACAGTTGATTCCATCTCAGCATTTAATCAAGTTATTCTGATAGGTAGGTGCACAGTGCACCCCTTCTGACTGTGAGTGGCGGATATAATACACGACCATCTCAAAAAGATAAATCACAGTTGGGTTGATTACGGTTCACAGTACTAATCTTGGAAGGTTGGTTCAAAGAGTTGTATTTGTGAAAAAAGATAACTTACTATATCTTTGAACATTTTGGACTTTTTTTACTGGTATGTCAATTTCATTGAAACAAACATTTTTCAGTTCATCGCACAGCACTCTGTGCGAGTCAAACCAACCTCCAATTTGAGTACTGGATCTCAGATTGTTCCATAATTACTATCGCCGCTAATATTAGTACTTCAATTCAGTCTACAACTTGTTCAACGATCGCTGTACAAACAACATATCAGTTTATTAGATCATCACGGAAAGTGTTGAGAAGCCGCACCTAGGCGATAGATGCTTAAGGCTTACAAAAGAGGCAATTATGAGCCTGCTACAAGCTTTGATCAGTCACAATCCAACAACTGATGAAAGTGAAGTTTCTTTAAATTGGAACATTGATTCGTTTAATGATCCAAAAACTTCAACAAAATTGGCCTATTTTTGTGAACACTGGCTATTCATGGTAACCGATAAGTATCATAACGAAAACGGCTACTTATTGTGTTTTCAAAACTGTCAGGCCACTCAAACGCTCATAAATCAAAGACTACACTATTTGCTACTTTGAGATCAATCATAACTACTTAGAAGATCCTTTTGGTATATTTTCCCAATTTTTTATAAGTGTGAAGGTGAAATAAAAGCGGTTGAACCTCAAAGCAAAAAAGGATGTACAAAGTGTTGTTTGAAGATTATCCCAGTTAACAGGTTCGACCAACAATGAAATGAAGTTTAAGGTTGAAACCTATCTAGAAGATCATTGAAAACAATAAAGAGATAGTCGAATGAATATTTGAAGTATCGATAAATGTAAATAAATAAGTAAATAAACAAATAAATAATCGAATAAATAATCGAACCAAAAGAAACATAGACCCCAAGAGGCTCGTATGACAAATGAATGAATAAATAAATTATGATAAATGAATGAATGAATAAAGTATGATAAATGAATGAATAAATAAATAATTTAGTGTGACCCAAACCCTTGAATCAGTTTAGGTACATTTGAAACTAAAGTGAACGAAATCAATAGTAACTTACGAGTGAAAGGTGACCACAAACGCCCATCATAGTTTGAATCGGTCGGCATCTCAACCAATTTTTATTCGCTTATGAGTTAGTTATGTTGGTTGATTCAATGAAGCATATGTTATGTAGTAGTTTTCTACCTCTTGCCCAACTCCAGATCAGCCATCAACTTCAGTTCGTCCTCAATCCTGGCACGTTGATATAAATCCTGGGTAAATTTATCACCAAAATATGCCATTATAAAAGTTGAACAACCAAGGTATAGCTTCAATTTGACAGGTAGCTGATTGTATTTCCTCCATAAACTGCCCACCATTACCTGAAATTGCTTCACTAAGCTGAAGGTCAGGTTAGAGTTAGTGATTCGTTTAAGTCTTCAGGTACAGAAATGATAGGTGGATGGCTGAGTAGCTAGTCTTAGACAACTGGCTTATTGGATTCGGTCAGTTAGCTTATTGATTTCAGCCAATTCAACAAGCAACTCAACATTAACTGAAAATGTATCAACTAATCTTTTTTTTTTTGCCAATTCTCAAAGCGCATCTTAAACTGATTGGAATATAAAACTAAATACTAATTGATAGATTTTTTAATAAGGCTAATAAAAGGCGGTATTCGAAAGATATTTTGTTGAACAGACATCTCGAACATTTTGCATCAATTCATCAACATTGGAATTGAATCTTACTGAAAAACAATAACCTGTTTTGAAGTTTTCGATTTCTCCACTGCTTCGCGATAAATTTTCAAGAAATCTTCATCAGTACTATCATCAGAAATCGGAACCTCATTTACTGGAAAATCCTTCAAAACACCATCCTCCATCATTTTAACAACCTTCTTGATTGCGTCCTGTTTCAACAGATTGTTGGAGTTGGAGAGTGCAGTCATCCAGTATCCGACAACGCGAATATTTTTGAATATCAACAAAGGCGTAGGTATAGTAACCGGATCTGATGTCATCGCACCATAAGAGATATGAAAACCGTCCTGAGATAACCTTTTAGCGAGTTGAGCTGATGATTTTCCTCCTACACAGTTGAAAGCGAGTTTAATTGGAGACCCTTCAAGCCACTTGGAGATCACCAGTACAATTTCTTCTGAATTGTTCTCTTCTTCTGTGATCACTTTAGTTGCACCCAATTCATACAATTCATCTTTCAACTCTTGTAGATTTGGTCTATCTCTTACGACGTTGATTGTTTTGATACCCAAAACTTTCAGAATTTGAATGACAAATTTACCAACGGAAGAGTTGGCACCATTTTGAATGATCCAGTCACCTTTTTGTACGTCTGTATAGTTTTTTAACATGAAGTAAGCGGTGCATGGATTGACAGCTATAGTCGAAGCCTGGATTCTACTGATTGACTTATTTGGCAACTTGATAAAATCATCTTCCGATCCTTTTTGATGTGATGTCCAAGTTCCCAAGTTGACATTTTTTGGAACACACCAATCACCAAGCTGAAACTTGGTGACATCTGGGCCAATCTTGATAACTTGAAAAGAACCCTCATTACCAGCAATTGCCGAATCTATCGTTGTGCCTAGTTTCTTACTGAACTCTGGCCTAGAAGGATAAATACCTTGAATTTGAATCAAGTCTGATGGGTTAATTGGATGTGCTAAAGTCTTGACGATGACCTCATTCGACAACGGATCCGATAGCTCATATTTATGAACGTTGATTGCATCTATTGGTGCTAGACCAAAATTCAAATTAGAGTATACGATTGATCTAGAGATTGTCATTGGACTTTGTTAACGGTTAGTTGTATATTCTTAAAGTTGGTGAACAATGCTTTTCAGCTCAATATTTATGTGCTTGCAAATCTTTTTCAATTTCGGCTTGAACGTTGCTGGATTAGTAATAACTTCATTCTGCGGCAAGAGCAAAGTTGACAGAATCCTGAAAATCTCATACAAAGTGGAGCGATATGGGCATTTAAGCTTACAACATTGAATAGTCTCATTCGACTTGTGAACGAAACAGGTTGAATGATTGAACTGAAAAAGTTGGTTACCATAAATTGAAGAATTACTACATTTTGGGAAAAGACTTGAGTGATGTGCCGAAAAAAAGGTATTGAAGTTTTCATTTTGGGAGAAAGGGGTAACAGTCAGTCAAAGCTGTACAGTTCAATAACAGGAAATGGAAAAGGTAAACTAAGGACCAGTTTCAGGTTTCATTTGAGCTGTTGATCAAAAGTTTAAATAACTGACTTTTTGAGAGAAGAGAAATAATGAAGAATTTTAGGTTGATAAAAGAGAAAAGAAAAGAGAAAATTGAGTCTGGTTTGAACAAATCTCAATTATAGGCTTATCAGCCTTGAGTAGCCACTCAAACCACAGAAATATAGGAAGAAAAGGAGAAGAAAAGAAGAAAGAGTTCTATAAAGGACCATCGTGAAATCTGTCTCCGCACTCTTCCAATAAAGGGGAGATAGTTTCATTCCAGTGCTTATTTGCATAATTTTCATCACAACCGTCACTTTGGCATTTACCCAACTTTCTTTTGAAATGCGAAGAACAGATACAATCGAGAGCGTCATCTGTATCTTTTCTTGCTTCTTTGCAACCATTCGCAAAAAGAACTGTTTCAATGCATTCTTTATCACACCACTGTGGTGGCCATCTGTCTTCGGCCAAAATTGGTGAAATTAACAGCACGATGCCAGAGAGAATTAAAATTGAGTTGACTTTCATTGCTGAATTTTTGTTTTGTCTTGTCTTGTCTTGAGGGGCGATACAAAAGAAGAATGTTTCAGTCATGAAAGAAGTGGAAAGAGGTTGGATCTTATATATCCTGAAAGGAAAATTTGCAGCTTATGCATACTATTCAATTATCTTGAAGTTTCTTGGAAAAAAATGAAATGCAATGTAGATGTCTTTCAGCATTGTGAATAAGAACGGTTTTTTTCATCTGGAGATTGTTGATATACGATGGCATATTATAAAAATTTACGAAATCAGTAATTTGAAGTGATTCAAGCCGAATCAGGATTAGAAAAATTAGGAATTGAATATACAAAGACTATACTTATAAAAATAACCAGTGACAAATATTAATTTTGTTGGAGATAGAGAGAAGAAAAGAAAAATGAAAGCAAACAGTATCGACACAAAACTAGAGGGAAAAATAGAAAAAGACCCCAATTAAAATAAATTCTCCTTACATAAACCCTCCGGATATAAACCAAACCAACATCACCCAAAAGACCAAAGACATATATGTATGTAGTAGATGCTATCAAAGATACAATGTGTTTCTAGGCAGCTGTTGGAATAGAGCTAGGAACAGAACTACCGTTAATTGTACCCTTACTAACTCCTGCTCTTGCTTCGTTAACCAAGGCATCAACACTATTTTTGGTATTATCAACAACATCCGACACTCTGGCTGAAGTTGATGCTCTGATGCTTTCAGCCCTTGTCAAAAGTGGATCAACTATTGGTCTCAAAGAAGAAATTGCTTCATTTGATAATTTTCTCGAAGTTTGGGCAACTGCTCTTGGGGTACTGTTAGATGATGTAGCCAATTCTTCCTTGTAGACTTCAGTTATATGCGAAGAGATGTCCAAGGGGATCTTATAGAGTTGTTCAGTTCTTGAAGAAACAAGAGGTTTAGCTCTTTCATACGTTGTTGTAGCCAACGAACGTAATCTTTGAATTTCGTCCGAGTCTGAAGGTGAAATAGAATCTGCAATTTCCTCCGATGTTGAAGTTTCTGGTAAATAAGTGTCAATGAAGAGTTCAAATCTGTTGTTAACAGGCGATAATATTGGATTAACCCTATTGGCAATTGCTGGTCTCGCCTTCGACTCGTACGTTTTGAAACGACGTGAAAACAGCGCTGAGAAATCATTGTATCTTTTCAAAACATTCGAGACAACCAAGTGATAAACAGTAGAAGGACGAATATCATCGTATGACAAAGTTTTGAGGATTGGGAAGTAAGAATCCAAACTTGTCAAAATCCTTGAATCAAAGAAAGAGTCAGCAGACGAAACAGTCGATTTGATGACATCGAAGTTACCGGCATAGGACTTCAAACTTGAAATGATTGATCTGAAGTAGATGTAGAAATAGTTGATGATAGAAAATGAGGTGATAAATGAAAACAGCTCAACAATTAAAGGATAGCTCTTCAAGTGGGATAATGTGAGAGATGACGAATCTGACAAAGTGAGCTTATCAACAGCTCCATTGAATGACTCTTGAATAGACATTTTTCGATGATTGATTGATTGATGGTAGAAATTAAGCAAATGTTGTTAACCGCCAATGATACTAATATGATGTTTCAAAACGCACACTTTGTTAATACTTATCTGGTTTCCTAGATTTTCCCACAATAAAAACACTGCACTTACGTCTTTAATAAAAAATGTATTATACGATAATAGCACTATGTAGTAGAGCAAATGACAAACAAATATCTGAATATATTCTTATGATTAATAGATATCGAAGTCAATCAATTAGATATGTTGCAACATTTGAACCAAGAAGGAGGGAAGGAACAAAAAGCATGCGTTTTTCTGTGGCTGATTTTCCTTATCAGGTTTGGAGGCCGAGACGCAGGATAGCAATCATCAAATACAATCGCAACATTGAAGGCGCCTAGGAGAGTCTTGTTATTCTGGTGAAATTTAAGTGAAAAACAAGTAGACAAAAGAGATCACCGAACCTGATAAGTTTGAATTAGTTTTAGTGCTTAAGCTTCTGTTCACCGATGTATTGATAAATGTAGACTTTGGGGAAAAGGGGATCAAAGAACTAGTCAGTTTCTGACAGATATTAATACTCTTGTGTAAGTTTAATGTTTGATAGCAGTACAGTTGTGTTCAACTCAGGAACTTAGATACAAAAAAGCTGTAGGATGGGACCCTACATAAAAGCTTATCAAATGATCCAACAAAAATGTTCAATCTAGTTTTCAAGGTTGCTTTCAACTTTTGGGGGTTTGAAAAAACCACATGCCATTTACAGTAATTGGATTCGTTTCAAATAGAAAATCACACAACTGTTTGCTGAGTACTTCCAGTTTAGAAAAAAGAATGTTATACTTAGAAAATCAGCAGCTCATAAGACGGATAGCTGCATGTTTGTAGCCTCAGACAAAAGTTGAAGTAATATGACACAACAAGCAACAAGATTTACATTCGTGTTTACAATAACTTAAATGCCAAGGACAAAAGTATCAAACATATGTTCTGATGCTCTTTTGTGAACTTCATAAAGTCACTTTTGAAGAATATAACGAGTTGAGAGGACCACCCAGTGGAGAAAAAAATTAATCTCTATATAATAAGATCTCACTTTGCTTAAAGTATCTTCTTGAATCCTCATCGATCAAGACCAAACTCAAAAAGGTTCTTGTTGAAAATTTCTTATTAACGTCTTTATAAGTTGGAGTCAAATCGAATCCACCAAGAAACAATCTGATTGGTATAGTTTCACCTTTGACGGGTGCTCCATCCATAATTTCAAACCTAACCAATGTCTCACTATCCGAGATCATGTTGGGGGAAGTTCCAACAACTTCTCTTCTTATCAAGGACAACTCCATATGCTTGATTTTCAACCTTACCAACAAGAAATATATTCTACCAACAATTACATCTTTTAGCGAATACTTGTTTCTTGAATATTCAAACTCAATATGAAGACAATCTTCAATACCAACATCCATCTTGATTGATGATGTACTACTCTCTTCATTACTCTCCAATGACTGTTTAGCCATTCTATTGTGCTGAAAGACCCAAATCTCCTTTTCTCTGATAATATCAGTACTTTTCCTACTGACTGTGACCTTGATGTAATAGCGCAATTTGACATTTGTTCCTCTATAACTTTCAAATTGCTTTTCGACATTTCTGAACTCAAATTGAAAGGTTTCAGAGTGATTTAACACTCCGGGGGAGGCCAATTCGTTTGTTAATGTTAAGAATTCATCATTCTTTATCGTATCTTGAGTGGTTTCGATAGATCCCAACAACTGAACTTTTATACCTTGATGTTCAATCCTTTTATTATCCTTGATTCGAACAGTGACCTGCCCTCTGACAGTTTCTCCATCTTTATAAACAGGAATCTTTTCTTTTCTCTTGCTGGTTGTAACTTCCGTATATTCTCTTGCATCTTCGTTATCTAGTCTAATTTCAATATCTAATGGCGATTTCCAAAAGATTGATGCCATATTGTTTACCTACTTTATATTTCAAGTAAATTTAAACCAAGCCAATCGAAAGGAGTAAACTGTGCAAAATATTTGGATTGATTGTTTGGGGTTCAAACTAATGAAGCCTTCGTATCGGTACACAGCTAATGGTGTAGTGTGGAACATTTTTGGGTGGTTTATCGGTATCAAAACTTAAGTGCAAAACTACTCAAAAAATCTATATTTGGAATTTGTATATTGAATACACGACTGATTAAATTCCGCTGGATTTCAGGGCCTCTATCTTTTTAGGCAAAAGAAGCGGAATCAGTAAATGTCCAAAAATTACTGAACATTGTATATAAAGCAACGAGAAGTGCCATTCCTGAAAGTATCCGGCTCTTTGACTTTCATTGATTCTCCTATTAACTTTATCAATGAGTGTATTATCTACTAGAATCTCAATTCAATGGCCTCCGGCTCCAGCTGAAGAACCTACTACTACAATGGTTTTTACTTCACCTAAAGAGTTGTTCGTAGACTTACGTCCATTAAAAGTTGCATCTACTGAGGAAGAAAAGAAATTCCCTTTTGATTGGGCCATTGTTGGTTGGGAAGAGGAAACTGCTGAAAATGAAATAACTTTTCATCACACATTAGACTCCAGAACGGTCAATTCCACTTTGCAGGCTAAGAAGAATGGACTTGAATTACCATCAACTGAGGACTCTCCAGATATTGGTAGATTTTCACTAATTGAAGGCGGAGATAGAAGAGAAGATGGTGAGATGTTGAACATTGACACGGGTAAAGTTCAACCCTACATTGAGATTTGGAGAAGCTTGGATGGTAATTCAGCAACTCCTGAAAATGCGATCGCCCTGACGAAGGAAACAAAAGTTCAATGTATAGTATTTGAGGTCAAGGATGCATCATATGAGGGCAGATTTATAAAGATTGGCAACTGGGCTCAAGGAATCTTAGACAACAAGACTGCTAGTTTGAATGTCGACTCTACGTTATCATGTTTCAGATCTCATAACGGAAAGGTTTTAATTGAGTACGGTATTGACTTCGAAAAGTTTCCAACTGAGTTTGATACCGAAACTTTGAAAATTGGTGACAAAGTTGGAATCTTTGAATGCACCGAGATAGCTTAAGCGCCCATGCTTTTTAACTTATATTATGATTTGATTGTTATAGAACAATAGATAACTCCAATTACCAATAAATGAATGATACAGTAAGTTCTTATTTCTTTTTGTGGTAAGGCGGTTGAATCGACCGTTGAAGAACCACAGAAGTGTCGATTTTGGTATGCAAAAAATTCCTATTTAAACGCTGAGTTTCGAAGCGGTCTAAGATGCTGTTATTTTAATCTTCTTTTTTTTCCTCATGGACATTTATTGAAGTTTTTGATTTATATTCATATCAACATTTTTCAATTCAATCCAAAGCTTTCTCAATCCAATTTGCTATATTTAAATCTTCCAATTTATCATCATGACAGTAACTACTCAAATGGATCCATACGGTAAGCCGCTATTGATTGATCCTTCAATCGTACCAACGATGAATCCACATTCTTATAATGGGTATCACCATATAACTTGGTTTGTCTCTAATGCTAAACAGGCAGCTTTTTACTTCATATTTTCTTTTGGATTTGAACCATATTGCTACAAGGGTCTAGAGACAGATTCAAGAGATACATGTTCCTATGTCATAAAAAATGGTGATGTTATATTCGAATTTTGTAGTCCCCTTCGAGCAGAAGGCATCATGTCTGATGAAGTCAACAGTTTTATTACTTCTCACGGTGATGGTGTTAAAGATGTCTCTTTCGAGGTTCATGACTGCCAAGCAGTATTTGATATAGCTGTGGGGGCTGGGGCCAAAGTGATACGAGAACCAAAAACTATCGAGATCAAAGATCTGGGGGGTAAGTCTTATGTTAAGAGTGCAACCGTTTGTGTATTTGGAGAGACGAATCATACATTAATAGAAAAGAGTCCTAATTTTACTGGGTTTCTACCTGGCTACCATGTGATTCAGGAACGGGGAAAATTAGATTTCCTTCTGGAGGCTCGAGAAACTATTAAGCAGTTGATACCAATAAAATTAGAAAGAGTGGATCATTGTGTCCAAAATACTGGCTGGGATCAAATGGTGAAGTCATCTGTAATTTATGCCAAGACGTTTGGCTTCCATCAATTTTGGTCAGTGGATGAGAAAGATGTTTCAACTCAATATTCTGCTTTGAGATCAATAGTCATGGCTTCTCCAGATGATGTTATAAAGATGCCAATCAATGAACCAGCTGAAGGACTTCGGAAGTCACAAATTGAAGAGTTTTTGGAATATTATAACGGTCCTGGAGTCCAACACATTGCCCTCTTGACAAATGACATTCTTGATACTGTCAATGCAATGAAAAAGAGGGGTGTTGAATTCATCAAAGTCCCAGAAACATATTATGTCAATTTATCGAAACGACTAGAAGACTCTGAGATCACTATTCTCGAAGATTTATCTACAATAAAGCAGCTAGGTATTCTTGTCGATTTTGATGATAAGGGATATTTATTACAACTATTTACAAAACCATTAGGTGTAAGACCAACCGTGTTCATAGAGATAATTCAAAGAAGAAATCACAATGGATTTGGTGCTGGTAATTTCAAAGCGCTATTTGAGACTTTGGAAGGTTTGCAAGAGGAGAGAGGAAACCTTTGAGCTTGCTACTTTTAAATTTGCTAACTATTTGGGTTTTTTAACCAATCGAACTTGTGATTTTCCTAGTTCAAATTATGTTCAAAAATTGGTTTTCTGCTTAACACCTACTTCATTTCAAACATAAAGAGACAAAAGTTCCAAAAATAAGGCGAGGAGGGTGGGTTTTTTTTTACAATAAGTAATGTTTATTATATTTTAAGAATTTGATTTTCAATGGGAGCGGTGGGTGGTTTTTTTCAAGTTTGAAGTTCGATTTTTCTGCAAATGCAGTACTAGTTACATGTCAAATCAGAACTCTTCTTTTATCAAGATGTAGAACTGGCTTTGTTCAGAAATGAAATCCAGATTTGTAAAAGGAGTTGCCTGCACTTGCCTGAGGAAATTCTTCGCAAAAAGATATATGAACACAAGATACTTTTTTTTAGAATGTCAACTTGATGTCTATTCACCACCAAAATTATCTGGCTTACAATTCCTAGTTGAGAAAAATCCCTTTCGATGATCCTGAGTTATATCAAAATTTTCAAGCGCAAGAGGATCCCCTATCAACAGAAGTGAGATTGATCCCCAATGATATGAATTTCTGATCACAATGGATAGAGTCAGAAGAAGTATAGTATCAGAAAATAGAACAGAATGTATTTGCAGAATGCTACGATTATTGAAAAAAAAAATTGACAGATAGGAGAATATAAAGTTAGTAAAAAGGGAAGGAAACAAAAAAGTTACAAGTGCTACCTCCATTGAGGAGTCCAGGCTAAGGTTTCACCAGCTCGGTAAGGAGCAACAATCAATTCACCTGATTGAATAACCTCAGGAACCTTGAATGTCTCTCTAATCAATGTGACTGAGTCTTTTGAAACCAAATCTTCTTCTTTGATATCGTAGAATGATAAACCAAAATCGCTGACAAATCCTTTCAACTTGTCCAACTTTCCTTCCTTATCAAAAACATCAGCCACATAACTTAATGCATGGGACTGGGTGAAAACACCAGCACAAACATTGACATGTGTTGATTTCTTGGATAAGGGATGTGGAGCAGAATCTGAGCCAAAGAAGAAGTAAGGCTTTCCAGAAGTTGCAGCATTGATCAAAGCTCTTTTATCACTTGGTAGCTTAGCAACAGGTTTACAAAAGTTTATTGGATGACCTGCCCAGCTATCAATCGTTAAACCTAAATGATGAGCGGTTATTGACGCAGAAACAATAACTGGATCTGAAGGCGATCTGGAAGAATTGATTTTATCTATTGCCTCTATTGCCAGTTTTGTTGTGCAATGCTCTAAAACAATTTTCAACTGTGGGAAATCTTCATGTAATTTGAAGAGTGCAGGCAAGAATTTCGGTTCTGCGTTCAATACATGAATTTGCTCATCTTCATCCTTTGTATCAACTGAAGGTTTCTCACCATGTAAGTTCAAAACTAAATTGTGTTTTTGCATGACTTTGAAAATTGGATAAAATAAACTGAAATCGTTTGGATCAACTCCATCTTGTGAGTTGGTTGTAACACCTGCGGGATAACACTTGATACCTCTGATGACTTTATTTTTGGCTGCTTCTTCAACTAATTCTGGGGTCAACTCCTGGCTTAAGTAGAATGTCATCAAAAATGTTGTTTTCGGTGACAATTTTTGGAGCTCTTTGTGGTATGATACAACCTTTTCTATCGTTGTAATCGGTGGTGTTAGGTTAGGCATAATGTATACGACTGACATACCACCTTGCCTGATTGTTGGAGTTATCAACTCCATCATTTCACCCTCACGCAAGTGAACATGCATGTCCAGGGTGATACCCAAATCAATTGTTTGTGACATCTGATTAATACTTCAAATAGACTATTTTGACTCTACCAGAACCAGGATTGAACTCAAGTGTTGAGGGCTACTTGAAAAGAAAAGCTGAGTTTTCATCTAATTTTTTTCTTTTTTCATGATGAAAAATTCACAAAATTGAGGCCAAACAAAATAGATAAACTTGAGTCAGGTTGAAGAGAGTATATGGATGTTTGGACGTGATCGAATCTTATAAGGTGCTTATATGTAGTCATGCTGTAGATCATAACTGGATTTATGAGGTTTTTTGTGAGTGATCCCCACCTCATCTGCCCATCCTTGAACTTCTCAAATTTATGAGTCTTGGATCCTATGTGACAAGAGGAATGAGTACAGCCAAATTTTTGCTCACTAAAAACATTTTACAATATCAATTTTGGGTTATAACTCCTCCAGGTAGTTTTAAAGAAAAATCTGTCTTTGAAGCTCCACAGATAACAAAAATTGGGCTTTGAACCAATAACTCAGGACCAAAGTTCTCTTGCAATCCGCACAGATATTCGATAAATGCTGCCCTCAGAACGTAAAAATCCATTATAATAATAAATCCCGAATTGTCGAGTCGTCAGATTGATTTCGGAGATGAATCTTGTTTCTGAAATTGTGTTTTGTATCATCAGGTAGACATCATTTGTGAATCACTACAAAGGGCTGAAAGGGTTTGGCATTGTTCGATTACATCGTTAATTGTCTTCAATTAGCTAGAATATCGTAGCTTTTTATGCTCATTTCTTCAAGAATTAGTAGATCCTAGCTCAATCTTTCGAAAATTGTGGAATGACAAAAAATTAAACACTTGTAACTAATCGCTTCATGTTGGTCCAAAATGGGTGTTTCAAAGCATCTTCAAAAGCAGCCTCATTAACGAACAGATCACCAACCTCGTTTAAGTCCCAATAATAAATTTTTTTTATGCCCATATTCTCACAAAAGTTCAAAACTTTCAAATAGTTCAAACCAACTTGTTTAATACCATGAGAATCATCACTGAAGCAAAATTTCGAGCCCAATTTCATTCCTAGTCTAACAATATCCAGTTTTGGGTATGGGGTGTCCCATCCTTTCCTAATAGCTGCAGAGTTCAACTCGATCAATCCCCCGTATGAGTTGATGTAGTTGATATTTCTGATGAT
Organism: Peterozyma toletana; assembly: GCA_003706045.2. Taxonomy (NCBI): domain Eukaryota; kingdom Fungi; phylum Ascomycota; class Pichiomycetes; order Alaninales; family Pachysolenaceae; genus Peterozyma; species Peterozyma toletana. The sequence goes on along the minus strand of PPKG02000020.1, from coordinate 91,181 downwards.
CAAATCCCAAACTTTAGGCCAATTGTTTTCAATGTAGTCTGGCTCGTTGATGATGACTACGCCATTTTCATCAATATCATTTCTTGTCATCATCAACCTCAATAGATCAAAATGACCAATAACTTCGGGTTTTAGCTTTACAATTAGATCGTATTGTAATTCAAAATATCTTAAGAAATATTCCTCCAAACTATTGCCACAAGTGGCCAACCCCTCTAACCAAGCTTTTCGATTAAAGTCAATAGGAATCTCGTTCACATGATGAACTGAGCCAATTATAATGTCAAACTTCATGTTTTCTCGAATTTCCAAACACTTATCCAAGTACGAAGGTGTTAGTCCACCTTCAGTTTCGAATCCAATCAAGAATTTTGTCTTCACCAGCGGATCAGAGTTGAGTTTGGACTTAATCAGGCTCGCATGCTTGTAGTAAGCATTAAAATTCAGCTGCAAATCATCACATGAGTAGTTTTTATCAACTTCTTCTGAGTATAGATGTGTTTCGTTGTATCTCGGCATATGCTCAGTAAAGCAAAATGTCTGGAACTCTAATGATAACAGCTGATCAACAATCTCTTCCAAGGTATCACTTGCATGTGAAATATAGTCTCCACTATGTGAATGATGAGTGTGCATTCTTCCTTTTTCTACCTGTATATACTGGCTTGTCCTGTATACTACATACTTTTCAACTTTTGTAATCTTGGATTTTTTTTTCTCCTATCTTGAAAGTGTTTCCAGATAGGGAGTCTGGATGCGCTCCAGCTTTAATCGAAATCACTTGAACCGAATGAGATTGCACAAACAGAAGTTGTACACTTGAACAACAGTGTACTCTTTACGATAGTATTAGACTTTTCAATTGAAATCATTTTTCAAGACAGCTTGGCGCTTGTTCCTAGTTGATACTTTATGTAAATCGTTCTACATTGACGTAAATAACAGTACTCGTCAGTCATTTATCAGCATGTTTTCCACTTTCAACTTTACGAAGACAGAGACTATCGAAGTCCACAAGAGGATGAAGGCGCCAGAAAAACAAGAAGAGGATCATCTGATAAGGAGCGAGACAAGCATTAATGTGAGAACAAGATCAAGAAATGGCTGTCTTCATTGCAAAAAGATGAAAAAGAAGTGTAATCAAAGCAAACCATCTTGTGGATTATGTATGAAGAAAAAGGTTCAGTGTGTTTATAGAGCACACGATGATTTGTCGAAAAGTGAAAAAGACATATCATCTAACGATGGCTTTTTCATAAGTACGGATTCCAGCTATCGGATTGGAACGGAGAGAAAACCAATCAAGAAAGATCCTGCGAGTGTTGAAAATGACGAAGATAATGATTGTGACTCAAATTCAAAATTCAAGAAGAGGAAGATTGACCTGATTGAAATACAAAATTCAGATACTTCGGGTTCTATGAACATATCCTTTCTTCTTAGCCCATCTCAAGAGTCCAGGTACCCTCCTTTAATCACTAAAAGCAAGGAAAGACGAAGAAGTTTTGATGAGTTTAGTTTATCGCCAATGAACCAACAATTCGATGACAACTTATTCTTAACTCTACCAACATCTCCTGATAACAACAATTTTCGACCACTAAACGATCTACTGGAAATTCTGAATAGATCCATTCATGAATTATCACCGTCAACATTTCAAGATGTTGCATCACCAGTAGAGACAACAGTTGATAATCATTTTTTGGAGATGGTGTCTCCCGGACTTTTGTCCTTGATAAGCAACATGACAAACAATCAAAAATATTTGGATTATAATGTTTTGAGTAAAGATGACTATTGTACGACGTCAGATGCAATGGATGAGTCCCAAGTGGTAGAAAGTCTACAAACAAGGTCTGGCTTCCTAAAAGACGACGAACTACTAGAAATTTTAATGAAGTTATTAAAAACAGATAAGGATGTGGAAACTTACAATTTATCACCCAAATTATCCTCAGATTTAGATAAGTTAAGACAAGTTTACAGTCCAGGCTTGCATGAGAGTACCATAGTAAGACAGCCATCACATTCACTTGCAAGCATGAAATTGGATCAAACAGGTATGCTATTTTTGGAAAGTTATAAATCTGTGGTAGGAAACTATATTTCTGTAGCACCTAGTGAAAAGACAAATTACTTCTTCAGAATATTTTTACCATTAGCTGAGATAGACGAGGGAATCTTATACGCATTGACAGCTTGGGGTGGCCTGTGTTTGAGTGGACCATTCGGTGAACAGACTCAACTGTACATTCACAAGTCACTCAAGTCTTTAGGTGAAAAACAGGATAAGATCTTGGCACTGATTAACAATCCAAATTCAATTCCAAACAAGGATTTATTGCTTATTGTTGCACACTATTTGATTCATCTTGGTACTGATATCTCAACGGGAGATGTTGTTAACTGGAGAAGCCACTTGAAAAATTGTCATCGTATTCTTAGAATTGTTGGGTTGGAGAATTTTATGGACAGATTCCTATTAACGGCACCAAAAGAGGCGTTCTGGTTGATCAGCAACTTCTTTTATCACGATGTCTTATGTGTTACCGGTGACTGCACTTCATTCACCATCGAAGAGTACAGAGCTGTTTTGAGAAAGGGTAAGAATTTGGATGGCGACGAAAATATTCAAGTTTCAATCAGCGATTACGGGTTAGATCCATTGACGGGTTGTAATACGTTATTGTTGTTGCTTTTGGGTGAAATTTCGAACGTGTCAGTCCTGTTGAACAAGAAATACTCGGAACTTTTGATTATCGAGAATCAATTCATCGCCGAAACTACAGATGACAGCAACACAACCGTATACTCCGAGGAGCTTTACCATGATTTCAACCAGCGCAGAATTCAGTACTATGACATATTGGATGAAGTATATGTGGACTTGGAAGCTAAGGTTTCTAGAGCTAGGCCGGTCGAGTTGTCATCCACGAATGATATCACCGAGGAAGAGTTGGAGTTACAACTTACTTCCTTTGAATTGCTACAGTACACTTTGCAGATCTATTTGAGGTTATATTTGAGAAAAACAGTACCTCTGGCAAGAGAAATTCAGCATTTTTTGTCCAAGTTGCAAAACAACTTGAAGATTTTGATTGGTACACATCTAGAGGGCAGCTTGTGTTTTCCTGTCTTGATCGGTGGAATATGTTGCCACAAGAGCTACGATAGGTCCAAGATGGAGGACCATTTGCAAATATTGACTAATCCCTCCTTCTCAAATTTCTCAAATGGTAACTTCGAAAGGGTTTGGGTGATTCTCAAGAAAATTTGGAAAATAAACCCAGATGGTGAAAAGATTGTCGATATCTATCTGATCATCGATGATTTGGGTTGGATACTAAATGCCGCTTAGGTCTCGCTGAGATGACGCATTTCTACTGGAAAGCGTTCCACCTTCATATTAAAACATATCTTCTTTCATTAAACTTTCCAATTTTCAATGTTCCCAAACACCTTTTGAGGCATTTTTCAACTCGTAAACCAAAGGTAGTGCGCTTCATCCCGTTTGTTTCAAAAGGAAAAATTTGTTTATGTTTTTTTTAAGTAAATAAAAAAAAAAGTGCACAAATTACAATTTATCAAGATTAACACCTGCTCAGTAGGATATCTTCAAAAGAGAAGCGTGAACTTTGAATAGTAAGAAACGTTTATTGGCTTAAGAGTATAAATAAATTAGCAAACCTGTACTTTTAATCCTAATTCTATTGAGATTTAATTTTCATTCAATCGGTCATTAGGAATACTTTTTTTTCATCTCATCTTTTCTTCCTTTTCTGAATCAAAAAAGAAGTTTCAGAGTTGAACCGATACAATCAAACTATAGAAAAGAAGGTTCAGTAAGAGAAACATAAGAATACATCAGTATGGAGCAAATTCTTGATTTTTCCAAAGATTTGGATATCAATCTTTTGGACCAAGTCGTAGCCACGTTCTACAAAGGGACTGGCGAACCACAAAAGCAAGCCCAACAGGTATTGACGAAATTTCAAGAGCATCCGGATGCGTGGGTAAGAGCAGATCAGATTCTCCAGTTCTCCCAGGATTCGCAGTCAAAGTACATCGCTTTGTCTATTTTAGACAAGTTGATTCAATCGAGATGGAAGATTTTGCCACAAGATCAAAAGTTGGGAATCAGAAATTTTGTTGCCAACATGATTATCTCGATGTGTGATGATGATTCGACATTCACAACTCAAAGAGCATTGATCAACAAGTGTGATTTAACATTGGTTCAAATTGCCAAACAGGATTGGCCTCAAAACTGGCCTACATTTGTTCCTGAAATAGTTCAGTCAAGTCGTGCTGGTTTTAACGTCTGTGAAAACAATATGGTCATCTTGAGATTGTTATCTGAAGAAGTATTCGATTACAGCGCTGAACAAATGACTCAGGCCAAGGCCAAATCGTTGAGAACTAGAATGTGTGAGGAATTCTCTGAAATTTTCAAACTATGTTACGAGGTTTTGGACAAAGCTTCAAAGCCTTCTTTGATCGTTGCCACTTTAGAATCCTTGTTAAAATACTTGCATTGGATCCCTTTTGGCTACATTTTTGAAACAGATTTGTTACAAATTTTATCCACAAAGTTCTTGGTCAATGCTGAGTACAGATCTGTGACTTTGAAATGTCTTACTGAAATCTCATCATTGAACGCCGAACAGTACAGTTCGACAAAAATCTTGATGATGTTCAAAAACACTATGGAAAATGTGGCTAATGTGATCCCACCTGCAACCAATTTGAAAAAGAGTTATGAAGTTGCAAACTCGGCTGATCAGTCTTTTTTGCAAGACTTGGCTATGTTCTTGGTCACCTTTTTGTCGAATCACTTGATCCCATTGGAGAATAATCAGGACTTGAGACAGTTATTGTTGATCAGCCATGAGTATCTCATCTCCTTATCGAGAATTGAGGAAAGAGAATTATTCAAAATCTGCCTTGATTACTGGTTAAAGTTAGTTAGTGGCTTGTTCGCCGAAATTCAAAAGTTACCATCACAAGAGTTATCACCATTGATGCAATTGAGCTATAGCAACTCTTTGACAAGTAATGGTGGAGCACCAAATCCTGAGATGTTGGCCAAGTTTCCATTGAGAAAACACATATATGCAGAAATTTTATCTGGTTTGAGATCTGTTATGATCGAGAATATGGTAAGACCAGAAGAAGTTTTGGTTGTCGAAAATGATGAAGGTGAAATTGTTAGAGAATTTGTTAAAGAAAGTGACACTATTCAGTTATATAAATCTATGAGAGAAATTTTGGTTTATTTGACACATTTGGATGTTATCGATACAGAGAATATCATGAGTGATAAGTTGGCCAAACAAATTGATGGAAGCGAGTGGTCATGGCGTAATATTAACACATTATGTTGGGCCATTGGTTCAATCTCAGGTACTATGAACGAAGAAATGGAAAAGAGATTCTTGGTTACAGTTATCAAGGATTTGTTGGCGTTGACAGACATGAAAAGGGGTAAAGACAATAAGGCCGTCGTTGCCTCAAATATAATGTATATTGTTGGCCAATATCCCAGATTTTTGAAAGCACACTGGAAGTTTTTGAAGACTGTTGTAAATAAGTTATTTGAATTCATGCATGAAACTCATGAAGGTGTACAAGATATGGCCTGTGATACTTTCATCAAAATCACACAGAAGTGTAAGAGACACTTTGTTGTCTTACAACAAAATGAAAGAGAACCCTTCATAGATGAAATTATCTCCAACATTCAAACAATCACAGATGACCTACAACCGCAACAAGTCCATACATTTTATGAAGCTTGTGGATGTATCATTAGTGCACAACCTTCTAAACAGATTAGGGATAGGTTATTGAACGATTTGATGGCATTACCAAACATGGCATGGACTGCTATCGTACAACAAGCTGGTAATGATCCAACTTTATTAATGAATTCAGATACTGTTAAAATTATTGCTAATATTATCAAAACAAATGTTGCTGTTTGTACCTCATTAGGACCTGGTTTTTATCCTCAATTAGGCTTGATATACGTTGACATGTTATCGCTATACAAAGCTGTCAGTGGAATGATCTCAAATGCGATTGCGTCAGATGGTATAATTGCGACGAAGACTCCAAAAGTAAGGGGTTTGAGAACAATCAAAAAGGAAGTTTTGAAGTTGGTTGAAACTTATGTTTCGAAAGCTGATAACTTGGATGAAATTGTTAGAGATTTAGTCCAACCTTTATTAATAGCTGTATTAGAAGATTATAAAACCAATGTTCCTGATGCAAGAGATGCTGAAGTTTTGAACTGCATGAGCACAATTGTTGAAAAGGCAGGACATTTGATTCCTAATGATGTAATCAAGATTTTGGAAAATGTGTTTGAGTGCACATTGGATATGATTAACAAAGACTTCACAGAATACCCCGAACATAGAACAGAGTTTTACAAATTATTGAGAGAAATCGATTTGAAAAGTTTCAATGCTTTATTACAATTACCAGGACCAATTTTTAAATCATTCATCGATAGTATTCTCTGGGCTTTCAAGCACAATAACAGAGAAGTTGAAAACTCTGGGTTAACTTTGGCTATTGAATTATTGAAAAATGTTGAAAACTTAGGTAACACACCATTCACGACAGCGTTTTATGAAAACTTTTATTTTCCAATATTGAGTGATACATTTTATGTGTTGACTGATTCAGATCACAAGTCGGGCTTCAGGTTACAAGCTCAACTTTTATCAAAATTGATCGAATTAGTCGAAACTGAAACCATCAAAAATCCCTTATATGCGCCAGGATCAGTGCCACTGGGTACTTCAAATTCATTATATTTGAAAGAGTACTTGGGTAATATGTTGATAAATGCGTTCAGTCATTTGCAACAAGATCAAGTATCTAATTTTATCAAGGCGCTAATCACACAATACAAGGATCAGTTGAAGTTTAAGGGAACCTTGAGGGACTTTTTGGTACAAATCAAAGAGGTTGGTGGTGATGCAACAGATTATTTGTTTGCTGAAGATAAAGAGAATGAGGTTTTGGAGAATCAAAGATTGGAGAGAGAAAAGGCAAGTAAAGTTGGTGGATTGTTGAAACCTTCTGAGATGGATGATGATTGAGTCCCTTGCTGTTGTTCTGCTGAAATTTTATGATCATTGTGTTTCCATATCTGTTCTATACTTGAAAATAGTGAGAGTCACATTTCGTTTTTTTTTCACTCGCCCCTTCGATTATATATATTGTTTGTTCGTTTTGTATTTCTTTGTTCCTGTGAATAATCGAGTTATCTTTCATCTCTTCTTGTTGCTTTCTTTTACTTTTTCTTTTCTCTTTAGGCCTTGTTTGCTTGAACTCATATACATGTAAAGTTATTCTTGTTAGTATTTTAATATAAAGGAAGTGATAATTTTTTATGTCACTGCCGGGTTTGATGATTTTAAACGAAGCAGCCATTTCAGGCCTCTATTAAGCAGTTCAAAATTTAAAGAGAGCTTGACTATATACAAATACAAATGGAAATTTCTCTACAAATCAATCTTTAAATTTGAGTTAGCACTCAGGAATATATCTTGATGGCATCGAGAATCTTAACATAGGCACCTTTTGCTCCAGCTACAGGACCTCTAATCAACAAGTAACCTTTTTCAGCATTGACGTCCATAACCTCTGAGTTTTGAACAGTGACTTGTTTACCACCCATTCTACCAGCCATCTTCTTACCTGGCAAAACCCTACCTGCATCTTGTGATTGACCGGTTGAACCTGCACTTCTATGAGCCAAAGATACACCATGTGTTGCTTTTAAACCGTGAAATCCCCATCTCTTCATTACACCAGCATGACCTTTACCTCTACCAATTGATTTCAAGTCCACAAATTTGCCAACTTCGAAATGATCGGCTAGTAATTGAGTTCCTATTGGGACCAACTGCGACTCTTCTTTGAGCTCAAATTCCAGTATGTATTCTTTAGGGGATACTTTCGACTTGGCAAAGTGTCCTAACATAGGCTTTGTTTGGTTGTTCAACTTATGACCATATCCCAATTGACATGCTATGTAACCATCACTAGCCAACGTCTTGTTGTGAATAACTTCAACCTGATCAACTTCTATGACTGTGCATGGCACTTTGACACCTTCCTTTGTATAAAATGGAACCATACCTCTCTTAACACCAATAAGACCTGGTCTTGTAGGTAATCTCTTTCTTGCTCTTGCCAGTTCGGGAGATTTGAAATATTTTGGATCCTGTGTAAAAATGGCTGGAATGGCACTTGGTGAAGTTAATGATGCCTTAAAACGGATCACTTGTTTTATAAGGTTGTTGCATTGCTGCGTTGATGACCTTCTCAAAAGGTCCAGTTTGAATATACCACTCATTTTTGAAGATCTGTAATGCTAACGAATAAGAACATCTATGAATATGTAAATTATGTGTTGATTTAAGTATTAGGTTGAAATGAAAAATTCGTTCGAAAAAAAACAAAAAAATTGGGTTCACAACCATAAACGAGTGATTTCACCATAAATACACGACCATAATCACCTTCTGCTCCCCATTTTCGATTGAAAACTTGGAATAAAGACATGTAGGCAGAGCATATGGTGATATAGATAGAAGATTTATCGCATTTTGTGGTTGGAAAACTTTAGCCCTAAGTTCATTTTATAAGAAGATCAGTAGTGAGCGAAATTGTGAGCAATTTTATTGTCAAATATGTTTATATACATGTATTACTCATCAGTAGTCTTTCTGAAGTGTCGAACAGCAAAAGTTGAAACGAGTACAAGGCTTCACCAGCCATGTTTATCTACTTAACTTTTCTCACCTTCAAAGTTATTGTTTCATCGTCCAAATAGATACCTTTACCCTTATATGGTTCAGGTGGATGAAACTTCCTCAAGTTAGCGGCATAAAGCTTGACCGCCTGTTTATCGATCCCTTCAACAACAACTCTGGTTTGAATAGGAGAGCTGACTTCAACACCCAGTGGCACCGGTAACCCTTGCATATCACATTTACCAATCTTCATCATAACCCATTTCTTACCATCTTCCTTGGTTTCGATCTGCGCTTTGTAACCTGTTCCAACCAACCTCAACATTGTCAAATGCCCTTCCATGACTCCGGTGATGTGATTTTGTAAGGTGGATCTTGTGGTACCCCATAAAGCCTTTTGTAACTTTTCTTCTTCGTTCTCGATGGAAATCGATAATTTTCCGTTGCTGATATCGTATTTGATGAAATCAGCCATAACAAAGCTCAACTCACCCTTAGGACCCTTTATCGTAGCAACTTGTGATAACTTCAATGTATGTCTACCCTTTCTGATGATTCTTGGTAAAATAGGTGACACTTCAAATGTAACCTCTGGGGATAAGAAAATTGGTGTCCTACCAATGTGGGAGAAACCTATGCAAGAGCTTGAAAACAGTCTTCTTGTTGTTGTAATACCTGATCTAAACATCGTGAAGTGCATTAACGGTTCAAAAAACACTGACTTTTTGACCATAATCGTATTATTTGTATTGATATTGTTGATGGAAAAAGAATTTTTCAGCTTGAGAACTTAGTAGTGCAGTGAAATCCCAATAAATTCGCTTTAGGAGTCTAGGGAAGAAAAGTAAAAAAAAAAAAAAAAATAGAACTGAAAAAAAAAATTATTTATTCACAATTGGGTGTATAATTGTAAATTTTATTAGTTATATTAGTTATATTAGTTATAATAGAATCACTGAATTCAAAATGGTTAGAAAATTGAAGCATCATGAGCAGAAGTTGTTGAAAAAGGTTGATTTCCTTGACTGGAAACAAGACCAAGGGCATAGAGACACCCAGGTGATGAGAACATATCATATTCAAAATAGAGAAGACTATCATAAGTACAATAGGATCTGTGGTGAGATCAGAAAGTTGTCGCACAAATTGGCTTTGCTACAACCAAATGACCCATTCAGAATAAAGCATGAGCAGCTTTTGTTGGAGAAGTTGTACAACATTGGAATATTGGCGAGCAAATCAAAAATTTCCGACTTGGAAAATAAAATCACGGTCAGTGCGTTATGTAGACGTAGGATAGGTGTTGTTATGTGTAGATTGAAAATGAGTGAAACGGTAAGCGATGCAGTCAAATTCATAGAACAGGGCCATGTTAGAGTTGGACCAAATGTCATCACAGATCCTGCATATTTGGTCACCAGAAATTTAGAAGATTATTTGACCTGGGTTGATGATAGTAAGATCAAGAGAAACTTGTTGAAATATAGAAATAAGATTGATGACTTTGATCTAGCATGAGTGTGGAAAGACTGTGTGTCTTATATGTAATTTCTGTTATTTTCTTTCTTTTGCGGATATGACTGTCTCCATGGTGGTCTCATTTTTGACCATGAGTTGTGCTAGTTGAGTGATCAATATCAATGGAATTAAATTTGAAAATGAGATAAATTAAAATAAAAACAGAAAAATTATGGTATATGAAGATATGATGTCAGTAAAAGTAAAAGGAAAAAGATAAACAATAAAGAAGGGGTTATCTATAATAAAATCAGGTCAAAATGTGATAAGACAAACTATGCAATTTACTAGTTGATGAAGTAGACGGAAGTGCTAAAAATAAACAGAAATCAAATGAAGGTGAATCAGACGTTAACACCGTCCATATAAACCTTCAAGTCACTCTTTGAACCATTTTTAGGAATCAACCCGTTCTTGTCTGGTGGTTGATAATCGTCGAACTGTCCAGTGAAGCTACTCTCAACGGCAGGAGACATCGGCCCACCACTGTAGGGTACCTGTTGGACTTGTTGTCCAAAGCCACCAGAACCCAATGAAGGTGATCCATGAACGTATTCATTCAGCAGTTGAGCTAAAGATCCGGCAGGTCTGTACAGCTTGGCCTTTGCTATTGTTGTTGGGTTCAACATTACCACTGATTGTCTGCTCAAATCTGTAGGTGTTGGGGCTTGAGATTCGTACTGCTGGTTTGCAGAATCCCATTGATCCATTGGATTGAATCCTTGTTGTGGAGATTCTGGTTGTGGCTGCGAAGATGCTTTGAATGATGATTTCGGTTGGTATTCTGTGTAAAAGTTTGTAGATGAAAAAGGTCTTTGCTTCAATTCACTTGGTGATGGTAAGGCTTGTAATCTATCCAACTTTCTTGGTTGCACAGGTTGACCATGTTGTGGCTTTCGTTGCTGCTGTTGTTGTGTAGAATATTGATGTTGTTGAGGTGACAACATGTACTGTTGATCACGTGGATGTGGCTGCTGTTGCAGTTGATAGTTCTGATATGGTTCATACGTATCCAATGGATTGTCAGGATACACCGATGATGCATAATCTCTACTGAAGTTGGTATTGATTGTCAAATTAACATTTTTAACCGCATACTGTTCATCATTCTCCTGGTAACGCTCATCCGGATTCACTTGATTTTCCATTATTTGTTGCTGATTATTTGTTGGTAATGGCGGTAGTTCCAATACTTTTGGAGCCTCAATGGTCTTGCTTTGTTTGAGTGAATTTTCCCTATCGAAATAGACGTTATAAACAGATTTCATTCTACGAAGTTGCTCCTTCTCTTCTTCAGTAGCATCTTCACTCAGCTCAATATCAGCAGCATTAGGTTTCAGTTCCTCCAACAATTTTTCATTACCACTGGCAACAATTGAATTTCGATTTGAATCATCCGGGAGTAATTTTGAATTTCTATCAACTGGGGGTAAGCTTTCCAATTTGTAGGATTCATCATTGAGCTCGGATCTTGTGTCTTGGAATTCGTCGTCAGAGTCGGATCCTACTTCAAATTGATGACCATTACTTCTATGGCGATCCGAGAATGGTTCATCATCTCCATCTTCATGATCAGTTTGCTTTTCAAGAACGCTCGAAGTATCATCCTCATCATCTTGATCAACAGTTATTGAATGCGACAAGGCGGACTTGAAACCATCTGGATTTCTGAAAACCGGAGTGTTTTGATTGAATGATGAAGTTCTCGACTGTGATGGAGAGTGCGATGGAGAAGCGACATCGTACGCTTTATATTCTGATGGAATGGATCTGGCAAACTCGTTCAATGATCTCTTGGATTCAGATTCTGAGCTATATGGTAATACAAACGACTCAACATATCTGCCATTTTGACGAGTAGCAATTGACTGATTGTCCGCAGCAGCTCTTGGAATCGAATTGTAAGTGGAATCAGGATATTTTAAGGATGCATCGTCAAACGGGTTACCGTCTTTGGCAAGGAATTTGAGGTGGTCTTGATGTGAGCCACCAAAATATTCCAATGGTTCGTCCGGCAACACGGTAGCTTCACCGTTGAAATCTGGATCGTCATCGTCCAAGGCTTCTTCCTTCCCCTTTTTGTAATTTCTCCACACAAAGTAACTGATGAACGATACAAATACCACAACCGGGATGACTACAGCGCAGACAATGGTTGTTGTAGTGTTGCTCGATGAGTTGGACGGCATGTTACATTTCTGCTTACTGCCCGTGCAGGTTGATCTCTTGGCTAGCTCGAGCGTGGCAGATGCTGCATCTTTACCACCATTGTACACAGCCGATGGTATTGAAGGGGAGTATCGGTTTAAACTTTGCAAGAAGCTAGGCATTGTTTGGCTGCTCTCACTCTCTCTTTGTTATTGATTTGAGATGTTTGGTGATATACGCGTAATAAACTTTTTTTTTTCCACTGGTGCTTTGATCTAAAGTTTGTTGATCAAATCTCTCACTGGGTGCTTTGCGGACGGGTGTGAAGAGTATGGGCTGAAAAGTTGATGAGTGCAAGTATATATATATATATATATCTATATAACGTGATTATGACTTATGACTATAGGATAACGGGTGTCTGTTCACTCGAATCTTCGTGAAAGTTTCTTCCTATTGTGAGTCCTGAGGTGAAAATGTAAAGATTCAAATATTTTATAGAGCTAGAGCTAGCTTTCTTCGCACTATCTAGAGTTTCAGAATGAGTGATAACGAGCTTGTCACACAGTCAAAAGGGCCCCCAAAAAAAAATGCCAAAACTGGAGTTGCTTCGAATATGGATGTGACCAAATAAGATAAAGAAACTTACATCCATTACAGATCAACGTCTCGTATGAAATATTAGATCAACAACCAGAGAGGGAAAAAGATGTGTTGAAAAGATCAAGGCCCAGAAAATGGGAAAAAAAAAAAACCGCGTTTTTTCACGTAGACATTTTTGTGAAATGTGAAATCTGCAAATGTCTACGCTACCGTAATATCGGTATCCATAGACATTGTTGAACAAGGTTCCCCTGGTACTTAGTCTGTTGGGCTGAGTTGCTTCGATTCTGGCTCTTGAACGGGGATGGAGGATCAAATGTGGACTCATCGTTGTTCATGTACAGTTTTTGCTTCATTTGACCAAGCTTCATAGTGGCGGGTGGATTGAATTTGACAGGCTTGGGAGATAGATAAAGGCGATTTTCTATCGTCGTGTAAGGGAAGCTTCGGGCTACGTATGTAGGTTATGTATGTAAGTATGTATTTATGTATAGGGGGTAAAAATGTCTACGTTTTCCAAGAGTGTCTGGAACCTCGAGCAGGACTGGACTCGCAAAGCACAGAACAAAGAGGGAAAATGGTCTTCGGCAGTCAAACACAGGATGCTGCTGGGTGGATATCGCTGGTGGTGATTTGTGACTCCACGGTTAGCGCTGGCAATGGGGATTGTGGTGCTGGAGGGCCGATGCTTCAGTTGGTTCTAGCGGGCATCTAGCTGGTGGTCAGCGTCTATTAATAGCAACAGCTGTTGCGACCGGAAAGCTTTCTCGTAGGTGAAGCGAGGAAGACACACCTGCTCTGTTCCTTTAGGCGTTGGAGTCGAGTTGGACTAATGGCCCTGTGCTTCGAGTGGGTCTGTGGGTGATTGCAAAAATGGCGAGCAAGGGCTTTGGCGCCCATCATCATGAAAATGCGTGCTGCTCTCAACATCGTCTCCGGCTATCTATCTGGTTTCCTCTGGTTTCCTCTGGTTTCCTCTGGCATTCTGGGGTCCTAGGAAAGAAAGAAAAAAAAAATGAAATCTTGCCTGTGTCTTCCCTGTGCTACTACCAACATCACCATATAACCACCCATTCCTCCCTCCCTCATTATTCACCTATCTATCTACCTCTGAGTCCCCCACCGGCTCTGCCTAACATCTGCCATCCACTTTACCCGTGCAAAAGTAAGATGGATGGTCGTGCGTCCAACGCCAGATCACTTTCTTGGGTGTCTTCCTTTCTCTTGAGAAAAATGGCTAGAAAAAAAATAGTACATTATCTGGTCTATGATACACAAGAAAGACCCTACAATCCAAGACTCAAAAACTTCAAAACATCGCTTAACTTTGTTGTTTGAAAAGAAAACTGAGATACCAAGAAACTCATTTTGGCCAAGTACCGTTTATAGATAGTCAATGTCGAATCAGCGTCCTCTCCAATGGGGTGTCACCAAACCAGTTTCCATGCTGGGCCCAACACAAGAAGAAAACATATTGAATGACCAGATGATTCAAGAGTTGAAAAACCAAGGAACTTTTGAGTCGGCTGCTGCGACTGAAAAGAGAGAACAGGTCTTGAAAATCTTACAAGAGTTGGTGCAAGAATTCGTGTATAAAGTTTCAATCAAGAAAAATATGACCGAAGGAATGGCAAGAGATGCTGGTGGTAAGATCTATACATTCGGATCCTACAAGCTAGGGGTCCATGACCCTGGCTCGGATATCGATACTTTGTTGGTAATTCCGAAGCATGTCTCCATCCAGGACTTCTTCACCGTTTTTGATGAGTTATTGAGAACAAGACCAGAGTTAGAGGAGATAGTCCCAGTACCAGATGCGTATGTTCCAATTATCAAAATCGAGTTTTCCGGGATATCGGTTGATTTGATCTGCTCAAGGTTAGACATTCCCCAAGTCCCGTTAGATTTGGATTTGAACGACAACAGTTTGTTACGAAACATTGACGAGAAAAATGTTAGGGCCTTGAATGGTACAAGAGTCGCTGATCAGATTTTACAATTGGTCCCAAAGCCAATTGTGTTCAAACATGCATTGAGAACAATCAAACTATGGGCAAAAAGAAAAGCTGTGTATGGTAATATTTTTGGATTTCCAGGTGGTGTTGCTTGGGCCTTGCTAGTCGCAAGAATTTGTCAGTTATATCCAAACGCAGTAAGTGCTGTTGTTGTTAATAGGTTTTTCGCAATCTTACAACAATGGCGTTGGCCTGAGCCAGTCTTATTGAAAAAAATTGAAGAAGGTAACTTGAGGTTAAACGTCTGGAATCCACAAAAGAGTTTGAGTGATAAAAAACATTTGATGCCGGTAATAACACCTGCTTATCCTTCAATGTGTGCCACCCATAACATAACACAATCATCAAGAAAGGTCATAATAGGAGAATTCCAAAGAGGTTTTGAAGTAACTGAAGGAATAATAAAAGGGGAAAAGCAATGGGTCGACTTGTTCAAAAAACATGATTTTTTCCACAAGTACAAGTTTTACTTGACAATAATAATTGCAACAACATCAAATGCTGAAGAACATGCTAAATGGAAGGGAATGGTTGAATCTAAGTTGAGATTTTTGGTTCAAAGGTTGGAAAATGTTGATGGGGTTGAGTTGGCTCATTCATTCGTTGAACCTATTGAGCACTCATATTATATCAAAACCGATGAACTCAGACCATTTTTGGACAAAGTTGGAACTTTGCAATGTGAAGAAGAATATAAAGATTTGAGAGAAATGACATCTGAAGAAAAGGAGAAATCAAAGCCTAAGAAAGAAGGTGACGAAGAAACTTCTTCTGACTTACCAGAGGGTACACAAGAGTTACACCTTATGAAATTATACATCGGCTTATCATTGAACATGAAATCAACAGGTACACAAGAGAAGAAGTTAGACTTGCAAGAACCATGTCAAGATTTTTACAAGAAATGCAGAGAGTGGTCAGAATTCAACGAATTTACAAATTCAATCAGCATAAAACACGTCAAGTTGTATGACTTACCGAACGATTGTTATGAGAAGGACGAGATGAGACCAGTCAAGAGAGAGAAAAAGAGAAAGTCCGATAAGAAGGCCATTGGCAAAAAAAGACCAAAGAGTGTCAGTAGTGTTTCTGGTGTAATTGGATCTTCTGCTAGTTCATCTACCATAGCTGCTGGTCTGATCACTGTTCAAGAGGGAGGCGGTAATCTCTAGACTTTTTTTTGCTCTTTTCTTGGATTAGAAGTACGAATCTACAAAAAAGAAAAAAATAAAATCAATAATTAATCCAGTTACAATACAAAATCAGTAGTCAAATTTAAATTTGTCATTTTGTGGTTGAATTACAAACAACATAACCAAAATAAGAGAATAAAATCCCGTCAAATAACCAACAACTGCCCTTCCTTACTTTCCAAGATGATATCAAACAAAAAAACCGATACCAGAAAGTCAAAATAAAATATTACAGATATATAATTTCTAAGAACAAAATTTCGAATTCTCAGCACATAGCTCACTACTATTTGTTTTTCCCAATCATTGGAATTCCTAATATTCCTGTACCGTGATGATGATTATGTTTAGGATTACTCGAATCACCTCGATTATTACCATCTATCAGCGTTTCTTCTTTGGTTCCGTCAATATCACCAGTGATATGCTTGAACTTCAAAAATGATCTGCTGGCTAATCCCAAACCTGATTTCAATTCACTTTCAAGTTTTTTAGTAGTTGTATTGGATGTAAGAGTAGATGACCTGGAAATCATTGATTCTGATGGTGCATTGGTATTTTTCGTGTTCTGTTTGGATTCCTCTTCTTCTCCTTCGCTATAGTCGCCCAGTTTCGACTCATTGATAAAAAACTCATCATCAGGTTTCTCATCATCTTTCAAGTTAAATCCACTTACTCTTGACTTGATCAGAGGCAATCCCAAAGTCACTATACCGGAAGTTGATTTTGCAGATGGATTATCGACATTTGGTGGAGATGTCAGTGATGGAGATGCCAGCGATGGAGTAACTGAGTTACTTGTGAAACTTTTGAACATTCTAGATATTGGTTTCAATCTATTGCTGTTGTCCATAACGTTTGGTGACTCAACATCTTCGCTTATGCTGGGCGTTGTAATGGAGGACGATCGTCTTGCTCTATTTATCGGTGAAATTGACTGAGATTGTAATGGCCTTCTCTTACTGTTTGGAGACGACGAATCATTAGCGAATGGTTTCACCAGTGGCAACAAGGGTTTTTTAGTATCATTAACCATCAATTCATTCAATAGCGATTTGCTGGAGTTTGAAGAGGATAAAGTGTTGGATCTGGATCTCTCAGAATTTGAATCATTATTGATATCAGATGAAAAAGTGACATTTTTGGAGGAGGACGTGGTAGAATCCATACTGATATAGCTATCAGTTCTTTGAACTGGCGAGCCTGTTGATGATGAATATCTCCTTGATGTAGTTACAGATGGCAAAGGAGGTAATGTGTTACTATGTGGTCTATTGAGATAGTTGTTGATATTCCCATTATTTGGAGATGAAAAACTGGATGATGCGGCTAAAGTGGGTGTGATGTATAATGGTTTGGCCAAGATTGGAGTCATTGGTTGAGCTTTTGTCAAAACTAGCGAGCTGTTAGGAGTAACAGAGCTGAAATCTTCGTTTTCCAACAAGTTTGATTTCAACTGCTGGAAATATTTCTCAACTTCAAAAGTATTACTCAAGTCAACTGCTAACCAACCGTCGTTATTTTTGATATCCGAACGAACCTTTCTATAAACAAGGTACTTGATACAGTTCAAATGACCATACTCCATAGCTAAATGCAAAGCAGTATTTCCTTTTGAATCTTTCAAGTTTACTTCACAACCCAGATTCATCAAGGTTTGTAAACATTCAGAGTAGCCCAACTGAGCCAGAATATGTAAGGGTGTCTTTCCTTCCTCGCCCACCAAATTGATATATCCTGGATATTGCTGCACCAACAAGTCCAAAGTATGTCTTTTTCCGTTCAAGACTGCCAAGTGAAGGTATGTGTTTCCTTTGAAACTCAAAAGTAGCTCCTGATATGCTGATATGTGACTGACATTTGCATCATTATCTTCGTCTGATTCGTTATCATCATCAACAATTGCACTACCACTTGTATCGCCCCCATTATTATCCAAGGTAATAGAATGGCTACTGGTGTTGTGGCTATCCAACCGCTGATTTAACCTTCTTATTCGATTCATGTGTTGGTTCTTGTAGAATTTCAAAGACTCTTGAGATTTAATCATTCTGATTAGATCAATCGATATGATGTAATGCCCATAGTATGAAGCGTAATGTAGGTTCGTCCATCCATTTGTGGGATCAATGTTATGTACCAAATCGGGGAATCTCTTCAACACTCTCAAAGTTGTTGATTGATTATCATCAATTATGGCTTTGCGTAGTCGAACTGATGGCTCAATTATCATACCGACTAAAAAATGGATGTTTTTGAACTGATTTTTGGCTACAACTTTCAAGTTCAACTCATTCGTCTAATAATCAAGTTAACTTGTATAAGCTGAGATTGTTGTATGATTTGTATGATCAAATAAACGTCTTGAAGGCGTGAGTGGTCAAACTTTCCTCATTTTGCTATATGCTAATATTAGACGCGGCCCCTACTTGAAAATATCAGCTTTTACCAAGATCATCGTTCTCCCCATAAGTCGGAAAATAATAGGTGAATATCACCAGTAAGGCTACAAGAGATTGAAATCAAATAATCAGGACTGATAATAACAAATGTATAACCAAAAAAAAAAGGAAATAAAGTAAATAAAGTCGTATGTACAGCTTATAATGCAAATATGGCAAAAAAGAACAACACTTATGCTATTGAACTTCTACCATCCTATAAAATCTAAAACAGCCTTTTCGAAAGCTTTTGGATTGTCCAAATAAATATGATGTCCAGCATCTTCCACAATGTTAAATTCAGAGTTGGGTTTGGCTTCCAGTTTATTGATCTTATCAACCATATCATAGCCAGCTTCCTTCGACATCCAATCTCTGTCTCCGTACATCCAAAGGGTTGGAATACCGTGAAGCTTACCTGGAATTCTATCAATCAATGGTAATCTTGCCAATGCTCCTGGGGCCAAAATTCTTGTCAATGCATATTCACCCGAACCTTTTGTTATGAATGTTTTGTAAACATACATATGCAAATCGATCATTTCGTCGTAGCTCGTAGCACCAAACCTGGTGAATGACCATCTTGACATGATTTTCGGGCCAATTGGACCTGATCTCCTAATAAACGTAAACGGAGACACGTTTCTTTCCCACAATTTGACAGCCCATCTAGGAAAACTTCTGGTACGCAGCAGTGTTGCCGCATCAATGTCTCTCTGTGCAGATGAATCACTTGTAGCTTGTGGCGACAATTGAGGTTCATTGTAGTACTCATTCGCAATCTCACTGGACGGAGGTTTGTCTGGATATTCTTGAGGTTCGGGTTTCGATGCTATATGCTGCGACAGTGGTTTTAAATATAGCGAGTATTCACTACTTGGAACACCTACAGGTGAAATCAAAATCAACTTTTCAACATGGTCTTTTCCATACTTCAAAGTATAACAGCTTGATAAATATCCACCCAATGAGTGTCCCACAAGAACAAATTTATCAATCCCTCTAGATTTTCTCCACTCTTCCATGGAGTCAACGAAAAAGTCTTCACTTTTTTTAACATCTTCTTCAGTGTCAGACTTGAATTTTGGGAAATCAGGTCTGGAAGACAACCCAAAACCTAACATATCAATCGCGTGAATCTTGATACCGGTGATTCTCGATAATGAGTTGAAGTTTCTGTAGAAGAAACCCAACGAAGCACCATATCCATGCACTATAACCAAGTGCTTATCATTTGTTTTGGCTCTTGTGTTCTCTATGTAGAACTCGTGGATATAATCGCCATTATTATTGACTTTGGTATCAATAATCTCCAGTCTTCTCGTTTCATCTGCTTTGGGGTAGAACGGTAACAACGATAAAACAGCATTTTCGTAATACTGCAACGGTTTTTTTTCCCACCATTGGGCCATACTCTGCTTGTATGTAAGCTCCGGGTGACCACCAACCAACTTCACCGCCTTGGGTATTTGCTCTTGCTGTATAGCATTGGACATAATTATCAAAATCTCTTTATCTCGCAAACGCTTTCGATGGATTTTGCTCAATCCGATTGCTCTCGAAACTTGCACCTTCTGAACTGGTATTGTGTTTGAATTACTCTGAAATTAAAAAACCTCAGTACCAAACTTATTCTAAGCGTTTGGCCTTTCTATTCTACTTCTCTTGCAAAGGTGTGTACGGTATATATTAAGCCAATTCCAGTGGCGTATATCTAAATGAGATTTTGCTCTTTCGTTCTCTCCCCTTAAAGCCGCGAATACGAACGAGGCTTACCGATGATATTACTTTAACTACAATAAACATTAAATCAATATAACCAAATACCATAACGAATATTTATTATTCAAATGAAAGCACATTTTATTTCGTTTAAATCTTGCAATTCTAGACGGTAAAAGAATTTAGTTTCGAGTCGTTGTACCTCAAGTAAACACCATTCAATGAACTCGGAATACCTCTTACGGCAAGGTTGGCATATATTGTAGCAGGAACCGATGGGTCCAACAACTCATTGTTCTCCTTCAACTCGATAAACCTCTTCAATCCCTCTGGTTTCATATTGACGCCAAATTTTTCTCTGATGTCAAGTTGCATCGAGGTGTCAACAACACCTGGCGCTACAGAGATCGTGGATACGTCCTTTTCTTCATCTGCCAAGGACAAGCAAAGGTGGTTTATTGCTGCTTTAGTAGAGCCATACGGTGCCCACCCGAAAGTAGACTTTGTTGAAGCTCCTGACGAAACGAAAATCACAGACCCTTTTGACTTTCTAAGCTCTGAGAGAGACTTTTGAATGAGAAGAATGATTGAGAAAAAGTTGATGTCAAACAACCGTTTCCATTCGGCAACATCTACAATCGAGATCCCCTCTACAGGCTCCAAAGCTCCCGCATTTGCTATGACTGAATCAATTCTCCCAAACTTTGAAATTGCCAAGCTTATGACTCTAGCCAAGGTTGGCTCATCTGTGACATCCCCAGCTATATACGCGTATCTCTCTTCACCGAATTCCTCTTCGAATTTCTTCAAAGCAGACTCTGTTCGAGCAATTGCAACTACTTTTGATGTTGAATTGGAAAGTAAGATTTTTGTGATCGCAGCTCCAATTCCTGATGAGCAAGAAACAAAAAAGGACCAACTGTTAGCTCACACAACCCCTGGAAATCAAATTGAGCTCATTCTCTAGTGAATGGATAAAGTAACTTACCACGAGATGCACCTGTGATTATAACAACTGACATAACTGAATTGAGTGGCTTTTTGAAGTGCTAAGATGAACGTTCCTGCAGTTCAATACAGGTCTTTTTTCACATTGCAATGCAACAAAAAAGAGTACTTAGGAAGTCGTGTGGCCAAGTTAATTCACAAGCTATTATCGAGGCGTATTAAACCAGATTAGAACCTACAAAATGAAGCATCTAGCAGAAGCTAGCTCTGGGCTTGTTTTGCATTAGACTTCTGTTTTTTGGAGAATCAAATACTTACTCAATTGCTCCGGCTCAAATAACTGAAAGGTGATAAATATTGAGGATCACAAGGTAAGAACTTTAGCTATAATGTAGTTGGCTAGAACGTATTCAAATATAAAGTGTAGGTATATTGGGAAAAAAATCTTTCAGCTCATACTTGGCTCCTTTCTCAAAAAGCTATGGTCCAATAATCTTCTGGCCCCCGGCCTATCTCTATGATCCCAAATAAAGCAATTTTTGAGAAACCTAATAAATAGTTTAACCTGGTTATACTCTTCCAGATCATTAATATAATTTGATAGCCTTAATATACTCTCAAAAGACCTATCATTGATATTGATGTCCGGCTTACTTCCTAACCTCAGTCTCAACGCCCTCAAGTCAAAAACACCTTTATCATCAAAACACTTCCATACCAAAGTTGAATAGTTGATACCTGATCTAATTTCTTCCTGATTTCCTATTGGACCTTTGATTAACAACTCTTGTCTTACATCAAGTATGTAATTAGGTGATGGCTCACCAGAGATTGAAATGATCAAGGCCATCAACTCATTCTCATTAGAGCATGGAAAAATTGCACCTCCTGTAAATAACTCAAAGATTATACATCCAATAGACCATATATCAATCTTCTCATTATAACGACAACCCAACATGACTTCAGGGGCTCTATAAAATCTTGATTGAATATAAGAGAAACTGGCTCCACCAATTGGACATGAAGATCCAAAGTCAATTATTTTAATTTTGAAATCATGTGGAGAAACTAGCATCACATTCTCGGGTTTTAAGTCGCAGTGAATCAAGTTTAGCTTCAGGTGAAGAAAATTCAAAGCAATCAAAAGCTGCTTCGTAAAGTTTCTTATAATCGATATTGAAAAGCCTTTAAAGTTTGAGAGTTCCAAAACTTGATATAAGTTGATTGGTAGATACTCAGTTGAGATACACATATGTCCCCGAAAATGAAAATGTGCGAGATACTGAACTATTGGACCTTCTTCAACGTTGTAAGTGGATAATTCTTTCAAAATCTTCACCTCGTTCACTGCTTGCAAAGAGCAGGCCATTTCATTCTTAACAATCTTCACGGCACAAACTTTACCTGAGGAGTAATCATGACAGCCTACGACACTTCCAAATGCACCTCTACCCAACAAATTAGAAATTCTGTATTTATAATTGATATGATCGCCAATTGTAGTCACGTAATTTTTATCATCGTCATCAAAACCAAAATTGTTTGCAAAGTTAGATACTTCTATTTCAGGTTTTACCAAATTTTCATCACCTGCAAAATATATATGTGATTTTCTTGAAATCTCTCCCCTTTCATAATTGTTCAACGAATCAAACAAAGGATTATCTACATCTAACATGAACGGGCTTATTGGGTCTGCGATAACACATGACTTTGTGGAATTTTCCCAAGCCTTTACTAAGTCAGATTTCTCAATAGTCCTGTATAATTCAACCCGATCACTAATCTTGGTCCTTGCAGAAAGATTTGATGATCTATTAGCGCTGACAGTTCTATTTGATGCATATATTGATTTTGACACAGATCTTGGCTTGTGGACATCAAGTTCATTTCTTGCTTCTGACGCCAATATTTTTAAGTCTCCATGGGTTTTAGAATGACTCAACGATCTGATCCCTGTCTTTTTGTAGGCTTCTGATGAATTTATATCCTTCATCTCATTGGAAGTTCTTGAAGATAATATCATTGAGGATCTCTTTGATGAAAGATTAGTGGTCGAAGCTCTTGCCTTTGGAACATGTAGAAGGGTGATCGGAGCCAACGGCTTACGTGAAGCAATACTCTGCCGTACGTTTCGGTCTTGGTTTAATGGTTGTATGTATTTTGGCATGGGTGTAGCGGCTTTTGCAGAAGACAAGGATGATGTCAGGGATATATTGGAGACTGTTGGCAGTATCATACTGTGACGTTTGTTTCTGAATAGTTCACCATCATATTCTAAGCTAGAAGACGGTGGCTTTTGATGAGAAGTGACCCTTGAAGACACCTTAGCATGTCTGTTGTCTTTAGTGAGTGTACCTGCTTTAATCATGGAAGATGTGGTCTGTCGTAAATACGAGGGAATAGGTTTATCTTTGGTCAGAGAAATAACCCTTCCGTTGATTATCGGAGCAGGTTCAAGTGGAGCACTAACAAATCGTCTACTGCTTTTATTCCTTAAAGGTATGTTGTTGACCGTTTTGCTAGTAGTGTTTGATATATTTTCTGAGCCTGATGAATGTGAACTTCTGGGATGTTTTTGATGAAGGGCAATCGGCTGTAAATTATTGGAAAAGTTCTTGTGCTCGCCTGGTGAGTTACTGATTATTCGTCTTGTTCTTGATCCATTCTGTTTGCTTGGAGTTTGAATTAACTCATCGCTGGATGGCTGGATTTTCAAAAAGCGGGATGATATGGAAACCGGAATCCTTGAGTCTGGACTACTGACAAGTTTCGATGATACTAAATTGCTAATTGTCAATGGGCTAGATGTTGATGCTGTGGGGGTCGGAATCCTGCTTTTAGAAATTGAAGGTGATACGTTAAGCTGCTGCAAAGACAAGGGTGAGGATTCGTCTAAACAGTCTAGCACATTTTTGCTGCTCATAGCATACCCACTAGTCGATCTGTATGACCTCACGCTAATGGATGTGTCACCTTCAACATATTGGGATGTCTCAGTATCGTTCAGCGTGTGGAAATCATCGTACTCCTCCTCTGTGATTGTGCTTTGATTTGGAGTGGTCAAAGTGGTATTACTACGTTTGTTGCTGGTGGGAGTTTCATTTGTGTGTCTACCCACAGACACAAGTGACATCTCTGGCCTATTTGTATTCTATTAACCCACCTTGTGTATATCAAGAGACCGTTGGTAACTGAAAGTATACTAATTCTCGTCTGTTGTGAAACTTTCCAATTTGTCTTTGTTTACATTTCCGATTCACAAAAATTACAGCAGAATTTTCATAGTAGAAAACATTGGTAATACTAGACGTAGATGAAATGAAAAGCTTAACTCTTTGTCAAACGTCACTCAAAATCACCATGGACATCACTTCACCTTCTTCCTATACGGTACAGTTTCTTTTGCTTTTTTCCCAACTTGTCCATGACTCCTGCTTATTCAACCTTACCGCTAGTGCGTTCAAGCCAGTGAGACAGAGGTTGATCAACCATCCAATAGTTGATAACCATCTCACCATCAATGACAGCCAATTATTGGAACTCTATTTGAATATGTTGAAAGAAAATGGTTTAGATCAGCTGGATGTTGGCCTGGAGCCAGATGAAAATAGCAAACATAAAAGGGCTCCTCTGTTTGCAACCAAACTATGTGAGATTTATTACTATGATAGAATACTGCAATTGGAGAAGAATATTGAGAATAATAAAGCAAAGTTTGCAGATGAGTTATACAAGTTGAAGAGTCTTAACTGAGTATTGGAAATAACGACCAAAGAAGGAGAAAGGTCAGCGGCGGCCAGAGCCACCAAAAAATACATACCACCAGTTGCTTGATCAGTCAAAATTTCAATCACACTTTCCAAACCTGAGACTCCAAAGCGACGATTTGATACATACTGAAGACTAAGATTCTGAAAAAGCTTTCATTTGTTAGAGATGAGAATGACCCTTTGCTTTTTTTAGCTGAGTTGAGTAGGTTACGTATCTATGAGGCGAATAAGAGAAGAAAAAAGGTTAGTAAATTCACTTGGGCAAACAAGACGATTGGATTAACAAGAAATGATCTTCAAAACATTTAAAAGAAGCTGAAAAGTGGCAATTAATGAAGTAGCACCCTGAATGTTCATGAAAAGGTTGATGATGAGTGGGCAGATGTTGCCAAGTTTCTATCATTAAAAAAACAGTATGAGCAGGAAGGCATAAATCTAAAGTTGAGATGGGATACGAATGAGATAGCATGGAGAATAAAAAAATCTATACCATGACATGTACTTTGAAGTATATTATCGAGACATTTGACAGAAATAATTTACTGACAGTTTTGTGTTTAAAACATGTGTGATAGATCTGTTTGAATTGAGAACTTATAGAAAATATATCTCCATCAACATTGTTGTAAATCCACTTTTGTAATTATATGATGATTGTTCAATGAGGTCATGTTCGACTGATTATTAAGGGATCTAGCTTTAAATTTTTGTGTGTTAGTAAATGAGTTATGATATTGCTAGCAGTTTCAGACAGTGTGATTGACAGATTGATTAATAGCTTGATATATTGATAAACTGATTGACGGACAATTAGATATACAAATAGATATATTGACGTCTTCTGATGAATTTGGTTTTTTAAAGGAGGTCAAGAAAAATAACAATCTGTCAAACAGATTAGGGGAAAAGTGGATACACAAAGACATCCTTAGTTTTACATAGTTGGTTTATGAATTGAATCTGTTACCTCAGTATGTGAAAGTGTACTGCCTACTTTTTGTTGATTGATCATTGTTCAATAAACATTATGATCCCCAAAGTTTTTTATAGATCAGATTCTTCAACAACTAATTTTACATTTCCGTTGGCGGTAACATATCAAGATGGTCACATTATCAAAACCACCTCAAGTAGACTGGAATGATTTCAAAGGAAGTATAGCAAGAGTCAGTTGTACCTCGTACTATTTTGTTTCAAAGGCGCTTGGTGAATAATATACTGACCGGTATGTCTTGTTGTATTTCGTTAGGCTCCTCAAATCTTAAGAAGCAAGCTGGGTGTCGGCGTCAACACAATCGATGAGGAATTTGAGATTTTGGATGAAAGATTTGAGCACGCTTGTTCCAACATTGACGATCTATCTAAAGCTGTATCAAGATTTCAAGAATCGATGTCATCGTTGATGAGTAATACGATTGAGTTTGCTCTGATTAGCAAAACTATTCTAGATCCCAAATTGGGAAGAGAAGCTTTGAATTCAAATAATTTCAAC
Organism: Peterozyma toletana; assembly: GCA_003706045.2. Lineage (NCBI taxonomy): Eukaryota > Fungi > Ascomycota > Pichiomycetes > Alaninales > Pachysolenaceae > Peterozyma > Peterozyma toletana. The sequence continues at coordinate 64,548 of PPKG02000020.1, read as the reverse complement.
TCTAAGCTGGACAATGAGGAGTATACCATTCTTTCTATGCTTTCAGAAAAAGTTTCCGACTATTTGGAGATAACAGGAAATGTCAATGATGGTGTAAATGAATCTCTCTTATTCATGGTTGATGGGATCAAATCCACTTTGGTTAAGGTTCAAGCTCTCATCAAGAGGGTCAAGAAGTTTATCAAGCTGAGAAGATATGCTTTATTGGATTATGATAAATGTCTTACAGAAATTGATAATTTAGAGGACCGCCTACAAAGCCTATCATCAAAACAACACCAGCACTTAATAACAAACAAGACGAGGGTTGAAGAGTATAGAAAAACCTATGAAAGATTTAATTCAACAGCAAAGAGAGAATTACCATATTTTCTTGCATTGCTTGGAAAGTTAACTGAACCCATATTTATCGATTTTTACTTCACACAAATTTCTATTTTATATCAATTGTCAAATTCCGTTTCAGATGACTTTTTCAAAAAACACGATAGCTTGGCTGGGGATGTTAAGAGCCTTGATCAATTGACAGAACTAGTTGCTTCACGTCAAAAAGAGAGCTCTCAAACTTTATCAGAATTGCGAATCTGTAACTTTCGAAACGAATATTTGAAATCTCTAACTGGATTATCAATTAAAGAGCATTATAGCCCTTCTTTGCCATCATACAGTTCAATAAAGTATCAAGATTTGTCAACAAGTGAAAAAGCTACTGTCAAGCCCGTTTATGCAACAGCTCTATTTGATTTTCAGCTGATCGCAACAACGGATTTGTCTTTTCATAAAGGTGATAAGATTTTGTTGTCTGAAGATAATGCGGATAATCAAGGTTGGTGGAAGGGCGAGATTAATGGAGAGCAAGGTACTTTTCCTAGTAACTATGTTAGTGCTTCCCTATAGCGTTTATACTTTTATGTGTTTATACTTTTATGATTTGAGCTTGTTTAAATACAAAAGTCTTTAGAGTCATTATTTTCTAACTTAGTAGAAATATGGCCTTCTATGGCGGTTATCCCCAACATCTTAATGTTGGAGATAGTTTTGTAAAGTTTGCAAATTTGTCATGTCAAAATCTTTCATCTAACTCAAGTTCGTTTTCCAGTATCCTGATTTGAGTTGGCTCTTAAGAATCATGCACAACTTGTAAATTTTCCCCCTTATTATGCTTTTCAGTTGAAAGTGCTTCTTCAGCATTAACCTCCCATAGACGAGCACATCCACCACAGCAAAATTGTTTTCTTATAGGAATTTCTTTAACATCTGCAAAGTCCCACCATTCAATGACCTCAGCTACTGGGAAACAAACAATTTGGCTACATGAAGAACATGATTCATCATAAGCACCTTTATGCAACAGAATAGCAATCTTTTGAGACAAGCTTTTACCAACAATGCTCTTCCACTTGTTTGTCTCTGATTGAGATGTTCTGTATTTGGACATTTTACGAAGACATAGCTCCAATAGCTTGGGAACGGTGGATACGTGTTTTTTGAGAGTCAACTGTTCTTCAATGTCATAAGAGTCAATTGGATTGTAGAAATGGGTGATTGAGATGTCATTCAGATTTGCAGAATCTGACAGCTGTGATAGAATACTCAGACTCTTGGCCAACTTTAGGGCTGCTGGGTTTATCTGGTGTTCTATTCTATTGATGTATTTCAAGCGTCCAATATATTTCCTTTTTTGAGTTGATGAATCATCTTCCACTGGCAATGCTTTTATTGTTTTGAAGTTATCCCTTTCTATGAGTGATGAATTTGGCCTAAGCAACAACACTTCTAGATTTTGTAGCTCCAAAATCTGATGAGGTAAATATTCCAAATAGTTTGAGCTTAGGCTCAAATACTTCAAGTTTACCAATTTTGAGATTCCACCGGGGATGTTTTTCAACTTGTTGTCCATTAAACTCAAAACTTCTACCTTGTCTCCCAATTCGAAAAGCCCTGGTGTAATTGATCTGATCTTATTGTGTGTGAAGTACAAGTGAAACATAGGGGGGATGATCATACCTCCGCTACCAACCTGAACCATATCCTTCAAGTCTTTAATTTCTTCGGGGATTGAGGTCAACCCAAAGTTCTCGACGTATATGGTATTCTTATTTCCTTCAAAAGCCTCATTTATAAGTTCGATTGCCAGGCGCTGTTGGCTCTGATCATTACATGACGAAGTGAAGCCATTCAATTCAAATCCAATATCCGAGGACGGGATTTCTGGTTGTAGCCCTCTAACTCGACCAAACTTATCGATTCCAAAGTCGACATGATCATCCGAATGGATATTTTGTGTATTGAAAGGATGACTTCCGGACAAGGTACTACTTCCGTTATAGTTTCTCAACCATGATGACTGATGTATATTATTTTGATGTGAATAAGCATTCACATCATCCATCTTATTCGGTGAACTGGGTAAGATGAAGGTTTTGTCGGCCAATGGGTCAAACTCGACATCGCTGTCATCTCCAAACTCAATTGGAGGTGAGCTTGGGATCTTCCCAATTTGAGCAGATGTGAAGTCTGATGACGGAAGAAACATGAACTCTGAAGAGGTTGAAATTTGCTTCTCTCGACTTGGATTTTGATTATTGTTCACAAATTGTGTGCTGGTCTGGACTTCGTCCGAGTGAAAATCATCTGAGATCAGCATCTCCGATCGATCAGAGTTCAAATCCAAAAACCTCGATCTCTTCATCGAGTTTGAAGGTAAAATGTTATCATTCCTTTTCCTCTTATGTATTATCGCAGCTCCATTTAAACCTATAGCGTCCGTATCAATTGCACCAGCTTCTGATTGTACAGGCAACAATGTATTCCCTAGTGAAGCATATTCTGTGTCTAGATTAAGGGTCCTCATATTATGGGAAGTACCACTTCATACGAATAGGATAACAGTCCAACTTTTGTAGTATTTTGAAGAATTGTTTACTGATTTTTTTTGTACAAAGTTCAAACGCGCCAGCGTTTGCTAGAAAGAAAGGAGAACATTGAAATGATGGCGATGAAAAATAGCAAACGTATCAATATTGAACTTCAACTTTGATAAACTGATTTTTAGGAAATGTATTAAAAGAAGAGCATTTTTATATATATATAAAATTATAGGAGCATTAATCATGTCATCATCGCCGTCCTCAGTTACACCTTCCAGCTCTCTGGGAGCTGGCCCCAAAGTCTCAACCAAGGGCCCCTCGAGGTTTCGTAAGACCACGATTAGTGCCCTCAATCATCTGTACAAGTTCACATCAGATATTGCAGCGGAAAAGATAGGAAATGGATCGACGACAGGAGTAGCTGCTGGTACAGTTGCATCGTTGTTAAGTGTTGGATTGGATAAAGCGACCACTTCCGGGAGTGCAGTCGGTTTCTATGAACCAGGTTCAGCCAGCATATTGGACATTGACGTCGATGAGATTGCTTCGATATACTCAGATGAGTCAACCCCAGATTCTTCCAGGAGGTCCTCGTTTGGACTTCAATCGTCTCTCAAACAAGATCACTTTGTCGACAAGCTATTGGAGAAGTTGGTTTCACATGCAATTCCGAAACAAGAACGACAGATGTTAAACCTGAAGTTGAATGATCCAGCCAGACTCAACACGCCGAATTTATCTATCAGAATAATGGTTAAAAACTTTAGAAAGCTAAGTGCCAGAATGAATTCGTTATTTGCGTTCCAATATGGGTTGACGCACATTGTCACATGGAAGAAACCAACAAGAACTTTAGCTGCTCTAGTTGTGTATACAACAATCTGTTGTTATCCACATTTGATATTAATATACCCGATTCTTTATATCATTTATGGTGTCATGATTCCAGGGTACTTGTACCGACATCCAATGAAGTTGAGAGAGATCAAAGAAACAAAGAAAAGAGGATCTTCTTTATTCGACTTTGTATTTGCTGTTGACGATTCAAGTACCAGTATCGTCGAAGGGCTTTTTTCCCAAATACCTGACATAGGATTGAAGCATATCGATTCCAGTGAACCTATATCTACCACTTCAAGTATTCCTGATCGCTCAACGGCTCCAGAATTACCGATACGTCCAAGTGATATACCTCTTTCAACACAACCATTAAGTGAGCCAATGGTACCAGATGGTACTCCAGCTATGGAGTCAGAAGAAGAAACTGTTCGCAAAAGTGCCAAAAGTTTGAAGAAGAAGATGGATTTGATGATCAACATGAGAGATTTACAGAACTTGACAACCGAAATAGTGAACGCTTTTGATCAATTGGATAAGTTCATTTATGATGAAGCATCTTTCAAAGATGAAAGGACCACAACCTCAATGTTCTTAGTCTTGCTCTTAGCAATTTGTGGTATTTTGTTCTTTGGGACTTATATTCCATGGTGTTTGATCTTTATACTAAGTGGATGGGCAGCTCTACTTGTTTGTCATCCAAATTTTTCAGATTTGCTGGAATTGATACAAAGTATTTATATAGCACCACTGAAACCACATATTGAAAAGAAAATCAAAAAAGTGGAGAGAGAAACAATCATTTTGGATGAGGTTGCGGAAATCAGAGAGGTTGAAGTTTTCGAGCTACACGAACAAGGGTTAACACCAACTCAGTGGAACCCATTGTGTTTTACAACTACCGTTTTTGATTCAAGTTCGCCAACAAGGATATCTCTACATGCTCCCTCTGGTTGTTCAACTATTGCTCTTGTGCTGCCACCAAGTAATTGGAGTTTTGATGAAAGTAAGCAATGGAGAGTAGATACTGATCCTGCCAAATGGATGAAAGAGAGGGAAGTGAAGGATGTAAGACTTTTGGATGATAGCAATAAAGGCTGGGTTTATGATTTCGAGACAAAAGCAGATGTTGAAGTCATTGGTAGATGGAGAAGAAGAAGATTAACAAGAGAGTGTCATAGATTCTCGAGACCAGCATTGAGGCCAAAGAGTGTTTGATCTCGTATGCGTTTGTTACGCCAGCTACTTTTCTTTTCTAATAAATGAGACTTTATTAATAAAATAGGTCTTTATAAATAAGCGATATGAACAAAATCTTGATTTTCCAGAGCACCTGTCATGCCCTGAAACAATTTTCTATAACAAGATGAGCTATCGTCATTGTAATGGCTATATGGATTATTGGCCTCCAATCTCTCTCCACATAAATTACAAAAATGCGTATAGCACTTTGTACACCTCATCTTATTACACCCATCCGATCTCTCAATAACCATACCACAAAAGGGGCACTTTTGAATATCTGAATCTGGATCATTTAGTGTATTAATCAAACCAATCTCAGCCAAATAATCGCTCACTGCAAATCTCATCAGTCTGTTACCATGAACATAGGAAAGATGTTTTCTCACCTCTGACTCATCGTTGTCGTTTTCAATCCATTCAATGAGATCTTTCTCTGGGATAGAGTCAATAATGGAATCAAAGCATATGTTGTTCAATCCATGCCATGAATGTCTACACATGTAACAGAAGGCATATTTGCAAGCAGGGCATATCGTTAACGATTCATCTTGGTTTTCACGAATAAACTGTTTACTGCACAGTAATCTTGGACATTGGATCCCCTTTCGTGGAAAGTGCTTGTTGTATATGCTGAACTGTTGTTTGATAAATAGTTCGTTGAATCTCTTGACCAAGTCTTGCGTTATTAAGGCTGATAAGATTTCAAGTGGTATGAAAGGGGTGAACAAGTTCTTCTCGGCTCTCTCTAAATGCTTATAGTCATCAGTATTTAATGAGTTCAAAATATCAGATTGAAGCTTCATATTTTGTTTTGTACAATCGTAGTCTGGACAATGAATCTTATTTATATCACCTTCTCCTATATAGCTTTCAAAGTATAGCTTTAAACAAGACCGGCAAAAAACGTGGTTGCAGGCTGGTATTTCAAAGCAGTTTATACCTTTCTTATCCTCTTGGCAAATGTCACAGTGAAAAGTTTTTGTGTTGAATAAGTCCAACTTCGCTTTCCTATCAAAATCTACGAAACTTTGAAATGCTGAATACGATGACACTTGATATGTGTTATTCTCCTGTAGGGGTAATCCAAACATTGTTGAAGCTTCTTCAGAAAGTCTATCGACCATTGAGAAAATAACCATATCTTTGAAATCTTCCCAAATTTTGATCAACTCAATCTCCAATCCTGACAAAATTTCAACTGATAACCAGCTAGAAAGTAGTTTGATCAGGGGAGGTGATTCGTACGGATAGCCCTTTGGAAGTTTGAACTCCAATATCAAAAAAGGTAAGTGGTCAACTTCAGTGCGTTCTAATTCACCATCTCTTTCGAATACTATTCTGAGAGGAATGTCCTTGGGAAGCACATTGATATCAAGCATACCGCTCAAACTTTCTACTGACAAGGCTGCTTCTGGATATATGGACTCTAGGGTCTGGATTTCTTGGACCCTCGGATCATCTTCGTGTAACTCCTGAGCTGACATTACTGTTTCATGTTACTTTATCATAGCACTTTGCTTGTCCGAACTCTTCAGGTTTTAATGTAAATTGCTTTGCCTTTTTGAATAAATTCAAAAATGTAGGAAAAATCAAAACCTCAAATTTGACCACGCATTGTTATTTTATAGTTCAACACTAATACAATCAAGGACCTCAATCAACAAACCAGAAGTAACAAGGAACTATGGATTCCTTTTCAAAGCGTGTCAAGACTTTTGATGCTTTTCGTAAGTCAGAATGAGTGTTATTTATCTCACTTGATGAACTTTTTATGCTAACAACGAACATTTCACTATTTAACACTTTCGACAGCAAAGGTAACCTCTGAAAATCAGGTCAGATCACAAAGAGGTGGGTTTTCCACTTTGATGATGCTGATATCAATTTTGTTTCTTATATGGGTAGAAGTTGGTGGATATGTTGATGGTTTGATTGACCATCAGTTTGGTGTTGATGATGTGATTCAGACCAACTTGCTTATTCATCTTGATATGATTGTAGCAATGCCATGCAATTTTCTCCATACGAATATATTGGATAACACACAGGACAGAACTTTGGCATCTGATATTCTCAACTATCAGGGTGTCTCATTTCCAGAGTACATCCCACGCAACTACATTTTGAACGATGAGATGAAAGAGGTCAAGACCCCGGAAATTGAGAGAATATTGCAAGATGGTTTTTTGGCTGAATATACAGGAAGAAATTTACACATAAATGAGAATGCTCCAGCATGTCACATTTTTGGTTCAATTCCGGTAACGAAGGTCAAAGGAGACTTTCATATAACAGGAAAGGGGTATGGGTATCGTGATAGAGCTAATGTTCCAATAGAAGCATTGAACTTTACTCATGTAATAACCGAATTTTCATTTGGTACTTTCTATCCGTACATGGACAACCCATTGGATGGAACAGGCAAAATTACTAGAGAAAACATACAAAGCTATCAATACTTTCTATCTGTTGTTCCAACGACATATAAGAAACTTGGCATCGTTATCGAAACGAACCAATACTCAATGACCCAATCTTCCAATGTTTACAAGAATGCTGAAGGTGTCCCTGGTATTTTTTTCAAGTACGACTTTGAACCGATCGCCATGAGGATAGAAGAGAGGAGGATTCCCTTTTTACAATTCGTTGTAAGATTGGTGACAATCTGTGGTGGTCTTATGGTTATCGCTTCTTGGTGTTTCAGAGGCTTTGATGTCCTTGTTACTTTGATATTTGGCCTGAAATATGCCAAGTTGGGACAAGAGAAGGCAGCATCAATATTGGACTGACTGTGTGTGAGTTTCCTTTTTATAAACTGATTAAACTTGTACTATACTTTGCGCAAAATTTGTAAAACCCCTTGTTCGTGTGACGAAAAGCATCAGAATTAGCAAAATAACAAAATATATATCAATATATCGAAATATATATATCATTTCACTTCTTCGGAGACTATTCAGTTAATCAATAGATTTGTCAACTTTTAGGATGTCGTCAATTAGCAAGGGAACTGATATCTCGATATGTGGTTCGAATTCTTCTGAAATTCAAGTAGGCGCTTACGAGAGTTGTTTGCCAAACGATAAGCATATCAGCAACAAACCAATGACTGCAAGTACTCTGTTCTCTGGTGATTGTAGTGGCATTACAGATCAGCCAAATCTTACAACAATGTCTGATATAACTGCTATCTCTTCAGTTGATTTGCCCAAAACTAAAAGATCAACCCCTGGAATGGCCGAACAAAGAAAGAAATCCCAGGTCACTACGAACTTGTCCAGCTATCGGGATTTAGAAATAAACAGATTCCAAGCAACTGAATTCACAAAATTCATTGATGATTTGAAGATGAGGAAAAAGGGTAGCGAGGTTGAAGAAGAACCTTTAATCGATGCAAATTTCATCGGTGACATCAAAAGATTGACAAATGAGCTAAAAAATAATTCTCCGCTACTGGTCCCAACAATAAAATTCAGCTTTGATGATGTCTATTTTCAGTTAGAGAAGATTATCAATACCTACGAAGAATCAATGAAAAGTTTGGTTGATGACTTACAAGATCTTGACGATAAAAGAAACCAATGGCTAGAATGCTCATATGCCTTAGATTCTGGAAGATCGTCAACAAGGTTCAAAAATTTCGAGAAGATCATAAGAGAAAATGAACTTTACATCGAAGACATCAAAAACGAGTTCTTATCTTCGTTGAGTTCAATAAAGTCTGTCTTAGGTATCCTGGAGTAACTCAGGTCGTGCGAAAAATATTGCTTCTTTCCCGTGGTATTGCGCGGGTCTCTCGAAATCAAATTTTTTTTTTCTTCCTTTGATGAGCTAAAGTTCTGATTTTAAAAATTTCTTTAGTATTGATTTATCATTGATCTGTTATCGCCAAAGTACCTTGATCGTTGGATTCAGGAGAAAAGTAACTCTTTCGTAGTTGTTTCAATTTTTTGGAAGAGTAGAGCCAAACCAATAATCAAGTATGGCGGCAGAATTGAATGCAACCAGCACCAGGATCACACCAAATAATGGGTACGATTCTTTCTTTAATAGTACCAATCTCAAACAAGAGGAAGAGACATTGAGGAAACAAGAGTCTCAGTATATTCCACCATGGTCGTCGCCGTATATTATTGGTGTTGCTGGGTGTTCTGGATCTGGTAAGACATCAGTGGCCTCTAAGATCATTCAAGAGATCAACCAGCCATGGACCGTTTTATTGTCATTGGATAATTTCTACAATCCATTGACACCAGAACAAAGACAACAGGCATTCAAAAATGAGTTTGATTTTGATACTCCAGCTGCTTTGGATTTGAAGTTGATGTATGATTGTGTCAAATCACTAAAAGAAGGCAAAAAAACTGAGATTCCAATATACTCTTTTTCTGAGCACAATAGAACTGATAAAACAATCACCGTTTATGGAGCCAATGTTATCATAATTGAAGGTATTTATTCACTATTCAGTGAAGACTTGTTGGGTTTGATGGACACCAAAATCTACGTTGATACAGACTTGGATATTTGTCTTGCGAGAAGATTGAATCGTGATATCATCTCCAGAGGTCGTGATTTGAATGGTATAATAAAGCAATGGAACTTGTTCGTTAAGCCAAACTCAGTCAAGTATGTTCATCCACTGAAAGATGTTGCTGATTTAGTAATTCCAAGAGGATCTGATAACTATATTGGTATAAACATGATGATCAAGCATATTAGAAAACAATTACAATTGAAATCCAAAAAGCATTTGAAGCAATTATTCACTTTAGGCAAAGTATTTGAACCTTTGGATGAACTCCGTATTCATAAGTTGCCAATGACGAACCAATTGAAAGGAATGAACACCATCTTGTTAAATAGGCAAACAAAAAGAGATGAATTTATTTTTTATTTCGACAGACTTGCAACGCTTTTGATCACAAAGTCATTGGACTTATTGACATTTACGCCGCTTGAGATTGAAACACCTCAAGGTAATAGAATCAACACAATTAGACCTTTAGAATCCATTATTGCTATAAACATCATAAGATCAGGAGATTGCTTCATGGATTCAATAAAGAAGAACTTGCCCGACTGCTTCATTGGTAAGTTGTTAATTCAATCTGACTCTTTGACGGGAGAGCCTCAACTACATGCAAAATCTTTTCCACCATCAATTAACAATCCAAACACAAAAATACTATTATTTGACTCTCAACTAATTAGTGGTGCTGCTTCTATCATGTCAATCCAAATCTTGATTGATCATGGAATAGAACAAGAAAATATCATCTTGGTGTGTTATTTGGCTAGTGAGATGGGTATTAGAAGGGTATTGAAAGCATTCGAAAAGGTCAATGTTGTTGTCGGTTTGATGAGTAGTATTCCAAAATTGGAGAATCCTGCTAGTGATGAGGACTCCACTGAGCTTAATCTCACTAGAACACAAAGTAGTTCTAAAAAGTTTGTTTACTATGACAATGAATGGTGGTTCAAGACACGGTTCATCGACAGTCTTTATTTTGGTACTAACTAAAATGTTGGTGTATTGGTGTTGCAATGCTCAAATGATATCGACCTACAAGGTCTGATAACATTTGACTTTATTTTGAGCTGAGTATCACCTTATAGTCAGTCAATCGAGTTTTTTTTTGTAGCTAATTTGCTTCGATAATGTTATCAAAAAAAAAAATGGATTAATATTTGAGAAGTAAACATCCTATATTTATCCTTGACTGAATCTCGATAAAATATGTGTATCCCGTGTTTGGAATATGCATATCAATAACACTACTCATGGTCTCCCTAAATTGTGCTTGTGTTCAAAGGCAATAAAGTTTTCTGCAAGATCCATATGTTAGTTAGTACATGTTGTGTAGAAGGTGTGATTTCGCAGAAACACGTAGCTGAAGGTTTACAGCTTTCCAACCTTCTTCACTCTTTTTCTCACTGGTGCTCATAGACATTGAATCGTCGTCATCTTGTTTTCCCTTCCAGAAGTCCAACAAGTAGTCGGTTCTTCTTATTAAATGGACAGCACCCGGTGCCTTCTTGATCAACTTTTCCTTGACGATTTCATTACCTTCAGCATCTTTGACTGTTACTGTGGTTTTTATAGCATCAAGAAAGATCTTGTTCTGTAAACTTAAAATTGGATCATGTCTGGTTTGAATCCAAGAGCCATATCCAAACCTCCAAACCTCCAAATCCCAACCAACAACATCGCATCATCGTTTTCCGTCCAGTCGCATGACCAGCCATATGTAGATTTTGGGGGCATCTCGAATTTGAATGACGTTGAATTTTCTTTCGAAATGATTTTGTTCAAGAACACAGTTTTAGCAAAGCTCAGGCCTGTCCCATGTACATTTTAGTCAGGGAACATTCATAGCAGAAGAGGGATTTTTTTTCAAATATTTGGGGGTACTTACCAGTGGAAAAGATGTACCACCCTACTCCTTCACTACACCATCTATCACAACGAGAGCCCCATAAGCCATTCTCAAAGATAGAATTATCATTGAAGCTAATGGTTATAACAAAATACTAACGACCAAAAGTGTCCCTAGCTCTAACATAGACGAAATGATGTTCTTTCGAACTCATTTCTAGCTCTATCACTATATAGACTTTTAAAACCAAATATAATGGTCCACCACACGTCCAGATTCATGAGACAGGGATTCAGAAGTGTTTACAATCAGATAACAATGCAAGTGGATGTGTATAAGATAAAAGAAGTACCAGCATTCAACTGTGTGCCTTTAAGTGTGAATAATATTGAAAGTAATCCTATCTATTTAAGCAATTTTATGTGAAAAAAGACAGCTTTTGAATTATAGCTACTACATGCTCTTATGTTGATTAATCCTAGAAGCCCAATAACTAGGTAGGAGCATGAGTTTGATTTTACAGAAGTTTTCAGCGCTTGACTTGTACAATAGCCTAATCCCCAACTGCGGAAATGATTTCAAACTCAAGTGGACGAAAAGCAAAATAAGGGGAACCTTTGACAGCAATTCAGAAAAATCCTGATTAGCAAACTTCACCTGAATCCAAGCTGTCCAGCAAACGAGCTCGTGATGCTCCTGATATCATCCTCAATATTGTTCTTATCATTGTAACGACCGTTATCCAATTGATCTAATTTATTACTGAAACTGGAATTGATCTTATTCTTTTTATTCTTGTAATTGTTTTCATCGATCGTTTCATCATCCTCAAAACTCTCATCGTCTTCAGCTTGGAAGCCATGAGACCCATCATGGTTTATGGTAGATCCTAAGGTTGGCCACTGTTTGGAGTTGAAAAATGGCGGAAATCCCGAGTTAGAATTGATATTATGGAAACGTTTTGAATTGTTGTTGCTTGTGCTTTCCATTGAGAACGAGGCCATACTTGTAGTATCAAATGATTTGGTTGTATTTGCCTTACTATAGTTGTTTTGATACTTGTTTGTAGTTCTTCTCAACTGAATGGTACATAATTGCAAGTTGTCCAATGGTCCTTCAACAAGACAACCCTTTTCTCTAAAATGAACCAACAAGTGATTCCATAAAGTGTTCTTACACAATGCTCTTGGATTACCTAGAATGACTAAACCATATTTGGCTCTGGTCAATGCAACATTCATTCTTCTTGGATCACTCAAGAAACCAATAATCTGCTGGTCATTGGCCCTGACACATGAAAGGATTATAAAATCTTTTTCACGACCTTGAAAAGCATCGACTGAGGCAACTTCAACGTCCATATACAAGCTCTTGTCGGCAATAGAACCGTTCATTTGCATGTATTGAACGACATAAGCACGCTGGCCTTCATAAGGTGTAATGATACCTATTTGTTCAGGTTTGACCCCATCCTTGAAGAGTGTTGTTACAATACGTTCACAATTCATCAGTTCAATTCTATTCAAGTAAGAGGTACCACTACCAGAAATTTCTTCTCTACCATAGTTTGACCAGAACATCATTGGGATATCAGATATTGGCCATGGGAACATGGAATTTTGAATCAACCGATCTTCTGAGGTGACACCGTTTTGTAAACTACCTTCGTAAAACATGTTACTTGGAAATTCCGAAAGAAATGGGTTCATACGATATTGAACTTCCAATCTAATTGGGATGTGGCCCAAAACAACCAATCTTTCGAACAAGGACTGTTTCAAACCTGCATCACCTGCCTTTTTGTCCAAAATAACTGGACCCAACTGTTGATGATCACCAACAAGAATAACTTGTTTAGCACCCTTGACAATTGGAATTAAACATTCAGGCTCCGAAGCTTGAGTACTTTCATCGATCAAGACTGTTCTAAAGTTCATGGAGTCGAGCCTCTTGTCACCTGCACCAACACAGGTACAGCAAACAACATCTGCAGACTTCAATTTTTGTAATTCAGCCTTACGAATCAATCTTATATACTTATGTGAATCAGCAGCTGATAATTCTCCCAATTCATTTCTCAACTTGATCAACTTTTTCAATTCACCTTTTGAACTTTCTTTGACCAACGAATGCAAAGCAAGATGAGAAACAGATGACTCCACATCTTCTCTACTTCTTGCTGTGAGACGAACAACTTTCAAACCTAGCATATCCAATTTTTCAGCTAAATGATCAACAGCAACATTTGAAGGAGCACATACCAAGATTCTCTCCTTGTTCATTTTACACAAATGGTAGATAATAGTTGCTGACGTGACAGTTTTACCAGTACCTGGAGGGCCCTGGATTAAAGATAATGGTCTCTGTAAAACTGACTTAACAGCATTTGTTTGCGAGACGTTTAATTCAGCCATCTTTGGGATTGAGAAATGTTTTGGAAGATCGACATCAAATTCAACAGGAACAACTTCGTGTCCTAATAATTTGTGATAGATGTAGCCAGAAACTGATTCTTTGTCGACGGCAAACACTTTCATAGCTTCCTGCATTCTATCGTATGATGTTCCCTTCCAAACAAACTCAGCGGTGAAGTCAGAGTTACAGTTAGTTGGGGGATCCTCCTTTGCGGGGTTAAGTTCCAAAGTGAATTCCTCCTGATGGGCGTTTGGTAGTCTTACTATATAACCATGTGATTCCCACGCTTGATGGTTTAATCCACTATAGCGTAAAACCATTTCATCCCCAACAGCAATTTTCAACTCACCACTTTCAAAAGTCGATAGTGCAAAGGATGCCAAATGTTTACTATTTAAGCCCAAGCTCCATTTTACTGAAATGTGCTCTAATGCTTGACTTTCCTTCAACAGTCTATCGCAATCGGCCTCCAATTTTACCAAAGGACCAAATGACCTTTGATATTGATAAGCATCATTGTACCTCATCAAAATTGGTAAAACTTCTTCTTCTTCAAGGTTTCTCTCCAAGTCTGCAACAGTTGCATCTTTATTTGATCTCCATTTTCCTTCCAATTTTATGATCTGTTGAGATGTGATTGGTCTTGCATTTATCAAATCTTCTTCAGTTGGTACAGCAGCAACCCACGGTAAAAACTGTCTATCTTCAATCAAAGATTCCCACTCATCAGTATCCCAATTAACATCCTTGGACTGAGCGCATGGAAGTCTACATAATATGACCACGACAGCCTCTTGCTTTGCAGATACAAAACCAAGTAAGAACACATTCTTATTACCGCAATTGTAGCACTCCAAGGTGGTATCACCTAAATCTGAATCTTCGTGCAATGAAACAACGTTATGTCTGGATAGAACCAAATGAGTAACGATATGTGAACCTGAAGTGTTTGATTTAGAATTGCAAAACCATTTGTTGCACGTATTACACTTGATGACACAGGATGTAGAGTGAATGCCACAGTATGAGCATGCATGTTCGGGTAAATCCTCCTCTATATGGTTATGAAATTGTTGAACCAAGTCATGGGTTTCTTGGGATCCCTCTCTGACAAATTCTGCAATTTCGCCATCCGATAAAAACTGATTCAACTCAGAATCATCATAGGTATTGACTAGTGATATTGTTTCCGAAAGGTCCATCAGTGAACCAGCAATCATATCATTGTGGTTTCCTCCGTTGAAAAATAAACTGTTGGTATTCATCTTTGTGTATGGACAGGTTCAAGCTTTTTGATTGATTTGGAGTTCTGAACAGCTTTGACTTTCCGAAAATAAGAAAATAACTAAATCAAAAATATTCAAAATGAAATAAAAGCAAGTAGAAGACTAGATGATTATACTTTTTGTGTATATATCAATGCATTGAATAGCACAAATAAATTCAGTCTTGTGGGTGTTTCCCATCAAAGATGAAAAAAATGTATCTCAAATCTGAAAACCAGAGCAAAAAATCAAGTATGATTGTCTGCCATTTTTACGTGCAATCTTAACATTAACATCTTTAGTCGAATACGACAGCTTGACTAACGAAGAAAGATCTATGATATTCATGATGAGAAGGTTTTAGCTGATCTCCATTAAGTGTTCTCTTTGGACCGGAGATATTTCAGTGTATTAAACGGGGTTCTATGGATGACCTTCTAGGGTTGTAACGAAAAGAGTTGAAGTGGATAATATCAATCTACATATTGCTGTAATACAGTTCTTTCACTTTGATATGTATGACATGAACAATCCACCAATTGCAAAAGTTTTGAGTTTTGTAGATTTGGTCTAATAATGAAGTTTGTGTCACATTTTCAAAGGAAGATCGAGAGGTTATCGTGAGATTTGAAAAAAATGGAACGGCACCAATTATCAAAGTGAAAACGAGTTGTCTTGTCCAAAATCTTACAAACATAGAACGGGTATTTACTTCTTCAGCGGTGTTAGCTTCACAAAACAGTCATATTCTATACATTCTTCAACTGTATTCCAAGTGAGAAGGTTGCATTTTTTACCAATAGCTTTGCGCCCATCGCGCAACAATAGGATAAGGTTTTGCCTGTTGAAGTCTTTGAATAAGTTGCATGTTGGATTAATTAGTTTCTCTACCCTTGTAAGTTTGGAAATTTTCAATGGCAGTCATGTAGCAAATCAATTGCGTTATCAAAGCTTCTAACCACCCGTATTTTGCTTTAAAGTGAATATCTATAAGAATGAAATCGAAAAATTGAGACGAAAAGATAGAAAAAGGGGTACAGTTTTATTTTATCAATAAAAGTGCAAACCAAATAAAATAAAAATAGCAATTTGCCATGAAAGAAAAAATGCAAAAGTCAAATCCGATTTTCAAAGGGTTGGCGTGAAAATTTCTATTCATCTGCAATCAAAACCCAATAGCTTTCATAATTCCATACCCAAGCGTAACTATAATGAAATAGCTCATCAACGAGCTAGGAACACCTCTCGTAATAAATGTTCCAACAGTCAAATATGGAACGCCAACTTCGTCCACCATACAAATGGCAGTGACATTTGGAAATCCTGAGGTTGGCAATCCCATAGCCAGTGAACACAACAAACAACTGGCCATAACCATAATTCTTGTATAGTTCCCAGGCAATGAGTTTCCAATTTCTTCAACAAGAGGAATGATGATCAAAGCCAGCACAGTATGTGATACGAACGTAGCCACAGTTAAGATCATTGCCCCAAAAATCAATATTATCGAATAAATAGGCAAATGCATAACCTGTGCTTTGATAGAAATTGCAATTGTTGCCAACAATCCTGATGATGATACAGCTTTACCTAATGCTGAGCCACCCATTGCTAAAATAACAATGTTCCATGGATAATTGTTGATATCTTCACTATTCAACAATCCAGGACCGTAAAATAAAACCATAGGAATTATTGCAATGACACCCATATCTCCAAAAAATCCCTTCAATCTTGATGCAACACACCAAAGCAAGATTGTAAGTATGGTGACAATTGTGATGTACCATTGCTGTGGAGAAAACTTATCATCAATAGTTCTTATTGGAACTAATTGAATTTTTTTGGAGTCTTTGAAAGTCAACAACAAAAATCCCCAAATTGCAAAAATTGCACAGACACAAACAGGTATTGTGATGACAAACCATTGCAACCATGAAGGTGGAGGATGCATACTAGCTATAGCAACGATGTTCTGTGGCGATGCAATGGGTGACGCCATACCACCCAAGTTGGAAGACAAAGCTATGCCCAATATCAAACTTTTCGCAAACTGGCAGTTCTTAGGTAATGTTCTCAACAATGGTTGGATCAAAGAAAAGCACAATACCGGAGCAGCAACATTAGAAACCCACATCGAGGCAAACAAGGCCACTGACATAATCGTGATAAGAACAATTTTTGGGTCTGTGCCTGCTTTGGATAAAATCCATGTAGAGATCAATTTCGCAATGTTATACTTTGTCAATGCAGCAGCCAAGGTAAACCCACCCAACAATAGCATAATGATTGATGACCACATCGTACTGAAAATGTATTTTGCGGAGTCTTCCAGGTTCAAGACTGCCCCAGTATCTAGATCTTTTAAAACGCCAAAGCAGACGATCAATAATGGGATCAACAAAGATGTGACAAACAAAGGGATGGTTTCTGTCGCCCATAATAAAGAAGCACATGCCAACAATGCAAAACAGTTTTTTTGTTGTTCATCATCAAATGGAGATATTATCAAAAGTGTAGCTGTCAAGGTTGATATCATGTATAACTTAACTGCTTGTTGGGATAGAAATACATTAGACAATGACAAGGAGGCCTTCGATTCACCTTCATCTCCTAGTAATGTTGGGGATCCTTTCTGGTTTGACTTAGAAGTTGCCAGTTGTGTCTTTCTCTCCATCCCTATCATATCTCTCCATACTGTATTTCTCTCCCAGACAATATGCTCTCTCAAATGGGTTCTCAACTCGTTTTTGGCTACTTCATAGCTGTTTTGCTTTGTTGCCATCAATGCATAGATTTTGATGAGCAAATCAACTTTATCGGTTAGTGTACCTAATGTGCTATCTTCGAAAGCATACGACTTCAAAGGTAAGCTTGATAGATAAATTTTCTTCAATCCAGTATTCAAAGATTTATCAAACTTCTTTAGAATCTTGGTAAACCCAATCTTATTCAACTCAATGAACGATTTTAGTTCTGATAATTTGACAAACAATGTGATCAATCTATTCTTAGTAGCCATTGTAACCTGCTGTAAGAAATCAACAGTAAAATCAGATTCATCAAATAGCTCTGAACCGACACTATCCTTCCTTGCCTTACTTGGGGTACTATGACTGGATATAATTTGATGATACTCCTCATCTTCGGAATCCAAATTTGCCGAAATATCAACAGGCCCACCTGTTTCATCGTCTGATGGTGGTAAATCGATTAGCTGATTTGAAGATTGGTTGTTATCAAGGTCGCTTAACGGTTGCTGGGAATCAGTGGATTTCACAGGTTTGATGCTTGATATCAATCTTCTGATGCTTTTTCTGCTTGAAGCGTCACTTGTTGAATTAATGTTGATTATGAAGTTTCTTTCAAAATCGTCCAAATCATCTATCAATTCATTGAATTCCTTGTAAATTTCTTCTTCTTTCAACTTGTAGAATTCGTCAATCTTTACCAACTCTTTATTCAACTGTTTTGTAAAAATTTCAATAACTTTGCTTTCATCAAACGCCTCATCGTTCAAAGGTTGAGACTCTGAATCTTGATAGAGTTTGCTGTTGTTCAAATTATCTCTCTGTAACTGATAAATTGTTTTCTTCAAATTTGAGTACGCCAAATACTTAGATGCCCATTCAGGGACAGCATTAAACTGTAACGAATGTGAGAACTTCATTTCTCTTCGACGGCTGATTTTATCAAAAGAGGTGAGTTCAACTTCTTCTACTTCTTCAACAACAGGGTCTCTACTTGTTGATATGTATGCTAATGGTGCTAATGTTGATAGTCTTTTAATCTTGAACGGATATCTTCTTTTTCAAAGACTTGAATATAATAAACTTGTCTTCGAGATTTCTAACTATCCATCAATGTTCAATGTTTGAAATCTGAGTGAGTGCACACACAAAAAAAGACACTTCCAATCCAGAAAGAGAGGCCAGGCAACATTAAAATCAAAATCCTCTTCTGCTCAAGGGAACACCAATAACTTTGTCTTGCCTATGATTTTCTGGAGTGCAGAAATCGATTCTGTTAATGTTGATGACTCTTTTACCATCACTGGAGCTCGTCAACCATCACTGTAACATTTGATCCAGCTGTTGCTGGGATTTTAAGGTAGCATTAATTGCCTAGTTGGGTCGCGAGATCGCGTGGATCAACTTTATATAGTATTCTATAATATGGGTAAAAACATATCAAAAAGGTAGGTGATGCTATTCATAGGCAACTAGGTGCCTCCAGTAATAAGTGAAAGACTCTGAGTTAAATTATCGCTGTTTCATCAGAGGTGGATGAACCTACCATGACTAAGCGGTTGGCAATCTTGTGTCAAGTGTCGAAACAAAATTAGCTCGTTACCCCTTATGAAGCTGAAAATTGCCCTGTATACAGGTTGAATAAGAGCTTATTGAACAACCTCAATTATCACATTACTCTTGAAAGTAATTGGCTTGAAGGCCTTGAAATAAGTCAACGTTAAATGCTCTGGGATGCTCAAAAATTGCCTTTGCTAGCTGCTTACACCCTACTTTTCTAGTATCAGGCTTTTTACAACCTTAAGACAACGTAATGGTTTTAACGATTTTTCAATTAAGTAGAGACCAAAACTGAGTGAACTGTATCATCATTACAGGGAACTCTTTGTTTGTTCAGAAAACTGCAAACTTTGGTTAGTCAGGTAACGAAAATTTCACATGTTGTTCCTTCTATTATATTTACAAGTTTTATTAACCTCTGGTGTGCATAATTTGACCAAAATCAAATAGATTACATTAATAAACCAAAAAGAACTAAATGAAACGCTGTCAAATTGATCATTTGATACTATTTTCAAGCATGACGAGCAACCACCATGGGCATAGCCCAACATGAATACCCTATTGTTCTCAGCAGATAGCATAAACCTTCAGTTTCAATACCATCGTATCCTTCAAATCTTGACCATTCACTTCCTATAATGTAAAATGGTGGAAATTGAGCTCCCTGTTGCAATATTTCACTCTTTATAAACAAAACGGCACCTCCAACGGAATCCAATTCGACGAGATACTTCGAGGCTTCATTCGAGTTCTCTTCTATTTCTTTGTCTATCAAGTTAACTAAATGTTTGATCGCCTTGTCGTGCGGGACATATATGAAGTCACCCTCTTTCTTTACTGACTTGTCCAACTTGCTGAATTCCTCAGCAGAAGGTTTTGCCCTTTCTCCCACCCAAGAGTTTCTATCATAATCATTCGTATGAGGGGACGCAATCCTTGGAACTATTATATCTTTACCCGACGCAATAAACCAGTTGGCTATATTTTCGTTGACCTTTGTTATATCACAATCAAACGAGAGGGTATACGTTTCATCTCTCAAGGAATGGTTTAGAATAAAGTTTCTTGATTTTGCAATGGTTCTTCTTCTCGATCTTTGAACTGAGTTCCCATGTCTATCTGCTCTGTTCAACGATGATTGCATCTCAATGAATGGTGAAATCAAAAGTGTAACAACTGAATATTGAACGCTGTGATTTCCAGAGTAGTACTCATCAAAGAATTTGTACAGTTTTATGAACTCTTCTTCTTCTTTAAATGAAAAACTGAGTGAAATCTCTTTCTTGCTATATTTGATGCTATCAATGACTTCGAAAAGATCTTTAAAAGATCTATTTTTCCCGTATGAATTTGAACTTGAGACAGTTGATGTTATCAACAAGCTCGAGGAGACCTTTTGGTCTAAATTTGACTCGAAAACCACCTTTGTGTACCTATTCTCCTTGACTTTGAAATTGGTTTCATTGATATGTTTCAAATAAGGGAACGATGAAACTTTGACATTTCTCAAGCTGGGCGAGCTTTTATCTGATCCTAGACCACTCTGCAGAACAATCTGGTTGACACTGTCCAAGATATTAGATGCTGGTAATAGCAGAACCACGACTAACGCGAACATAATGACTACTGCCACGCCGTAAGATCTCTTGATGTTCTTGATTTTCATTCTGCCGTCCGCTTCCTTAGTAGATTTATGATGGTGGGACCTGGCTTTCTTACTGCCTTTTTTACTTTTTTATTGACTGAGTAAGAGCCCGTCAATGTTGATATTCTTGAAAAGTGATGGTAATATCAAATCAAGAGTAGAGCGGCAGCGGGTTGTATTCAAATAAATTTTTATAATCCAGACGGCAATAGTAAAAGCTTGCTAAAAATGTAACAGGAAAGTCTTATCTCCACATAGTGTGTGTTTTACAAAAGTCTTTGTTGTCTGCTGTGTACGTCCCCCTTTTTATTCCTTGGTTATTATTCGCAAACAATAGAGGCAATTCTAAGGCTTACGAGAGGCATAGGTTTGCTTGTCACTGGCGAGAGAAGATAATTTTTTTTTTTGATTGCTGAGCTTCCAACCACAACCTTAAATTTGTGTCAAAAATTGAGGTAAGCTCCAGCTTAGGGATTAGGTTATTGCTACACTGAATGAACTCACTTGGAAGAGTAAGGCAGGCATTCTCACCATCAGTTAACCATTTACTAAGTATCATAAGAGAATACAAAACAACTTTGAAAACATTTTTTCCATTTCGAAGTATTTGAGTCTTTTTTTAGCACGAAAAGGAAGAATTTTGAATTTTGAATTTTCAAATTGGGATATGCATGGCACGTTTTTTCTTTGAGACATTTGAACATGCCTATCTGGTAATTTACACAGCTACCCAAATCCCAAGTCGATAGCTGAAATTAAGTTGAAATTGACGAGTGCATATATTAATACGTGTATGGAGGGGTTTGGAGTTTTCAGTGTTATCTGTTAAACTACAGTAGCGCTTTTTTGTAAATAAAAAACTATGTTCTATGAAAATGTGCTTGAAATCTTACTCAAAACTGTGGTCTCCGACAACCATCGGCATTCCCCAACAAGAATATCCGATAGTTCTCAGCTGATAACATAATCCTTCAGTTTCTATCCCATCGAAACCCTCGAATCTAGTCCATTCACTACCAATCAAGTAAAAGGGTGGAAACTGGATACCCTGTTTATAGATTTCACTCTTGGCAAACAAAACACCACCTCCCACAGAATCCAACTGTACCAAATACTTGGACAGTTCCACAGAGTTCTCAGAAATTGACTGTTTCATCAAAGCTGCCAATCTCTTGGTGTCGCCTGTATGATGTGGAATGTATGTGAACTCTGACGCTTTTTGATTGGACTCATCCAATTTCAAAAACTCTTCATCTGTTGGTCTTGTCCTCGGCCCAGCCCATGAATTGCCGTCGTAATCTGGATTGGAGCCTTGCCTGATTCTTGGTACAACGATATCTTTTTCGGAATCGATAAACCAATTGACAGAATCTGCTGGGAGGTTCAAAATGTCGCAATCCACTGAAAGAGTATAAGGCTCATCCTTCAAAGCATTGTTGATGAGAAAGTTCCTTGATCTTGCAATTGTTCTTCTTCTCTGTTTCTGAAGCTGTAGATTG
The DNA here is from genome assembly GCA_003706045.2 of Peterozyma toletana. NCBI lineage: Eukaryota > Fungi > Ascomycota > Pichiomycetes > Alaninales > Pachysolenaceae > Peterozyma > Peterozyma toletana. Next base: position 42,079 of record PPKG02000020.1, on the reverse strand, counting down.
TGTCTTAGGCCTCGATTCAACAGTAAATCTTTCTCAATGAAAGGGGCGATCAACAATGTAATTTCGTTGTATACATCTTCCGTTTGATTTTTGTAGTATTCCAATGCGAAGTTGTACAGCTGACGAAAGTCTGCTTCTTCTTTGAATGCTAAAGCTAGCGAAGTTTGGTTTCTTGGGTAGTTGAAGCCTGTGATAAACTTGAAAAAGTCACCAAAGTCCCTCTTTGGCCCGAATGAACCTGAACCTGAAATCGTTGAAAGAATCAACAATGTTGATGAGGTGTCGTTGACTAGGTTGTTCGATACCTGGACTTTCGTGTACTTCAATTCTTCAATTGGGTGATTCAAGATATCGATATTCGGAGGATATGTTTCAATTCTGTAGCTAGACTCTTTTCCAGCGCCGAGAATTGATGATTTCACACTTCGGTGAAGGTCGGTGACGTGTTCCTGAATTCTTGAACTGTTCTCATGCAATGAAGTTAGCACCATTAAAGACACAAACACTACGACCAATAAGGACATCATCTGGAAACCCAGCTTGAGGCCTCTGAATCTGATGTTTGGGACCATGGTTCAAAAGAAGAAGGAAACTGGAGGCGAATGATGGCTTGACTCTTGAGGTGATACGAATCTATGTACACTCAATGTGAGACAAATTTCAAAAATAGATATACTCCTATAATTTTGGTGTTCAAGCAGCTAAGTGATTTCGAGCTCAAATTGATATGTGCAGTTGTGTAAGCAAAGACCGAAACCTAATAGACAACTTTTGTCTCAACCTATCTGCTTCAAGTTTACAGCTATCTCGAAACATGAGATTATTGCTAAAGTTGCGTATCTATTATTAGTAAAGACATTTGATGTGTGTGACAGGCACAATTTTTTCCGCAAATGAAATTCAAAGGTTTTTTAGTCTGACTTTGTATCTATACATCTGTTTGGTTATTAGAATCAGTGATTGAGGACACTTGTTTTGGATAACAGGCCATCTCAAAAGAGGGAAAATGCGATCAGATTAGCTTCCAATGAAAGAAAGAGAGGGAAAAGAAACGATTTCTCGACCATTTACTGCCCAAGCCGTCTAAAATGACCGAGCGAAGAGCATTTTCAAGCCCCCAAAGTTTGAGTCTGTTGAAAGATACTACAAGTTGAGAAAGCTTTCTGAAACTCAAAGTTTGGCTTTTGGCCTTTGAAAAAGAACCAAACTCTAAGAAAGCTCCAACTCAGTTCAGCCCTCAGGTGAACGTCTAGCCCTAGCCTCTCTGTCCTTCAACGCAGCTTTTGTTTTATGTGGCTATTTTTGTATCACTTATTCCGAACTTTTGCAGAGTTTCCAATCGTTATCAAAGAGTTTGTAATAATTACATATTATAACCCATATCCTAAATAATGATAATAGATTAAATAGTTTAACGTCTAACAAAAAACCCTGTTTCTATAAAAATAGCCCAAAACAGAGAGTAAAAGTGTATACTAGTGAGCGATTTAATAGAGTTGACCGTAACTAGCAAACCTGAATCGTCTTCGTGCTACTTTCAGTTAGGCTAAAAATTATTTGCAGCTCAATAAAATACCCACAGATTCATGTTATAGTATAATGTTTCTCTAACAAAAAAAAAAAAATTATCAAAGCAGGTAATGATAAAGAATTGGAAAATTGGATTGAATCAAGCAAAAAAGAGAAATATTCCTGATGAAGAATAAAAGAATTAAATAACATTTCAAATGAACAAGAAAACCAACAGTAATAACAAGTAGAGAAAAAAAACACACACCCAAAAAATTACCTCAAAAGATCATTAACAAAAACCCCTTCCTTACCCAGTATTTTGTAAACATAAAATAAGATGTAAAAAAAAAAAAAAAAACCATATCAATGTGAGAGATATAAAGCTCACATACAATAATAAACCTAGAGAAATTCCGATTACCACCCACTCTCCTATGAAGAAAAGCAATTATTCTAGTGAGCAAAACCGAAATTTGTATTTGTTAAAGTTCCATCGTCATAGATTCCTAAATCAAACCAATGGTGATTCAATGCATCAATTGCCCTTATCCTTTTCTTGGGGTGGAAAATCAAACATCTCTTTACCAAATCAATGAAATAATACCAAAACTTACACTCATCTTTATCGAACTTCTTAAACGACTTGGAGCTTGTCTTCATTGATAAATTCAAGTTATAATTTTCCTCTAATGACAATTCGGTGTTCAACTTCAATCCAACTTTGGAACTTATCAATTGGTCCAAAGATTGTAACGTTTCAACAAAATTTATTGATTTTTCCGTTGAAGAATCATGAGGGAAATTCAACTTCCCCGTTTTGTGATTAAAGCAGGCCTTAATATCCGTAGTGGGGTCATTTTCAGCACTTTCAGCTCCCTTGTTCCTGTTGAAGCATTGTTTAACCAAAGAAAGGTCCAATGGTCTACCAATGATTTTTTCCATCATTGCCAAATGCTCCAAATTTTCATGAGTTCTAAATAGTGCTTCCCCTGTGGCTAGTTCCACAAGTATACAGCCAATGGACCACATGTCACACTCGAAGGACCAACCAATATTCAATACGATCTCTGGGGCACGATAATGCCTTGTTGAAACAACCTGGGAATGATATTCATCGTCGAATATCAGTGATCCAAAATCGATAATCTGTATCAACGGATCATTCAAAATTTTCGTGTGCTGTTTCTTTCCATGGTAAGGCCTCTTGATGTACGAATCATCATGCAACAAGATATTCTCAGGTTTCAAGTCTGTATGGATCAACTTTAAGTCGTGCAAGAATGCTACTGACCTCAACAATTGCTTTGCTATTGCTTGAATTTGCGAACCTGGAAAGGGTATGAAGTTATTTTTTTCCAAAAAGTCAAAAAGTGATATTTTCAACAAGTCAGTAACAATACATATGTGGCTTCTGAAATCAAAACACTCTCTTAAATGGATACAGTGGTTCTTGTTGTCTGGATCATGCTGTTTCAACATTGACAAAACTCTGAGTTCAATTTTACTGGCCTCGCGATATTTTGGTACTGCTCGAATGACCTTGACTGCAACGGTGTCGTTAGTTTTGCTGTCGAAAGCACTAATCACTTTCCCAAAAGTACCTTGCCCCAACAACTTGTTTATTCTAAAACGACCGTTTGCAAACGACTCCCCAGGCACGACAATGTAATGACCATCCTTATCGTCGCATGCCGATCCGTTAGTCTTTTTTGTGGTTGTTGAGTTGCTGAAAGATGTTCTTCTCCCTGCAAAAGAATCGCTAACAGATGTGGTGAATGTATAGTTGAGCTCATTATATGGAACTAACGCAGTTTTGACCTCTCCGACTTTTGTCGATATTAGTCTGGATGAGATCGGAGGCTCATATATTATTCTTGCGTGTGGTAACTGGGGCAACGACCTCGTTCTAACCTTCTTGGAGGATGGCCTCAAGGGTTGGATATTCATAAAGTTTTGTGAATAGATGTTTTCATTGATGCTGTTATTGTTGAAGTAGGTGTGGTCACTATAGCTAGTGCTGCTTCCGCCCGAGAATGACTGGTGACGGTTATTGGTTATAACGCCTTGCGATATAAGGTCTTCAGTGGAGTCAACCAAGTCGATCAACTGGCCGTGGTCGACCTGTCTCTCCTCCAAGATGACAACATCCGAGTCGTTGTCATCAAACTCTGTGATTATCGCATCTGTCGTTGTTTCGTAGTCCTCGTCGGAACCGTTTTCACACCCATCATCTTCATCGGAGTCCAAGATGATGATATCGGACTCGGAGGTGGGTGCAGTTGAGTTTGTCGAGAAGGTGTCCTTGTTGGAGATGTGGAACTCGGACGAGGTTTTGAACACATCTGGGCTATCGGAGTTGAACACACGATCGTGGGCCCACGTATCCGAAAGCTCTCTGGGACGTTTGCGGTTGATGGACTCGATCATTGACATCACTGCTCGTTGGTTGGTGTTTGGTTGTGGAGATCGATCGATCGATGGCTGCCTGCCTATGGAAAGCGATCTGGAGATGGGATATGCCTATGGCGACGCTGGCTGGCTGGCTTGCTTGCTTGCCTGCCCTTGCTCTATGTACGGTGCAGCGCGACGGGCTTCGATGAGATGCTGCTGCTGGCCCTTGCGTTCTGGTGGGTGCGACCGCTCCGATGCTATGAGTACGTACAGCTCTGTCTTTTCAGAGAAACACAAGATGCACTTCTGTCAACAATACAATCAATACAATACAATTACTTCGCTGCTGACCTGTGTTGGTGCTGCTTTTCAATCTTTTTTTGTTTATCTTTCGCTAATTTCCTCGCTGCTCTCTCCGTCCACTCTTTCTGCCTGATATATTGCCTGCTCGATGATACGATTTCTGTGATACACCCTGCCCTAGCAATCACCATTGCTGTCAATTCCACTCATCTGTGTCTCCTTATCTTTTTTTCTCCTCTAGTGGCTGCGTAACTGTGATAACGGGGGCGGTGACGTGCCTCGTTACTGGAGTTATATTGACGGTACACTTTTTTGGCCTCAACAACAGCTCAGTTTTCCTCGAATTGTGTCAGAGACTAGCCGCTGTTGAGTGGGATGGATGGCATCCAACGTATATTTCACCAGCCCAACTCTGCGACCTCTGGTGTGGGTTTTAACCGCTTGGCCAATCAAAAATCAGGACACCACGAGCTGTGGACTGGAGTTTACGCGCGCGCTGGCGCGCGCAGGCGTAGATGCCAGCACTAACATTGGCTACGCCACGCCCGCGGTGTCTGGTTTCGACAACTTAGCCATCTGTTTACAAAACACTAACCACAATGGGTCTTGAACAGGCTTGTTTGGTGGGTGTATAGGTTGATTTGGAGACTTGAAGGCGATTTTTAGGTAGCAAGAGGCTCAGAAAGGCAGCGTGCAGGATGAGCGAGAGAATTCAAGTGGTTGACCATATGATAGACACCAATTTTTACCAGCAACAGCTCACTGAAGCGGCGGTTGCGATGTCAAGCGTTCTGCTGGTGGGCTCGAAGGACGAGTCGAAGGCGGGCGAGGCGGCGGCAGCGGCAGCGGTGGAGAACGTGGGCGAGGCGATGGAACAGGACGATGATGAGGAGGAGGAGGAGGAGGAAGAGGAAGACGACGAGGACGGTGCTGCCCACTCCAAGATCTTTGCGTGCGACTTGTGCGAGAAGGTGTTCACCAGGAAGCACAACTTGGAAACGCACAAGTTGGTCCACTCGCAGAACAAGCCTTTCACGTGCGAGATTTGCAAGAGTGGGTTCAAGAGATCGCACGACTTGAAGAGACACCAGAGGATGCACACGGGAGAGAAGCCGCACGAGTGCGAGAAGTGCAACCGGACGTTTGCCAGAGCAGACGCCTTGTTGAGGCACACGAAGAATGGGTGCACTTCGTTGCCAAGAACGAGCTCGTCCGCCAGCATTCAGGCAGGCCGTGGGCCAACAGTCCGTGATTTCACGTCTGCTACACAGTCCTCGGAGCGTCTATTGAATGACCACAGCAACAGCCATTCGAATAACTCAGATGCGCTTTCAGAATTGTCGATACAGGCAAGAAAGAACTACGAGACCATCCATTGGAAGGCAACAATATCGCAGCCTATCGATAAGAACGAATTGAGAAACCAGTTCTTGAAAACGTCATCTGCGATTGAACAGCAGAGGGTTAACCAAATGCCGATATCATCAACTAGGTCGAACATTGCCGAGAACGAGCATTTCGATTCTCACCAGCACCAGCATCAGCAAGCATCCTTCAACCAAGACAACTTTTACGATATCTCAGCTCTCGAAACGAATAACCAAGCTCAGACCCTGCAATCAAAGAACTCGATTTCAGACCAATCGTCAGATCCCAGATTTTTCACAAATGAACAGAGTCCAACGGGCCCACAAGGCGTTTTGGAGAAGAAGATTTACCACTTGGTGATGATGCATGACAAGGACAGAGAGACAATCAAAGCCTTGGAGAGTAGAGTGGCTAGATTGGAGGCACTTTTAGATCATGCTAGGAGTTGATTTTTGTTCTGGTTTTTTTTTTTTTATGTGGGGCCTATTAGTTGTTGCTCATACGAATGGGTGTTATTCTTTTTTTTTTTCATCTGGGAACTCTTGTTATTTTTTCCACATCTCTGTTCCATGGTTATTTATTGAGTTTGTAAAAAAGTTTGCTCAGTTATGTGATGTTTTCGCTTCGAATTTTTATTTCTTTTCAAGATTCTCTTCTTTTGTGTTTCAATATTTTTCTTGTTACTGTTTTATTTCCTATGTATATTTTGTTAAGATTGTTAGCCTTATTTTATCGAATAGTTTGTTATATTTGGGGGAGTTAGTTGGGAAAAGACGCTCTCTTGAAAA